>CM021319.1:9095843-9320895 GCA_010645155.1 Tigriopus japonicus
ACAGTACTTAAAGAATTCGTACGTGCCGACTGCGCCATCGCATGATCGTGGAAGAGTGGAAGTAAAGAATGCGAGAGAAGTAATTGTAACGAGATGTATATTCAAAGAAGGTGGAACAGAAAGTGAAATAAAAAGTGACATTATGGAATCAGCTGAACTTGCTCGGTTCAATCCATCGTAGCAACGATAACAGAAAGGCAATATCATCCCAATAAGAGCAACACAAACTTCACAATCGGCAAGAATTCAGATGCTGACCATAAATGGCAGGTGGGAGGTGGAACCAATGCTAAAATGAATATCAGAGACCACTTCATTGACAAGATCCACAACGTAAAAACGAGTGTCAGGGCTTCCCACGTGGTTTCTACCCATAAGCTAAATCAAAGTTCAAGGATAGTCGCTAGATTCGATTTCCACCTGTTGGAAAGGACGAGGTCTTTCGCATCATTGAGTCTTTAAAGAGCTCTTCTAGCGTTGGAATTGATTGCATAAACATCATAGACACTGAAACTGGCCACGAGTGAAAATCTATCACTGATAAAACTTCCAATCCAGGGCCTCACACAGGATTGATTAAAGCTCGGGTCAGCAACCGGTGGACCCAAGGGTGGTCGTTAGTGGGCCCTGAAGCTCTGAGGATAGTCCAAAATAGTGGGCCCTCAAGCCATCCATAGTACTGTACTCGTGGGCCCAAAGCTCTTTGATCGTTAATTTGCGGGCTCCTGAACCTATCAACAGCTGTTTGGTTTGAATCAAAATTGGCGAGCCTTGACCTAAAAGCCCAAAAATTTTAGGTTAAAGGCGTTGGGTTGGTATTCAGTGAAAGATAAATACGAATATCTCGTCATCACTTTCTTCAATCAACAAAACGTGGCTTTTCCGACTGACTTTCCCTTTTTACTTTTTAAAAAATTGGTTCCTAAACTTGTACATCAAAGGGCTAATCGCTAAACCCATCAATTGTCATAAAAATGACACGTTGTCGGATACTGACTTTATTGGCGACCAAAATTGTAATAACAACTCGTGTAAGGGAAAGTGCATGAAAATACCCTTTGAATACTGCTAAACCTGATTCATGAGATTGAAAGAATGAAAAGCCACATAAACAAACTTAAACATATTTTACCCTAATGCATATCTTTTGTCATGAAAAAGCACTTTAAAACAAGTCTTATTACTAACTCTACAAATTCGAACAAGGTAATGAACGAGGCTCCAACCCACAACGATATGGCGCCTCCAATGCTACTTAGAATGGCAGATAACGGGAATTCTTTGCTTTCCGTAGTCCGCCGAATGTATTTGTTAGCAAAGTACACTTCAAGCTTGAGAAAATTCCCCTCAACGTAGTCTCTGATTGTATCATATTCCTCCTTGACCGTGGCATTGGTTTGAGCCTCAGTTAAAATATCAAAGATAGGCCGTGGGTGAATCTCTTCACCTAAATATCGGATTTGATGCGTGTCTGCCACATGCGGCCAAAACACTTGGGACGGCCATTTTGCCGAGCTAAAATTTACATCGTAATAATGATCTTCACATTGGGAAGGACAAATGCAGCGTTGGCTTAAATAATCATCGGTCAAGTTCCTGGCAGCAGCCTCGGTGCAATTCTTGTCTACATCATAAATGAGACAGATCCTTTGATTCTTTCCATCGTCAATGGTGTATAACTGATTTAAAGAACAGTTGCACATTTCTCCCATGATGTCGTACAAACATTTGGTTTGACATAAAGCCGATTGGTACGGCCGAGTTCCTTCCAAATGAGGCATTGAGGTTCGGTTCCACGTGTTGGTACAATTAGAAGTATAGGGATGGGGTTGTCGAATGGATCTTGCTTCCGTTATGGCCAATCGGGTCAATGTATTGGTTAGGATATTCATGGCATTTGTCACCAAAAGTGGGTCCTTCTTTGGGTGATGAATGGATACCACGATCCCCTCAGTTTGGGTGGCTGCCCTTCTCATATAGTGAAGTTGTTCGATATTGATCTCGACTGAAAAGCCATAGAATGGCCCACTGAATGGTGTAATTGTTCCATGGTTATTTGCCGACATTCCGTTGAAGGTGTAACAATAACCGAAATGGGGATGGTAGACCTTCACCGTACCATTGAGAAGTTCTTTACATTGGGTAGATGTTCCAACCAAAGATTCAAAAGTACATTGACGAAACATTTTGTCGGGTTGATGGGCAATGATTTGTTTGTGTTTGTCCTCAAGTTTATCATACAAGACCATAAACTCGTCTCGCAAAATGAAGAATTTATGCATGGAAGTAGGGACTGACAATGGTGTTATGAAGCCTGGACAAACCTTGTTTGGATTGATGAACCCCTCTGTAACCTTTTCAGCCAAGGTTAGCCCTCCGTTACAATTGACTTGGGTATATACGTTACAGAGATTCGTTAGGGCCTCTTCATTGCCTTTCTCTTGAGTTAGGTTCCAAATCAGATTCCTGAGGTTTCCACAATGCACTCGATTGGCATTGCAAATAGTGACGGCTGGAAAATTCATGGTTTGAGCCTCGTCATTAGTCACACTTGTGATGACCTTGTACTCAAAATAGTTGATCAAGACGGAATAGATCTGCCATATAGTGGCGCAAACTCCGGCCACGAATAGAATGAACCAAATCGCTTTGGAAATGCATGTATTGTTGCCTCGGAACTGTGTTAATCCACCAATTGTCGTGAATCCAAGGAACCATGTCCAAATTCCTTCTTTCATGAGCATTTCCTTCGAGGATGGTTCCAAAACGACTGAAACTTTCTACCGACAATTAAGTTAATTGTGCAGTATGTTCATCTATTATTTCGTGTTGCTATATTTGTCTTCGTCGGTTGATGTTTGAATGTGATGTACATGCTGTTGTCAATGCTCTACTTAACACACAATGGCCCCTTTTTTATTGTTTATTGAGTTTTCCACTCTTCACACCTAGAGGTGTACAACGAGTGTTGGAAGTATATAATTACACCTTGAATACATGGAAAGTGTGTGATAATAAAAGAATAAGATGAATAAAATTTTTCTTTTGTCTTCATTGTTAAATAAAGCGGGAGTTTATATTGTAAACTCCTTTTTAAATTCAAGTCAGAAAACCGGTTTTGGTATACGGTCCTTTAACGAACTGACTGGGAGGTCACAGGGCACAATACATAAGACTGGGATGTCACCGTACTAATTCAGCTCCCAAAATTGAACCCTGACACAAAAGTTTGACCCATTTTCATTTTAGAGTTCTAAATTGATTGAATGCTTTTGATTGTTCAGATATGCTACTGCAAGGACATCTAGGATGTCCGTGGCTACTGTAAACATAAAATTTTCCCTGTTCTATTCTAGTGTTTACTCACTCTCAAGTCTCGTTTAATGGACCTTGAGAAAGGTGAGGTAGCTGATGCATAATTCTCTAAAATGAAATACTAGTGAAGGTGCTCAGACTCAAAACTACCAATTTAAGGTTGAAAAAGAAGTTAAAGTCCTATCTTCTAGTTTTTGTTTCTCATATTGTCTAAAATCAACAGGAGGATTTGATCATAAACTTGACGAAATTTGTAGAGGGCAAGTTTCCCTCCTCTTTAAAAGTAGCTCATGTCGTTCCAATTTTTAAGGGCGGAGATAAGTCACTCCCTAGTAATTATAGGCCCATTTCTCTGACCTCCAGCGTTGCAAAGGTTTTTGAGAAGATTATGAAGTCCAAGCTTGTTGATTATTTGGAAGTCCATGATTTAATTCCTTCTGGACAGCATGGGTTTCGAGCTCATTTTAGTACAGTAACCCAATTGGTTGATCATATTGAGCAAATCATTGAAGGGCTCGAAAGTCATGAGTCAGTTGATGTAGTCTATCTTGACTTTGCCAAGGCCTTCGATAAGGTAGATCATGGTCTTTTGCTCAATCAACTCAAAGAGTTAGGGGTCCAGGGTAAGGTCCTGACTTGGATTGATAGTTTCATAAGCGAAAGGAAGCAAATAGTTAAAGTCGAAGGATCTTTTAGCGGCATGTATGATGTCAAGTCAGGTGTTCCGCAAGGTTCAATTTTAGGTCCGCTCTTGTTTATTCTCTTTATTGCTCCTCTCCAGAATTTTAGAACAAAAGCCAGTATTTCTTCATATACTGATGACACAAAATTAGTTTGTGGTAGGAATGGGCAGGACTCGAAATGTTTAGTTGAGGACTTGGAGAAGGTCTACTCTTGGGTTGGCGAGAGTAACATGGCATTGAACGGGGTGAAATTCCGCACAATGACGTATGGGGCGTCAAAATTAGATGTTTCACTCAAAGACAATGGAGGTTGTGATATTGAGCAGGTATCGTCCATGAGAGATTTGGGAGTTGTCGTCCAAGATGATGGAAAGTTTGATGAGCATATCCAGTTGAAAGTGGGGAAGGCATTTGAAACGTGCGGCTGGATCTATCGCAGTTTTAAATCCAGAGATAGTATTACGATGCTAACTCAGTACAAGTCGATTGTTCAGCCGCATCTTGAATATGCCTCACCCATTTGGGCTCCAATGAGTTCAGCAGGTTTGCAAAAGGTCGTGCAGGTCCAAAGATGTTTTACTAGGAACATCACAGGAATGAGAGAGCTCTCGTATTGGGAGAGGCTCCAGAAGTTAGGGTTGTACAGTACTCAGAGAAGGAATGAAAGGTATCTGATACTGTATGTTTTCAAGAGCATTCATGGGCTCTGTCCTAACCCAGGATTTGACATCAGTTGTAGCGATCGTAGAGGTTTTACGTGCGCTCTGAGAGCACCTCCAAATCCTAAGGAATCCAGGCTAATTCGAACAATGAAGTCCTCCTCTCTTCTTTATCGGGCTCCTTCATTGTTCAATATGTTGCCTATTTGCCTTCGTCGAGAATATGTAGTAGCTGATCCTCTAACAGCATTTAAGGCAGGATTGGACAAATTCTTAAATACTATTCCTGACCAACCCACTATACAAGGGTTGTATAGATCTGCCAACAGTAACTCATTGGTAGATCAAATTTCATATAAACATTAATTATTGAAACTATAATAATGATTAACTCTCTTTACAGGGAATCCCATTCTTTGTAGCGGTATTGAAAAATCCGCCCCCCCCAAAAAAAATACAATTTCAGTACAGTCATGGGGGCCCATTCAGGGTTCTTGTGAGGCGCCATTCGAGGCGACATATCCACTAGACCATTGGGAGGTGGGGAGGGGGGAAGACCTGAGATCGAACCCATGAACCCGAGCATAGCTCGGTCGCGCGTTAATTTATAGTTCTTTTCAAAGACTCGCTTTGAAAAAATAATTAAAACGCAGGAATCCGCAATTTGAAGATGTGATTAGAGAAGTCGAATCGCCCAACCTCTTTTTCACCAATTCGGTCGAAGTTCTAGTTTTATGTACAAATTTTCTCATTTTCATCAATAAATGGTTAGCCTTAAAATATTTGTGATGTCAGTTTCATAAATTATATTCATGATGTATGCTGTCTACAGACTTACATTACGTCGTTTATTTTTTTAAATTGCTCCTTTGTGTATACATATTTATTGGAGAAATGTTTCAGACAGAACTAAAAATGACACTTATATTTACGCCCAGTCTATACACCTCTACCACTTTGCGTATTGTAAGCGCATGTTATTTGTATCAATTATTGAGAAGAACTTTCGAGAGAACTTTGGGATATACCCCTCGGTGGTATTCTAAAAAGTAAAATATGTGCGGTGTGATTAAAGCAGTGTTGGTCTCAGGAATAACTTTTTCGCCTCATCACCTAAAAAGTGGGATGCACAAGAATAAACGGGCGGCAAAAGTACTAAATATAACATTTATCAACCTGGAATAAAAAAAACATTGAGAACTTGCATTCCACTCCATTTTTTTTGTTCTTTTTAGACCCTTTAACCTCTGCGGGTTTATCCATACTTAGACACAAGCCTTTGTACTCCTTACACACTTAATATTTTGATGTGTCATTTGAGAAATGAATGTAGTAAAGATAACGACAAATAGACTCTTATTCAGTATTGGAAACGCGATCTTCTTTTTCATGTTTTTTTCCGGTAGCGTATTTTTTAATTCCGTTACTAGTACTGCGATTCCCAGTAAAAAAGTAAATCATTAATGTGAATTATGCAACTAGCATTTATACGAAATTTTATACACCAACTAGTTCCTGTTGGCAGATCTGGACAACCGTTGAATAGTGGGTTGATCAGGAATAGCATATAGAAATTCTTCTAAACATGTTTTAAAAGTTGTTTGTGCTTATTCTTTATTTTTATTTAATACTATTTTTTATAGATAGTGGAAGGGTAAATCATGGTTAGGGCCCGGAATAATTTACAATGAAAAGTGAAAAAATATGAAATAAACATTTTCTTCAAAAGCCCAAAATATTTAAAAAAATGACATTTAGTGTAATATGAAAAAGGGTTGATGGTTGTAGCCCAGTTGGTTACGTCGCGACCGAGCTATGCTCTGGTTCATGGGTTAGATCCCGGAACATGTCACGGGGAGACCCGCCTATAACAGCGCTACCAAACTCAGAATGGGCCCCTACATGGAAAGATTGTTGTTAAAATCTAGATCTAAAACATAATAGACGATAAATATTCGTAAAATGTATTTTGACAACACCATAACTTGGAAAAATCTTGTCCCTGCGCAACAATTTACAAACATTTTTAGTAGATTTATTGTAATTAATATTTTTTGAAACAAAACGTAGCACCTAACTGAAGGAGCACTAGATGGTGCACTTTATAATTGTTATCATTTTTATAGAGCACTAAATTTTTCCCATTTGTCACGGATCTATGTAGCTGACTAGTTTAAAAAATAATACGTGATAAGGTTGGATCGTAATACCAAAAGACATCTTGGCATTTTTTGGACACCCATAATTTGATTGGGAACAACTTTACTTTTATTGGGGATCCTATGAAATTAGAGCGGATCAAAAGAGAGTGTGTACAAAATAGAGCGAATCAGAATAGTGCCGGCTCAAAATAGAGCCGCTTTATAAGAGAGCGAATCAAATTAGAGCCAGGTCAAAAGAGAGCGTATTGAATTAGAGCGAAAATAGCGTTAGTTCAATTCCTCAATTTTTAGTTAGGAGAAATTTATACATGACATATCAACTCGCTTAAATAACAATGTCTACGGAGTTCACAAAAAACAAGGAACAAGGAAAAGTTTTTTAACAAGGCTTCTTTTGTGGCAGAAATCCCAACAATAGGGTCGGCAGCCAATGCGTAGACGCTGTAAGACTATCATGAACACGACAATTTCTGGTTTTCTATTTACAATTTGAAATCGCAAAGTATTAATGAACAGAAGTTGAAAATTTTCACATTTTCCTGTCGGAGCCCCAGGACATGATTTTACATAGACATTGATGAGATGATTGTGTCAGTTGGCACAATGGTTTTTATGAAATATGCTTCAAGAAGAATTTTTTTAGAAGGCTTATGCAACAATTTTCTCGAAAATAGTGTTTTCGGGCGAAATAGTCTAAATTATTTTAGTCCGAAAATAGTCTTTCGAATATTTAAAAGCTTCTTTATTCATCCTAGCCTCAAGAAACAGATAGTTGAAAGAAAGTTTATGAATTGGCTCTAAAATGTCACACTCTCTTATGATTTGGCTCTATTTTGATTTGGCACTACTTTGAAGTGGCGCTATTTTCATTGGCTCTATTTCGTACACACTCTCTTATGATCCGCGCTATATAGACTCCTTTTATTGGATTTTTGTAAGTATGGAACCAGGGAAAAAGTTTTTTACCTAAAAGTCTCTTATCAATAACATTTTTCGATGAACGAATTAATCCATATTTAGAGACCATTTAATTACCTGTTGAATTCAAATTAAAAATACTTTCATCAGCACCTATGTTTTATGGGTTTGAATGGTCCAATTTTGACCCGAAAATAGCCGAAAGACGCTACGGTTATATCAAAAACCAAATTGTCAAAGATTTCATATAGCTTTCCATTGTTGCAAAAGAAAATGATTTTTTAATCTTTAAGTTCATGTCAAAATCGCTTGACATAAATTCCCTATTGAAATGTGGGTCCAAAGAATGCCAAGATGTCCTTGGGGAATTTTGATCTAAACCAAAAATCCCTTTGAAACACAGTATCTACGTTTGTTTTTCTTAATTATTGAGCATAGAGATGCTTCAATGTTTATCTTATATAAACTGCAGCTTTACAAGTGACTTTCATCTAGGATATAAATGACGAAACTCACCTAAAGCACATTTCGATGTGCAAGCTGAAATGAGCAATACTATTGCTAGGATACAAATCAAAAGACTAACCATCTCATTTTTATGGACATTAATCCACACGCACTTTCCTCTCGGAAGGGTAGCCATAATTTGCATATCAAAATTGTATTCAATCTGACCCACTTTAGTCACACTCAATTCGAGCGAAACAAAAACAAAATGTGACGGTTATCTTTTACTTGAACAGACCTAGAGGAAAGGTCGTCCTTTCACTCTAGCACACGTACGTCGTCTATTTTAAGAAAGGGACACCTGAAGTAGTATGGATAGCCAAACATGTAGCTAAAGTTAAGATGCTGGGTTTGAAAAGTTTAACTGTTACAGGCTAGGCTGACTGTATAAATTTTAGGAAATAAGGAATGGGAAACTAAATACGGTTGATCTTGCATTGGCTTCTCTTCATTTTTGCTGGCATTAAAATCATGATTCTTGGAACCATTCTAAGTACCTTTGCATTTTGTATTGTTTTCACTCCATTTCTACGAGAACTTTTGAGATTTCTAATCTAATTTGTCAACCTGTAACAGTCAAGCTTTTTAAACCTAACATCCTCCCTTAACTTCCTGCTTGGCTGTCCATGCTACATAAGGTGACCTTTTCCTGTTTTTTTGAATATTTTGAATACCAAAATCCCGTTATCTGTTAACTGACCATACAAGATCGTGTCATGAATGAAATCATACATTATTTAACTTACACTCTTTTGGCTTATTGCCACTTTTTGAACTGTCTGTAGTTCTATCCATGCTCAGATTCCTCCAAGATGTCACTCAGAAGCAATCTCATATGGAAATCAGAAACATTTTGTTGTTTCGCGAGAAATAAGTGCGACTAACGTGAGTCACATTAAACACAATTTTGATACGCAAATTATGGTCACCCTTCCGAGAGGAAAGTGCGTGTGGATTAATGTCCATATCTCATTTTGCCGTGGATTTTTGGTTCGCCGTTTTCGGTATTGGTTTGAGATAAGCAAGGACATCTAGAATAGAGGTGGACTTTTCACGCCACTGCAAAACTGGCCGGAGGTGACCCAAATCAAGTGAAAGGCAAAGATCGAATGCCAATTCAGCCGGAAATTTAGAGCAGCCTCTTTGGTCTTCTGGCTAATTTGGCTGGGCAAACTGCCAAAGATGAGGCCTCTTCTAGATTAAGGGTTGCTTGATGCAACTGTTGCAATGTTCAAAATGACTTTAAGATGCTCATTGATTGGCCCCAAGAGCAATAATTGGTTTGAATGTTATACAAAGGTGACTTAACTTATTGTTTTGCCACACTTTAAGTCAGCTGGTCTGTCCTAATTTGTTGGTTCAAATATAATTAATCTTAAGAAGACAACGTGCCACAGGATCCCTGAAGAGAGAAGATGAAAATCAAAAATGGTGACCAAAACAGTCAGAATATTGTTAAGAACTTATTTTGCAACATATTGGACAAAACCTGTCAATGTAAAGTGTAATGAACTTTAAAGCCTTTTGTGAGTGTTCAAATAATTTGTCTGAAAATAGGATCCAGAATGGCATAAGGTTTTTTCTTAGTTTTGATTAGAAGATCACATAATCCAGCCTTTCTTCAAACTCTCAAGACACCACAATTGAGGCTTGTCAAGAAAAAATCTGCTTGCTTTTTCGACTAATATCAATGAAGACCTTTCAAATAAAATCATTCAGACCGTTAGTGTCTATCAATAGTCTTAAAACACTACACGATTGATTTTGTGTGCAGTTTTTCTGATTTGCGGGAGACACCCTGAAGAAGGAAAACAAGCTCAGTTGTGCTGTCCTTTTAAGTCGTGCAACAAAGTTCATGTGGCTCATAATTTATAAAGAGTGTTTTAGTGTCTATTTTCCAATGCATCATCATTCCCTAATCAGTGTGTTTTGTTTAAAGTCTTGTAGTGTCTTAGAAAGCTTTCTAGGTGCTCAATGTTCTCATGAATATCAGAAGTGCGAGGCCGGCCTCTCAGAAAGCTAACTGAATGAAGGTAAGACGATTAAAACTTTTTTTGAGGATTATGATAAAGTTACTTAAAGTGTAAATATTATAAAAGTGTAGCCTGTGCAAAGGAATCTGTTCGTCTGAAGTCTCTTCATCGTTTGCGCAAGTCCAGAGTAGCTCTACTCTATTTCCGCGCCCTGTTGTCTTCCTTCACTCAGCTCTTGCTACCCTCGTTCGGTGTCGTCTTGCTTAAAATGCCACGCAAATTCATCTTGAAAATGGATTAGGAACCATATTTCCCCCGGAAATTCTCCCCCGGACTAAAACGCGGAGTTTCATCACGCTCATTCAAGAAACAACTTGAACAACATAACGGCGTTTTTTTGAGCTTATCTGTTACCCGGCTTGAACAACTTACATAGATTTTGCTCGTCCACGCCTTATCCTGAACTTAATTAAGACAAGGCAATCTTTATTGCTTATTAGAAATCGATTTTTTTAAGGGTTGTCACCTTGGCATAAATTCATGTTCTAGAATTGATGGTTTTATCTTCGAATTTATTTTATTGTACGATCGTGATATTGATTTCAGGACAATCTCAGTATGGTTAAGAGTTGTTCAAGCAGTTTTAAGTAGTGAATTTGCGTGTGGGTTAAGGTCCATATGTCATAAGATAGACTTGCACCTTATAATTATAATTGATATTGATGCAAACAAGTTGAAAATCTAGATTTCAGACCTAAGGAGGCATTACAAAATCAGTGTTTTGCTTGAAAAATGCATTTTGTCATTCAAATATTCCAAAAGTGTATCCCAAACCGTTGTCTGAAAATCATTTTATTTAAACTTAAGAATACTATGAGCTAGCATAAATACTGTAATGTATAAGGAAGCCAGAGTGGTCGCGCGTACTAATGCGTTCTTATAAGAGCCGAGGGTAAAAAAAAAGTGCTTCCCCAGACGGCGTATGTTCGAATCCTGTTGGGGATCGAATTGAAGCTGTCGGGAGAAATCCTTGTTTACAGGGAATCGCATTCCTTGTAGCGGTAGTAGAAAATCCGCAACAAACAAACAAAAAAAAGTATATAATTCATCATATACGTACAATGTAATTATGGTCAAGGATGCCTAAATATCCAATTTTTGACTATTTTCCAACGTGCTCCCAAGTTTGACACACAAGGACTTTTAATTTGGCATAACCTTCTTTGCTTCTCTTCAGAACTTCATGATTTGAATTGTTATAGAATTTCATGAAAGACTAGTCTAACCTGGATATAAGAACATTCAACAAGAAAATATATCTTGGTATCACGTAAAATACATAGTGAAAGACTAGTCAGTTTTACTTTATTTGTTCATATTGCAATAGTATATTAGAAAGATGTGTTTTAGAGACCAAATTAAAGATATGAGAACTGTTTCAAAATGTTAAAGTTTATTTTGATTCATTTTGTCTCATTTCTATCGATCTATTGTCAGCTTATTTCTAGTTTTGCTTATTTTTTTGTAAGTTTCAATGACAGTCAAATTTGTCTTAATATTTTCATGTATTCATGTGTTTCCTATTCTTATTTTTTGTTTATGAGTTAGTTCAATGATCTGTATAAGTTCGAATGATGCAAATAAACCTTATTCATTGAAAAGGTGTGTTCTAGGCTGAGTAAGAGTTAAGATAGTAGAATGTTCTAAGGGTGTTTTATCTGTTCATTGAAACCATGAAGAGGCATTACAAGTTTAGTGTTTTGCTTGAGTAATGCATTTTGTTATTCAAATATTCCAGAAGTGTATCCCAAACCGTTGCAAGTTGATGGATAATCATCAATTCTTTAAAAACTGAGACTTTCTTCTTTCAAAAGCACGTTCTCTCCTTTTGTGCTTCTCCACTTGATCTTGGTCACCCCAGATTTGCCGTGCGCCGTCCAGGAAATTCTAGATGTCCGTGAGATAAGCCATGCTTCGGTTTAGAGCTCTTTGGGTGGATCACGAACCGAAACAAGTACCGTCAGGAGTTTCCGACGATATTTGAAGGAGGGTAAGTTTGAGACGCATTGAAAACTGGCGTACGAGAGAGGATATGGTGCTACAGAGGGTAGAGCAACACCTATAAGTAGTGACAATGTCTCGAAATTCATCATCAGTTTGATCTGTTCTTCACCCACCAACACACCTTCAAAATGCAGGTAATAAGAAACCATCAACAAGAGTTCAAAGACCAAGTTGGGCGCTGAAATATTGCAATATTCTTTTTAAAGCAATAGTCAAGATAACTTATCAATGAACCTTCAAAATCTTTCCAGACCTTCATTGCTTTCATCACCCTTGCTGCCGTCGCTTTGGCCGACAACGCTCCCTACCGTCCTGCCCCCTACAGCCCCGCCCCTTCTTACAAGGAGGAGCCCGCTGTCTACCAATACCAATACGCCGTGGCTGACGACTATGCTGGAGTCAACTTTGGCCAGAATGAGGCTCGTGATGGTTATGCTACCAATGGCGAATACCGTGTCGCTCTTCCCGATGGTCGCACCCAAATTGTGACCTACAACGTGGCTGATGCTTACTCCGGATATGTTGCTGATGTGCGATATGAGGGAGAGCCCAAGTACGAGTCCTACAAGCCCGCCCCTGCTCCTTACAAGCCCGCTCCTTACAAACCCGCTCCTTACAAGCCTGCTCCTTCTTACTCCGCTTAAGAATTTAGCTTCAATGAAGTTTTCTTCTATTTATTGGTTGCAATATTTATTAGGAAATACAACTCTAAAGCATAAATCATAAAGGTCACGGAAAATGCAGCTGACCTCTTGTTTTTCATCAGTGAGTAGTTATGGTGTAAAAAGATTTGAAATCAGTTCGGTCTTTGAGGCATATGGTAATCCGAAAAATAACATTTACCCAGAAAAATCCAAACAGTTGGGTTTTCCGGGTTTGATTTCAACCGAGAGGACTGAACTTACCTTAGCTACTGTCCCCAAATCTCATTAAATGAGGAATTCCTCACTCTTGACTTCATTTTTCCAAACCGTCGTTAGATATTATAGATCAGTTCTTGAGGTAGTTTGGAAGTATAACAGAGGCATAGCTAGAAACATAAAAGAAGCAAATGAGGCAATAGGAACAACCAGGCTCGATCAAGTTTCGCTTAAGAAGTTGCGTTCATTCGCAGCAAAAATTGTTGCTGTTGTACTAAAACATTTCGTTTTGAGTCTGAAAGATCTGTATTTGGAACAGATTTGTTCTTGCAATTTCATTCTTGAACATTTCTTTTATTTAAGTTTTACGAAAAATGTCAAAGGCAAGACAATAGAAGAATTTTGGAAAACACCAAATTTTGACAACAATGCAAAAAATGCAAATAAAAGATAAAAATGCCAGAAAAATGCACGACATTTCGATATAAACGCCAAAAATGCATATCAACCAAAATAATGAAAATATAAAAAATGGAAAAAGTGAAATAAATCGCATTTTCATGAAATGTGCAGCCCTGGCCATAACATGCAAAATGTTCTTGATTCGATTATCTTCCCATACCTTTCTCAGGGAAGCTTTTGGAAGCTAATTCACACCCACAGACAATGGGACATTTTGATATTGCAAATAATGTTCCTAATTGGCAAAATGCAGTCGATTTTGGTAAAATGTTACCAAGCTTCAATTGAATGGTTGACGCTTCTTTTTCTTGAGCTTGTCTTCCAACACGCACATTACAAAAAAATCTACAGAATTTTTAGAATTCGATTTATTTGGAAAAATATCTTGAGAAGTGCTCTCTAGATTCACAATAAAACAATATTGATAAAGTAACAAAATAACATATGTGACAACTAATAAACAATATTGCAATAGAATTTTGAAAAGGTTGCCTAGTCCTCATTTTTGGCCGCAAACTCTCTTTGGGACCTGGCAACACTGATCCAACGAACTTGGTAACTGCAAAGATAGGGTCTCTAAATAGAGTCTCTATTGGTACCGTACATAATTTAGCAATTCTATTGTGGCACCAAAAACTGTCAAATTCAACACCAAAGACGCCGATGTACCTTTTTCAAAGATAAAAACTCGCGTAGCCATTGACTTTTCATGAAACAAGTGTGTACGTACTTCGCTAGACAGTTATTTGAGGACTTAAATTGGTATGAGACCGTTATTTCGGGACATTTTGTGATTTCGGGACGTCCCGAAATCACAAAATAGAAAAAAACATAAAAGTATGAAAAAATATGAGCTTTAATGCTTAAAAGTAATTTAATGTCATGTCCTGAAATCACTGGCTAACGAACTTCATGAGTTTTTTGCCCGTTTATAATCCAGTTGTTTTGGGACAACCCATTTTACCCAATCAACGCCCAGTCTTCTTTGTCCTGAAATAACGGTCTCACAAAAACCTTCAATGTCCTGAAATAACGGTCTCACAAAAACCTTCAATGTCCTGAAATAACGGTCTCACAAAAACCTTCAATGTCCTGAAATAACGGTCTCACAAAAACCTTCAATGTCCTGAAATAACGGTCTGACGCTCCTCCATAACGTCATGTCATGAAATAACTGTGTGACGTCCCTGAATATAGTCATGTCCTGAAATTACTCCAAAAATTACGGTCTAAACTATATGAATTAAGCCATGTTTCGAATTAAAAGTCTGATATCTGTTAATTTTGACACAATGAATTATAGCTTATTTCATAAAAATCATAATTTGAAATCATGCCGTTTTTAAGGAAAGAATCACTTCTGCAGGCTTACATGATAAGTTAATATATGTAGCTTGCTTTGATTTGATCATACTAAGTTAAATTAAATTGAAATGTATAGAACATAAATGGATGAGGGAAATTTTGTTTCGCGTTAATCATTCCCATCCAGTCACTAATTATTTTGCAAAACGTTGATCTGATTTTTGGGATTTCACTTTCTTGAATTTACATTGTTCGTTAAAAATAACACATGAAGAAAGAACAATTTTGCGTTCGTTTGGAAGAAAAAGTTGCTAATAGCGTTTGAAAGTGGAGTTAGTAGTACTACGACCTTTGTACCAAGAAGTGCCTTTGATTGACATTTGTGAAGTGCGTGTTACTTCTGGTCCCCAAGCGTCATGGATTTTCTTGGGTATGTACTTATTCATTCTCTCTTGTTTGAATACTTATTTTACTATTTTCAACTCAAGTAAAATGAAAAGATACTGGGCTGCATATTTTCCTGCGGATGACACTTTTGCTCGGATCGATAGCAAAAAGAGTGCTGGAAACATTAAGCGTCTGGGATTGAGAGAAATACAAGTCTCGTTTTGCGGTCAATGGTTTGATGGAACAATCGTGGGTGACTTTGATTCTGCCGCTGCTTGTGAAAAGTTCTTAAGCCAACCAATTTACGACTCTGAAGGTATTACGTAATGCAATTATCAATTTCATTTATCAGTTATATTTTTTGTTTACTATGTGACATTCGTGTACGCTTTGTTTCATCCTCTTATTAGGAGGTCCTCCAACTCCAAGAAAAACTAGAAGTTTTGATGAGGAAGAAGGGATATCTAAAAGAGATGAGTCGTCCTTAATTGTTAATCCTATTCTCGAGACTTTAGTTGAGAATGCCACTAGGCCAGGTAATTTCTTTTTTTACATTTAAATTCTTTTAAAAATACTAAATTCGCAGAGGATTTCTTTGTCAAAGCTTTTCAGGCCATCCCGTCGCCAAGCAATTGCAATGAGAAAAGAGAGGAAAAAGCAAAGAGAAATCTTGCGAGAGAAGTTTTTGCGATTGCAGGTTAGGTTTCAAGATTGTATGAACAAAAATATCCGATTATCTGAATCCTTAATTTACAGAGTCGACATCATCTGCAACGGCGTCACTAGATAAAGATGAGGTCCGTTTAGGGATAACTTCAGTGAGTGCCAATGAAGGGGATGATTCCAACTCTGGCGACTATCCATTTCAAAGTAAAAGTTCCGATGGTAAATTCCTCTAGCATGTTCTAAAATGACTGTAGAGTCATTTGTAGAGTACTTTCCAGTTGGGTACGTCGTCGCTTTCCTTTCCCAGGCGAAGTGCAAGGAGTTGAATCACTTGCTGCATTTGAGTAAAAATATATTTAAGGAAAGAAACATGGCTTAATTCATTGAGTTTAGACCGTAGACCGACATTGAAGGTTTTTGTGAGACCGTTATTTCAGGACATTGAAGGTTTTTGTGAGACCGTTATTTCAGGACATTGAAGGTTTTTGTGAGACCGTTATTTCAGGACATTGAAGGTTTTTGTGAGACCGTTATTTCAGGACATTGAAGGTTTTTGTGAGACCGTTATTTCAGGACATTGAAGGTTTTTGTGAGACCGTTATTTCAGGACATTGAAGGTTTTTGTGAGACCGTTATTTCAGGACATTGAAGGTTTTTGTGAGACCGTTATTTCAGGACATTGAAGGTTTTTGTGAGACCGTTATTTCAGGACATTGAAGGTTTTTGTGAGACCGTTATTTCAGGACATTGAAGGTTTTTGTGAGACCGTTATTTCAGGACATTGAAGGTTTTTGTGAGACCGTTATTTCAGGACATTGAAGGTTTTTGTGAGACCGTTATTTCAGGACATTGAAGGTTTTTGTGAGACCGTTATTTCAGGACATTGAAGGTTTTTGTGAGACCGTTATTTCAGGACATTGAAGGTTTTTGTGAGACCGTTATTTCAGGACATTGGAGTGTCTGTTATTGTTAGGATCTCAAACCGTTATTTCAGGACGTGGGAGTGGCTGCTATCACTAGGGTGTCAGACCGTTATTTCAGGACATGGGAGTGCCTGTTATTGTTAGGATCTCAAACCGTTATTTCAGGACGTGGGAGTGGCTGCTATCATTAGGGTGTCCGACCGTTTTTTCAGGACATGGGCGTGTTTCTGAACTGTGTTCTGATTGGTTCTTTCTCATGTCTCAAAACTACTGCACAATACCAAGGCAAAATGAACTTAACCATATTTTTTCCTATGTCCAGAAATAACTGTCTAGGCGAGTATGTACGCACATTCATGAAGGTGACCAATGATTTGACGTCTCCTCCATCATCAACATCGCAAATCTTTTGGGTTTTGCCATTCAAACTGATTCAAAATGCAATGATGACCAAATCCTTCCGACCAATACCTTCTCGGTCTCGTTAGAAGAGTTAGTTGCAACATTGAATCTCGGTCTTGACATCTCTAGCGTTCCGAAGACGTCCGAGATTGCAACCGAGCTATACAATCCTTGCAATCTGGCGTTCAAATCCCTAAAACCAATTAAAAATGCCATTGGACTTGGTTAGTAGAATGAAGATTCCGGGTGGGGGAATATTATTGCCCACCTTATCCCTTCCTGATCCCACCCCAAGAAATAAAAATGATTCCACGCACATTCAAGCCGGAATGCGAACAAACAACGGGCTCTTTGAATACTGCTACGTACATCAACAACAAGTGCAAGGGTTCGTTTATTGTTTCTGCATTCATCCAGGAAGTTCAAAGTGGGATTGGTAGTTGACGCTTGACCCCTCCTTGATTTTCAAAGAAGGCGACGGACGGGATTGCAACTATTTTCCTGCTGATATGCATCAGAACTTAACAGGCCTACTATCCCATGTACTACGTACGTGGCAGCCCAGTTCCAACCCTTTTGATCTGCAAATAGAATTCTAAAACGAGAGTTCGGTGCGTGGATTTTTTAGGGGCTTACTGCAGATAAACGCACATGGGTCCATTCAAGACCAAGTTTAAAAAACCCGTGTGTTGCACATTTCTAAGATAAAGGTGTACCTCTACCGAAATCACTCGCTTTGAAGCGACTGAAAAAAGACAATAGACTTATTGGGTCGGATGTTGCCCTCAACTTGAATGAGGATGTACTTCAAAGAAGTTATTGATCAGTGTACAGGGTAAGTCGCTGTTACTGGTACGAGATTCAGATCGTAAATGTCATACTTTGAGATTTTCTTTCTTACATCTGACAAGCCCAAGTGCCTCAAATGATGATGCGGGAGGGTTGTTATAAACTAAGAGTGCTTTCAGCCAAATCATGGCATGAATCAGAACAGAAATTCCTTCTCAATCTTAGAACATTTAACGCTAACCACTTGGACGTGAAAGTCAGCAAATGTTTATGCAACTTATTTCAATTTGTCTAAAACTGGCGTATGAGATTTAATATCTGCACATCTATCCATCTCATGGAAAAGGCGAGCCCTTTGTTACAAGTAAGAACTAGATGGCGCACTTTATGACCTTTCTTTTACAATGCACTAATTTCGTCATTCTTAAAGTCTTTACACATAATGCTGCCCAACCCTGTTCTGTGTATTCCTGAACTTGAGTCATCCTTGATGAATCCTACTTTCATGGTCGCACATGCAAAACGAAAACCAAGCGGTTAGACGTAACTCTATGATCAGTCCTCTACGCTACCAAAACCTGATCAAGAAACTGCTTCGACTCGTAAGGATGAATGCCTGGCGAATCTTTAGATGGTTGATCACAATTTCTGTGGGCGATAACGTGTCATTCCATCTAGTTCGACAAGTTGCTTGTAAAGTGCCAACAGCAAAAACAGCTTGAAAGGTATGGAGAAGCTTTTAGTCCGAACCCTTTTCCTGTTGCTCAAGATCAGGCTAAAATATGAGCAATATTCCAACCTCAAATTTCCGTAGACAAATAGATTTATCCCGTTGGCTACCTCTTTTTATGAAAAGGTCGATATAAAGGGTATAGCTGTGAATGAAGCATGCATTTGCTATGGATAATTTTTGTCGGTCATGCTCATGTCAGTCGTTTATTCAGACGGTCGTAAATCATAATTTTGTTTAAATCCTATGCACATTTGATCTCAAGTCAATCAAGATCACCAAGAGCACCATTTCCATCTTCTGGGAGTATCCAGTTCTCATCAACCAATATTTTCTTGCCTTGACTACGTTAAGGCTTCATTATCTCTCAGAATGATAAGGTTTCATAAGTAAGGACAATGCTTTGTTGTTGCCAAAACACGAATGGGCGTAAGAGGCCATCATTCATGAAGAACCAGTAATTTTTCCTACTCATTTTGTAGTTTGGGCCCAGTAATCACATCCAAACAATGCCCGAGTATCCTTGTACTGCAGTGTCCAACCAACTACGCGGAACTCTTTTGCCAGCCACAAAATCCCACGATTGATTAGCGTGTCATTTTGGCAAGCATTGAATTTTTCGCCGCCATTGAGATTGCCGATTATTGGATATGACCGTCATAAAGAGACGCTCAAGATGAGGAGAACTCATTAAGCAGTCGTTGATAGTCTGAATGAAACGCTCAGACGGTGGCCTCAGAAGTCAACCAACTTCTCATTAGACCCCTGTGATGCTTGTTTGACAATACTTTGGGGCCCTTGAAAGAATGCCCCACCCAAGGCGAGGTTTTGAAAAATTAATTTGGGAAGGAATCGAGTTTCCGGGTATGATATATTTGAAAGAAATTTCAAGAAAAAAATGGAATTGAAATCAATTATCTGAAACGTGTTTCAAAGAAATAGTTCATAGCTCTAAGAAATATTAGAAATGGGTTTTCATGGGTGAAAACTAAACTTGTCACTTCAAGAAGAGCCCCATAGAAGCTACATTAAACGCATAGTTGATCAATGGATCACCAATCTTTGTGGAACTGCAGTTAATACTAACTATGCAAGATTGAATTGAAAGTGCCTTTTGAAATTGATGAATTTAGGAATCAAACATATTTTTGAAGTCCTCTTAATTCGTTTGACGGTTGTAATTGATGACGGCAATTTTTTTTTTTTAAGGATTTCGAGTTCTAACTTGTCTGACGAAAAAAATATGTAAAAAATGCCCCTTGTCCATGCTCATTTTTTGTGTTTTTGATGCCACTAAAGATACCTTTATTGAGTCCAAATCGCCCCCTAATCCCCTTTTTGATGATCACCGGCTCATAAAATGATCCAGAGATGTATACTTTTCACAAGACAATGAGGAAGTCTCATGTGTTGCTTGGATGTCATCATTTCGTTCTGGATTGGTCTACAATTTGACTAATAGAGCTCAAACTCCGAATTGTCTGACTTCCCCCATCAAAACACAAAGCCCGATTGTCAAATAAAGAAATATTTCCCAAACTGAAATGAATGATGGTGGGTTGCTTCCAAAATCTTGGAATTAGTTAACCTAGTTGCATTCAATCATGATCAAAAGCAACGCGAGGGTGCTCAAAGAATGCCAATGAATCACCTTGTTGGCGGGTTTTGTATTCAAAAGTGGTCTCTTGACATTCTAAACCCCTTTCAAGATTTGAATACCAACGCATAATGCACGTGCTAAAAGATGCTGGCAAATAATCTCGAGGGCGTACAATGACATTCACTTATTCGCTCATTTTTCTTAGCTGACCCACCTCAGACCCCAAAAGAATGACTTCCTCCATTGTTCAGTCCATTTTGATCGCTTGGGCTTCCAAGAAGTACAAGTATGTACATGTCATTCAATTTGAATTCCCGGTTGCCACGGGCCTTCAAATTAGATGGGGACCTTTGGCACCTACGACATTGAACCTGATGCTCCAAATAGCAGAGGAATCTCTGATTCGTTTGGACATATTTCCTGAGACATAAACATACGACCACAAATCCGAGAAACAGAAGCCATTCATGCCGCCCTAAGCGAAGCTAGCTGTTCACGGGGCCATAGTGTGGTCATCGAAACGAATCTCACACTTCTCACAATCATCAGCAGCAACACCAACAATCCGCAGAACCATTATGGATGCTATTTTTCAAGACTTGATCCAGGATGCTGTAGAGTACAAGTCAAGTCAGGCAACCATCGACTACTACATACAGAGGAGTACAAACCGAGTACCGCTTATCTTCAGGATAAGTACAAGCTACGAGCCAACGCCTTTGCTGAAAACCAAGATACTTGCTGGGTTGAATGAAGGAAGGAAGAAGTGGTTTGAAAATGGGAAAAGATGACTTTGTTCCTGGTTAAGGCATATGGTGGATTCGATAATGAAAGGAAAGGAGGGTAGATCAAACTTATCTAAAATGATTCGGGAAAACACTTACTGTATCAATGTTTCTTTGTCTTGCGTCCAACTTGAATGTCAAGACTGGTTAAGGTCACCCAAGAATGATGCAACTCCAAAGAGGATTACACGAATCAAGTTGTATGCAGGACATGCAATATTAGTGCGTTACGATGCGTCAGGTTCGTAATAATTGCCTTTTGTTCCTGTTACGCGCATCCCGGCGAATTCTCTGTTGTTGGCGACGAAGACGATTTAAAGTAGAAGTTCAAATGTTTTGGCTTTCATGGGGCAACACGAAATGAAGTACGTACATGAATTGGGTCGTGGCGACGCAAATGGCGTACACTTCTGAAAATCAAAGGAGCGTCAGAGAGAAGGAGAGAGAGCGGGTATAAATATGAGTGTTGTCTTGAAAAGGAGTATCAGTTTGATCTGTTCCATCAGCAACAACACAAAATGAAGGTAAACATGGTGAAGTGCAATACCAAAGATTTCTGCACTCCAAAAGCCACCTAAAGAACTTAGAATTATAAATGAGTGGTCTTTGTTTCAGTCCTTCATCGCCATTACCGCCCTCGCTGCCGTCGCTTTGGCCGACAACGCTCCCTACCGTCCCGCCCCCTACAGCCCCGCCCCTTCTTACAAGGAGGAGCCCGCTGTCTACCAATACCAATACGCCGTGGCTGACGATTATGCTGGAGTCAACTTTGGCCAAAATGAGGCTCGTGATGGTTATGCCACCAATGGCGAATACCGTGTCAACCTCCCCGATGGTCGCACCCAAATTGTGACCTACAACGTGGCTGATGCTTACTCCGGATATGTTGCTGATGTGCAATACGTTGGAGAGGCCAAGTACGAGGCCTACAAGCCCGCCCCTGCTCCTTACAAACCCGCTCCTGCTCCTTACAAACCCGCTCCTGCTCCTTACAAACCTGCTCCTTATAAGCCTGCTCCTTATAAGCCTGCTCCTTCTTACTCTGCTTAAGAATTTGACTCCCAACCATTTCTCGTATTTATTATTGACAATATTTATTGAGAAATACAATTTCATTCCTGCTGCAATACAATTATGGGGTTTTAACATTTTATGAATGTGCAATAGAAATTGCAATATCTTTTCATACCGAAAGATCCATGCAGTTAATATGCTACCTAGTGTCTCTCTTGTTGGGCAGCATGGGGGCATCAATTTTCTCATAAAAATTAACTATCGCTGCAATACTTTGGTCCGAGATTTGAACCATGCTTACAAAAAAGTTTTCCATTTTGAATTGTCTGCGATTTTGGTGATATAACTTATTATTTTTTCATGTTAATTCACAAAGAAGAAGGAATGTAACGGAATTTTTATTTTTCCACTAAAATTATAATTATTGAGAAATGGTCTTACAACTAGGTATATCGATTGTAATTACATTACAAACCCATTCGTTACTTTTTGAAACGACACTTCAATTTTCAAAGAACCCTACCAAATTAATTTTGATTGTGTCCTGTGCCTCTTCACATCATGATGTTTGGGAAGGACGGAAGCCCTAAATTATTGTCACTTTACAGGGCGCTATCCATCTGGCTTCTAATAATATTCTAAAAATTCTAATAAAATCTAATAAAATTCTAATTCTAATAATAAATCTGGAGCAGGAAATGTACCTTAACTTGATTTTTAAATTCCAAATTGCTTCAAGATTTTTTAAATTTTTTGAACGGTTTCAATATTTTGAACGATTTTTTCAGTACTTGGCCCATTTAATCTGATTTTTTTAGAATTTTAACCTTGAAGCTCCAGCCGCTTTCTTTTTCTTTTGTAAATTGAATTGTCTCTTGAAAGAGGCAATTGTCTTAATAGCATTCATTCCTTCACAAAAAAATCCTTAAATTTACACAAACCTATGTGTAATCGCCATCTTGGCTTCTTTGTTTCCGTGTTCGACTTCCATGAATTTGTTCCTCTCCTGAGTTGTGCCAATTAGCATGATTAGTCTTCTTTAACGATTTTGTTCCACGATTTGCCAGTTCAATGTGACGAAGGGACTGCGATTGTGTTGGTGAGAGGCTATTATTGCCGATAGTAAACCTATTTGTAGTAACAAATTCTTTTATGTAATATAGAAACCGCATACACTGAACAATGAGTTTGAGACGTTTGGTTTAGCGAGTCTACGACCGTCGCTGTCGGTTACACTATGTTTGATCTTGTTCCACGCAGAGTTTGCGGAGGATACTTTTTAAAGAATATTTTTTTCTGACGAGAAAAGTTTTCTAACTCTTTTTCTTTCTTTTTCTCAAGACTCTGACTCTGAATGATTCTTTTGATTTGAAAACCATCCTTTTAGTTCCTCTTCGATTAATTCTCCACATAGATACTTTTAAAGAAAACCAACATTTCTGTCATCTACAGGGTTTCCAGAAATTGATGATGAATCGCGTTTTTCTCTCACCATTCAGACGTTGTGCCATTTTGCATTAAAATTGAAAAAATATACAGTAAAAAGTGTTTTGTAGACCCCTCTACCATTGGAAACCACAGTTTCAAATGCATGTCTCAATATTTGCAGGATTCAGAGCGTTTCAAGCAAGGCAGATCAAAAAAACATCTAAATTTCGTTTCTGAAAGGACACTACAATACTCACACTGCCCAGGGGAAATCTAAAACTTCTGATATCAAGTTAAAACTGTTCGGGAAGTAGGTGGAACGATTGTACGAGAGCCTTGACCTAAAATATGATAAAAATGTGAAGGTTATTTGTTAGTCTTAACATATTTTCAACCCTATGTCAAGACGGCAAAGATAAACAGAGAAAAATAAAAAGCACATTCCCATATACCATGTCAAAAAAGAGGGAGGGCTTGATACAAGGTGTCCGAAAAAGGGCTCGAAGTTATTGGCGACTGAAATATAATCAAATCTGCAAAAGTATATTTTTCTCTAACGTGTCTGTAAGGTGTTGAAAAAATGTTTCCCGATACACCATCAATCCTTGGACACCCTGTAGATGGCACACAACACAAATCCTAAATATATTCTGTTCGGGAGCCCTCTCTTGATGCCATTTTGCCATTTTGTGGTAAAATAATGATATTGTTGCTGAATTTCAAAAGACTCGCAAAATTAAGAGACATAAATTTTAAGATCTAAGTTGCAATTTTTGGTAATAAGTTTAACTTAGGATACCTCTGAAATCAAGAGACTTTCCAAAAAAATTACCTCCAAGTAGTGGTAAATCCTTAAGCATCGGTTAAACTCCTTAATAGCAAAGTAACCTATTTCCATTGACCTCATCGCTCTTAAATGCGAGTCACTTCTGAGAGGTTAAAGTTGACTTCTAAAACTGCTAAATATTTCATCACTTTTGCACGAAATTCCAAGCTATTTGCTATATAGCCAAGGGCTTTGCCATATTGATATGGTGCGTTTCTTACGTAATTTGGCCCAAGTGAATAAACGTTTGAAAATAATTTCATTGTTTGAAATAATATATTAAGCCCAGAATGGGCCCCTTTATTTGTATATAAAAAGGTATTTAAATCTACTCTAAAAGTGTTTTGAATAGATTTTCAAAAAAAAAAATATTGAATAGGTTTTTAGGTACATAACTTTTGGTCTAGACCTGACTTTGGGAAACTCAGTAAATCAAAGTTTTTCCCCTTGATTTTTTAAGTCTGAATCACATTTCATGGTGTTTGGGAAATTCTTTAAAAAATTGATATGAATTTTTCAGTTCCGTGAGCCGCATCTAAATTGGCTCCTCGTTTTTTTTTTTACTAGACTCGGATCTGCTCTTGAATTTTCGGATTCACCTCACAAAATCGACCTCAGAACGAGCTGATCCAATCTGAAGGCTGATTCAGACATATTCCAAATGATAACAGTATTGGCAATGGCCAATGAGTGCTTTCCTACAACCTAACTCGCGCCAATATTGATACTCTTCTGCAATTTGATTGATTTAGTTTAATTTTCCTCATGCAAACAATTTGCAAAAAAATCATGGCCTTTGTGAATGAACCCATATCATTGTAGCCTTTATATAGGCGATTTCGTTTTGAATGTATCATCCTTTCCCGAAAATAAGTTGCATTGATTTAGTTTAATTTTCCTCATGCAAACAATTTGCATAGATAAGTTCATTAACCTGCACTGGAAACAGGAGACATTTTATTTGCTTATTTATTCTTTCCTCTTTTTCTTTGAAATTATTCTTCATAATGAAAATAACGGTTCCAGGACAACTCGACCCAGCGGACAACTCGACCCAGGACAACTCGACCCAGGACAACTCGACCCAACGGACAACTCGACCCAGGATAACTCGACCCAATGGACAACTCGACCCAGCGGACAAGTCGACCCAGTGGACAACTTGACCCAGCGGACAACTCAACCCAGCGGATAACTCGACCCAGTGGACAACTTAACCTAATGAACAACTCGACCCTGAAAACAACTAAACCCACTACAAAAGTCGAGCTTGTGGAAATCTGAAAAGCACAAAGCTTTAACTAGTGGTTCAAAATATTGAATTCAATTCAAAAAAAATCAAATTTTAGGAAGGAACAATCTGCCTTTGGCACTGGGAAAAATCAATAAAAAATATACAATAGCAAAAATGCCTTTTGAAAATATGAGGTTTTAAATATTTTATAGATTTTCTGAAAAATGGGGATCTGCCATGCAATTTTGATTATTAGAAGTTCAATTGATGGTTTAGTTCTTTTTTGTGCCTTTTTGAAGTTGTCCACTGAGTCGAGTTTCTGCTGGGTTGAGTTGTCTGCTAGGTCGAGTTGTCCACTGGGTCGAATTGTCCACTGGGTCTAGTTGTCCGCTGGGTCGAGTTGTCCGCTGGGTCAAGTTGTCCGCTGGGTCGAGTTTTCCTGGGTCGAGTTGTCCACTGGGTCGAGTTGTCCACTGGGCCGAGTTGTCTGTTGGGTCGAGTTGTCCTAGGTCGAGTTTTCCGCTGGGTCGAGTTGTCCTGTCACCCAAAATAACAATTTTATTTTTGAAAGTAAACGAATATTAAAAGAATGACTGCAGTTTTTGGAAGTTAATCCGCTGATCTGGAAAAAGGGCAACAAAACCTGATAACCCACCTACCAAATAGACATCCTTTGGGGTGCTTGGCTTGGATTGATTTAAAGTAGTTACAACAATTGTAAATTGCAATAATTGTAATAACAAGCCTGGCTTGAAAAATTGGAATGCTTGATAATTTGGAAAAACCATCTGGGATCCACATTGAATCGGCCGTTAAAAGATGATAACAAAGTTAATGTAACGAATGTATAACATTGTCAAAATGGGCGCATTTTACTCCAAAACTATTGTAATAATATGCTAATAAAATGATCAACACTTTAATATTCTTAATCGTTATTTGAGCCTGTAATGATATATCCAATGCTATGCACATATACAATTACATTCATGAGCTCCCAGCACGATTCTAACGAGGGTGAGTTCAGGATGGATGGATTCAGAAGTGTCAAACACGTTCAACGAGGAGAACGAGGACGTTAACCGAAGGTGGGCAAGTAGCACAACTACTATAAGTAGAAGCATAGTCTTGGAAACCAACATCAGTTTGATCTGTTCCATCAGCACCAAAACAACTTCAAAATGCAGGTAACAGAGATCACCTTCATCAACAATGTGAAGCAATTACATTGCCAATTGGAAAAAAGAAACGCCAAGAAGAAATACTTAACAATCCTTTCTCACGTTTCAGACCTTCATTGCTCTCATCACTCTTGCTGCCGTCACTTTGGCCGACAACGCCCCCTACAGCCCCGCCCCTTCTTACAAGGAGGAGCCCGCTGTCTACCAATACCAATACGCCGTGGCTGACGACTATGCTGGAGTCAACTTTGGTCAGAATGAGGCTCGTGATGGTTATGCTACCAATGGCGAATACCGTGTCGCTCTTCCCGATGGTCGCACCCAAATTGTGACCTACAACGTGGCTGATGCTTACTCCGGATATGTTGCTGATGTGCGATATGAGGGAGAGCCCAAGTACGAGTCTTACAAGCCCGCCCCTGCTCCTTACAAGCCCGCTCCTTACAAGCCTGCTCCTTACAAGCCTGCTCCTTACAAGCCCGCTCCTTCATACTCGGCTTAAGAAGCCTTTCTTGCCATTTGTCGTATTTATTTTTGATAATATTTATTGAGAAATAGAGCTACCTTCTCTCCCTCCCACACTTTGAAAAATAGCCTAAAAGAGTAGGGTTAGGAATTATTCATGTCGGGCCAAATAGTTTAACGACTGAAATAATGTTTGTTTCGTTTACAATGCTTTTTAAATTCTGAGTGTTTGAACACGGGAAAATGTAGTCAGTCTGAATTGCATTGTGATTTTTAGAATTTTTGCCCAACTGATTGATAACTGATGATTTCTAATCATCTATCAATCATTGATTAGCAATAAAAACTAGATTTTGGATATATTCCATTGGACTACAGTACAAGCATTAGAGTTTAAGAAGCAAATGCACACTAGTAGAATCAAAATTCAACGGACACTTGAAAAAATATTTTGTAGCTGTTTGTGTTGGCGTAAAAATCCCTAAATTTAAAGAATTTTGCAAGACATGTGTTGGTGCAAGTTTATACATGTATTCTTATAATTCCCTGGTCTCGAGACTTGCAAGAAAAATCTTTCCACCCATAAAGGACTAATCAAAATCAGTAAATATTTTTTACTCTGTGTATACACCTACCACAATGCAAGGACAAGCTGGGGGTGGCTGAATGGTAGGATTTGCCGTAAAACTGATGTCAGTGACATCTATGCATTTCATTCTAATCCAGGGGTGAATATTTGGCAAAATCTATCAGTTTTGCCCAAATTAGATGGTTTGGCAGTGATTACTTGCAACGTTTAAGTGCCTTTTTACTAAAAAAAAACCTTTCATTTTTTTCTCATGAGAAGGTAGAACTTACCCAACCCAACATTTCTTTTTTAAACACTATTGTACGTTTGACAAAATCCGAAACATTCATATTTCTTTCAGCGTCATTGATGTTCCACAAATGAAGGTACAGCAAACGAAAAAAGGAGCAAAAATTGTTTTTCTAAACGGAAATATCGTAAATTGAAATTTGACTAATTGAACTAACAAGTTCGGATTGCTTTGTAAAGGACACTTTTAGACGTCAATATATTCCCACAAAGAGAACCATTCTGATATCGGATTTGAAATTGCCTTTGTTGGCCGGGCGAGACTCAACCCTTTGACTCAAGCACCAATCTGACCTTAGTACTGATCAACCTTGGTGCTAGCATAAATGATCATAGTAGTGGTATTGAGCTAGCTTTTCGAAGGGATTTGACTAGACACATATGATGCACATGCATGGTCAATAAAGTGTTCTTTCAGCGCAATACGTTGTTCCTTTCCATCGCTAGGGGGCTATTGTCTAGGCAGAAAACAACATTCGTATTGAGCTAGCTTTTCGAAGGGATTTGTCTAGACACATATGATGCACATGCATGTGCATAAATTAAATAATAAACTGATCCTAAAATTGGCCCTTTAACTAACAAATTGAGAATATTTGTTTTTTCCCATTTCTTGCTAAAAGCACCTCCTTTTGGCCCTACTTTTTCCTAAAAACTATTTTTTTGTCATTTTTTTCAATTTTTCCCGTCCTTCACACACAAGTATTGACAACCATTCAATTACTTTGAGCATTTGCATAACTTGCCTTTTAATAACACAACAAAATAGTTTAATTTGAGTGCTTTAAAAAAGGACCAGCTTTATTTAAATCAGGGACCAAAACCTTTATGAGTGTCAAATACCAATGACTAACACCAGTAATTTGCTGGTTGACTGTTTGGTGTAACTACATAAAGTCATCACAAGGGCCCGGAAAATATTTGCAAAAAAGTGACAAAATGCCCAATATATATTTTCTTCAAAAGCCCAAAATATTTGGAAAAAAAAACAGATAGGTAAGAAATATTTTTTTGACAAGGCCATTTTTGGGGATTTTTTCTGTGTGCACCGATTTTCCAAATATGCTTCTGGTGAATATGATGTATTTGGCCTTTATTAGAGGCAAACTTGACATGCACTTGATTTGTCAATACAATTTTCAATTTGCTTCAATAAATGGCACAGTATTTTATGTATATGACAGTAGTTTTGGTTTTGAATGTCTAATCTTTGTACAAATGCCATTGTGTGGAGATTTTTGTATTTCTGTTCATTTTGGGTCAGCTCTATTGAGCATTGGTCATTCATTCATCGACTTTCCTCAATTTTGCCCAATGTTTTTTGACTAGAATATTCGAAAAAATATTGTTTTTTTTTCCTTCAAACCGCCAAAATATTTGAAAAATCGAGGAAAAGTGGAGAAGTATTTTAAAAATGTTCTATATATTAAAAGAACTATTTCCGGGCCGTAGTCATCACTAAAGGGCGGGAAAATACGTGGTTTTTGGAAACCAAAAAAGTACTTATATTTGGTCAAAATTTCGTTTTATGGGATAAATAGTTACAGAAACGTGTTTTTAACGGCTAAACGCTAATTTTTTCCATTGTAGAATTATTTTTTTTTTTGGGGGGTGGCATATTATTTAATACCGCTACAGGGAATGGGATTCCCTAGCACAGCGCTCTATGCCATACCATAATTGATCAATCCCTTAAATAGTTTTCATATTTTCAGGCAAAGCACCACATAAAGGCTACCAATATAATTGATTGCCTTAACAAAACTGCCTTAAACAAATGTTTAGATTTCACTCACTTGTAGGGAAAAAATACCATCTTTGTCTGAAAATTGCCTTAACGGATGATGTTTCGTCAAATTATCAAGAGTTTGGCGAAAAGTAGCTCCAAATTTTGGAGCTACATTTTGGGCTCAAAATGTTTTTTTAACCAAAATGGTGAAATATGTTCGCCACAAAAATGGCATTTTATGTATTTTTTTCACATATTTTCCCGCCCTTAATTCATCAACTGTCGAGGCCATCAGTGACAACAAGGTGGACACATCACGTAACATAAAATTGTTAACACCCCTTTTGTGAACGATGGTATCAAAAATGCTTTCGAGTTTTCAACTATCCCTGTTAGGTACAGGATTGATTTTCGGTGCATCACAAACCAAACAAGTCCTATCACAAGTTCCTGACATCCCAACATCGAAAAAGAGCGAGCTGGAAACGCATGGGCGCAAAAGTGGCGTACGACTATAAATAGCAACAATGTCTTGTATATCATCATCAGTTTGATCTGTTTCACAGCTACCAACACAGCTTCAAAATGCAGGTAATGAAAACAACAACTTCAAAGACAAACTGTGAGCAACGAAAATGCAACAGTTCTAATCAATGATGAATGAGACATTGCTGAAGGCCGTTCAAATTACACAGAGTCCAAGATGACAAATTAAAGAAGCTTGAAAATCTTCCAGACCTTCATTGCTTTCATCACCCTTGCTGCCGTTGCTTTGGCCGACAACGCTCCCTACCGTCCTGCCCCCTACAGCCCCGCCCCTTCTTACAAGGAGGAGCCCGCTGTCTACCAATACCAATACGCCGTGGCTGACGATTATGCTGGAGTCAACTTTGGTCAGAATGAGGCTCGTGATGGTTATGCTACCAATGGCGAATACCGTGTCGCTCTTCCCGATGGTCGCAATCAAATTGTGACCTACAACGTGGCTGATGCTTACTCCGGATATGTCGCTGATGTGCGATATGAGGGAGAGCCCAAGTATGAGTCTTACAAACCCGCCCCTGCTCCTTACAAGCCCGCTCCTTACAAACCCGCTCCTTACAAGCCTGCTCCTTCTTACTCCGCTTAAGAATTTGCTTCAATGAAGTTTTCTTCTATTTATTGGTTGCAATATTTATTAGGAAATACAATTCAATACATCCTGCAAATCTTAATTATGGCATTGTGGAAGGCCATTTTGGTAGATGATTTGAAACTATCAGGGCTTTAGTTGTTCCTCGAAAAAAAGGAAAGGATTACGTACAGTTCCCGTTCCTTCCTCCGAAATGAGGAACGCGTTAGTCCTGAATTCCTTTTGAAAAAAGTTATGGCATTGCAAAGTACAAATTACTTTTTTTTTTCAATACACATATTTTTTCTAAATATTTAGGATGAAGGAAGGCGTGATTTTAAACATCTCAACCACAGTAATTTAGTTAAAGATTAAAACGCAAGAACAACCTGTCCACTTCATGTAGGAATTTAATGTTCAGTTCACGATGTTTTTTTTTTATTTTTTAAAAATTATCTTAGATTCAAAAATTTGAAAGGTATTAAGAACTATTTTAAGACAATGCCATTCAATACTTTTTTGATGCTTTTTAGTAAGTTTTGAAAACCTTGTTATTTAATAGCTATCACGCCAACCCATTGGATTCCTCGAATTAAAATTTTGTTAATAGTTGATTTCGTCACAATCCTTCTCAAAACTTTACAATGGACTGCATTTTGGCTGGATGTTTGATTTATGGTCTTAGACTTAAGTGAACGAGATGTCAAGTTAAAATTGAAATCTCGTCAGAAAGTTGCGAAACATCATGTGTAACTTGACTGGAAGGCTTTATAAATAGAAAAAAGGCAATTCTAATTATTAAAATGGAGGAAAATGGACTTATTATAAGCAATTTTTATAATGCCGATTTATCAAAACATGTGCAGAAAAAGTTGACCTACCCCATGTTCCAAAATTAAGGTAACACTTACAAAAATGGGCATAACTTTTAACTGAAAGATATTCGTGGACATCGAATAAGAGGTTTCATGATCTTGAGAGTCTACCAGTTGCTGATGTTTATTTTAAACATCATTTCCTTCACCCTGAACAACATGGAGACCGAGCGCCAAATGGCGATCGACATGGCGTCGCGCGGAATGACAGTGACGTGTTTAGTTGTGTACAATATCTGATTTTTAATAATATTAACTTGAATTTTTTATCCTTCTATTCCTCCCCTCTAAATTTTCTATCAACATTGAAATCTATTATTTTTAGTTTACAGGTCAATTTAGGGATCTAAGCCACAGGTTAAAGATCTTAAAGAGATTGTTCATGCTCTTTTATTCCTTGGATAACTTCAAAAGGGTGTTAGATAACACAAATTTTTGCATTGAACATTTATTCAACATCATTCCCAGATCGTCATGAACAATCCTATGGACTGTGCTCGGGGTCAAGGACATGGCCTTGGCCATGCCACAAATGGTCCGGACTGGATTCCTCTTCACGCGATTTCTGACAGTGATAATCTTGGCTTTTGTCCTTACTGACCTCTTTCGTCCCTGCCTTTTCTTCCTCACGACCGTTCCGCGCTCCTCGAACCTTTTTTTGATGGCATAGATGGCCTTTCGGCTGATTCCCATGGCCTTGGAGGTCTCCGTCACTGTCATTCCGCGCGACGCCATGTCGATCACCATTTGGCGCTCGGTCTCCATGTTGTTCAGGGTGAAGGAAATGATGTTTAAAATAAACATCAGCAACTGGTAGACTCTCAAGATCATGAAACCTCTTATTCGATGTCCACGAATATCTTTCAGTTAAAAGTTATGCCCATTTTTGTAAGTGTTACCTTAATTTTGGAACATGGGGTACATTTTGGCTAGTGATGGACCGAAAGCGCTTTCGGCCGAAATTATGGCCTAAATTTCTGCCGAGAGTTCGGTTTCGGTTTCATTTATGCCTACCGAAACCGAAAGCAGACATGCACTATAAAGGATGGTGTTTGACAATAGATTCGAAAATTTTTTCGTCCGAAACCTCTGAAATTCAAGTTTCCCGATCTTTTAAAATTTGCAACTACGTAACATCGAACACATGAGCAATTTAATTTTTAAGGTGGATTTTGCATTTATAGAATTTTGTGGTCAGCAGCTTTCGGTTTCGGTTTCGGTTTCGGTTTAGCCCTCTTTCGGCCGAAACTTTTGGTTTCGGTTATGAGCCCTTTCGGTCCCCTCTAATCACTAATTTTGGCATTTATCACTTTGGTCCAAATTGAAAAATTTCCTGTTTTAAAACCGGTAGGTAATGTCCTGAAAAAAAATCATTTCAAGTTTGTATGGGAATTCTCAAAAACGGAGATTTGTTTCAGACCCAGGAAACCTAACATAAAAACTTTTATATAGCGAATTTTCAAAAGTCAGGTCTAATTCAAGTTATTTCCCTAACAACCCTATTAAATTACCTATTTTTATGTAAAACTATTTACGAAACTTTAAGAACGCATGTAGATACCTTTTGAATCGAAGTTACTTAACAATATGTTTCCCAACCGCTGAGTTATTTGAGTTTAAGTGGTCTTTTAAACCAAAAAATCGAAAAAACACCCCTGGTATACAAATACTAAAATGTTCAAGGCAAAAGTATTTTGAACTAGCCATTACCATGTAAGAACAATCACATGGGATTGCATTGAAAGCGCTTTTTTGTTTTGAAGAATAGGCCAAAGATAAATGGAGGACTGACGTAAGCAACTAGATTTTTGGCGAAGCAATACCCAAACATCACTACATGCTCTTGAAAAAAAAACTCCCAAAAGGTCTGCCAACAAATGCAAACGAATTTATTTTCTGTGACTCTGCTCGAAGTGTATTAAAAAGTCGCCTTTGCAAATCCACAATAAGAAAAAATAATTAAAATTTGTGCGGTGGGTAAAGGAACAAGATGCGAGTACTTTTTAAGGTTTTTGAGCCGTTACAATTACAGCATTTTTGAAATGTAATGGCATTACAGTTACTTTTTCGAAAAAAGGAACAAAATACTGTAATTTCTTTACTTATAATTTGGTTTATTTAAGGGTTTATTTTTTTCACTTACTAAAAGGGTTTAGTAAGTGTCTTAGAGAGGAAGGCCGACAAAGTCTGAGTTTGTACTGTTTCAGATCAAGATGATCTGAAGTTTCTTTTTTCTATTTATAAAGCCTTCCAGTCAAGTTACACATGATGTTTCGCAACTTTCTGACGAGATTTCAATTTTAACTTGACATCTCGTTCACTTAAGTTTAAGACCATAAATCAAACATCCAGCCAAAATGCAGTCCATTGTAAGGTTTTGAGAAGGATTGTGACGAAAACAACTGTTAACAAAATTTCAATTCGAGGAATCCAATGGGTTGGCGTGATAGCTATTAAATAACAAGGTTTTGAAAACTTATTAAAAAGTATCAAAAAAGTATTGAATGGCATTGTCTTAAAATAGTTCTTAATACCTTTCAAATTTTTGAATCTAAGATAATTTTTAAAAAATGAAAAAAAAAAACACCGTGAACTGAACATTAAATTCCTACATGAAGCAGACAGGTTGTTCTTGCGTTTTAATCTTTAACTAAATTACTGTGGTTGAGATGTTTAAAATCACGCCTTCCTTCATCCTAAATATTTAGAAAAAATATGTGTATTGAAAAAAAGTAATTTGTACTTTACAATGCCATAACTTTTTTCAAAAGGAATTCAGGACTAACGCGGCCTCATTTCGGAGGAAGGAACGGGAACTGTACGTAATCCATTCCTTTTTTCGAGGAACAACTAAAGCCCTGATAGTTTCAAATTATCTACCAAGATGGCCTTCCACAATGCTATAATTAAGATTTGCAGGATGTATTGAACTGTATTTCCTAATAAATATTGCAACCAATAAATAGAAGAAAACTTCATTGAAGCAAATTCTTAAGCGGAGTAAGAAGGAGCAGGCTTGTAAGGAGCAGGCTTGTAGGGGGCGGGCTTGTAAGGAGCAGGGGCGGGCTTGTAAGACTCGTACTTGGGCTCTCCCTCATATCGCACATCAGCAACATATCCGGAGTAAGCATCAACCACGTTGTAGGTCACAATCTGGGTGCGACCATCGGGAAGAGCGACACGGTATTCGCCATTGGTAGCATAACCATCACGAGCCTCATTCTGGCCAAAGTTGACTCCAGCATAATCGTCAGCCACGGCGTATTGGTATTGGTAGACAGCGGGCTCCTCCTTGTAAGAAGGGGCGGGGCTGTAGGGGGCGGGACGGTAAGGAGCGTTGTCGGCCAAAGCGACGGCAGCGAGGGCAATGATGGCAATAAAGGTCTAAAAATATTGAAGGAAGTTAAAGTTGTGCAACCTATCATGGACATTTTAATAACATTTTTTTTTGTTTTTCATGTTCAGAAGTCGGTCAAGTTATGGGAGGTTCTCAAAAGTTGAAGAGGCAAATAGATACCTGCATTTTGTTGTTCTTTTGACGGTGGTGAAACAGATTAAACTGATGATGTTTCTCTGGATGTTGGCTCTACTTATAGTAGCCAAGAAACACATCTTCTAAGGCAGTTTGCGTCAAGGTATTCAGGAGCGCCCTCTTTTTAATGCACTTGCAGGGTTGGGACTTGTTTGTCAACTAACGCCTTTACTCTTCTCATTTTTATCTCAGGACATGTTCTCAGCTCCTCTACGTAGAGAATAAAGTTACTTAGAACCGTTTCAATGACATAAGAATGTAGTTTTGTGGTGTCTTGTGTCTTATATGGTGGTGAGGGTGTTAACCTTTGACAAGAATCCCAAATCCTCTTTGATGGCTTTCTTGATGGTCAAGTCACTATCTTTTTGTCTAAGTATGGTTAAAGGGGGGGTTAAGCTTGACTTTCATCAATCTTGTCAGGCGCCAGAAAGTCAGGGTTATTTCAAATCACATCTTTTGCTCACATGGCTAGCTTGAGTTGACCCCATATCAGCGAGCTCTTTTCATTGCAAAGGTTGTTAATCTGACTTGATTTTAGTATCCTCTAAACAAATTTTTCATGTGTAAACATTCAACCCAATGTGAGTTTTGCCTTTGGGTACTTCAGTATCCTAAAGATGTCAGGCAGCCCATGTCCCGTGCTCTGGAGTTCAAACATTTTTCAAAGCTTGCTTCGGAAAAAAATTTAATTTTTTTTTCAAGGCAACTAACTTTTGATTTGATAAAGGAAATATTAGAAAGAGGTTTGACACAATTTATGCTTGTCTTGAATCTTCATGACGTGAAAGAGTCCCGGTTCTACATATATTGACCCAAGAAGCACTGGAATCATGGAGTGGGAGGCCAGCAATGAGAATAATGATTTCCAGTAAGAACAATTAAATTACGTTCTTCTGCAAATGAGACCTTGCCTATGTTGACAAGAATACGTATTTCAATTTTCAGCTCAATCGAACGTCGGAGACAAAAGTTATGCTCACTCAAAGTTCAGTGCAAATCCTACCGAGAATGAATGAACTAGCCCTTTTGTGGTAATCGTTTTTCCACAAAAGGGCGAGTTCATTCATTCTATGCTCTCTTCAGTACATAAGTTTGAGAAGGCATAACTTTTCACTCCGGCTTTCGATTGGGCTGAAATTTGAAATACGTGTTCTTCTCAATGCAAGCTAGGTCTCATTTTAAGAAGAACGCAAATGGTTTGTTTCTGCTGGAAATCATAATTCTCATTGGTAGCCTCCCACTCCATGATTTCCGTGCTTCTTGATTGACCCTAAACAAAGATTATGCTTGAACACTTATGTTTATGCTATAAGTAGAAACGATTCGATAAGTTTTCCATAAATAACGTAGTGAGAAATGATTTCTTCCAAAAGGTTTTTAATCCATGTGTGCTTACAAGTATAATTCTTGACGCATGCATTTCGTATACTTTAAGCCTCTCTTTGAAAATACTTATTTGCAGGGTTGCTTATTGTTTGAATGGAATGTGATATTTACAAATTTTATAATACGAGGGGTATCCAGACTATAGGTAGACTGGGCCTGTAATTCGTTACATTGTACGATTTTCGGATTTATGCAAAAAATTGAAATAAAAATGTTTCTCTTGTGAGCAGATGTTTTCTTCCAAATTTTGTTGTCAGACAAACTTGTTTGAAACCATGATTTAATAGAGAGTCGAAAAAAGCGAGCTCAAGCGGCATTTATAGCATTTCCTGTAATGGAAAGTAGAGAAATTCCGAAAATGCGCCCTTCACTATGCTAAGTTTGAATGCCTCTCGGACGTCCCCAGTGATTTGAAATTGGCAGCAGTTAATAGCAAGTTGTTAATTATTGTATCAAAAAACAGTCTTAAATTTTAGGGACATCAAGATTTTTGCCTCATTTTGAAGTTATTACAGGTTTAAAATGTCAACTTCAGTTACAAAATTAGTCACCCTCTACATATGAAGAAGGAGAAAAAAGGGAGAAGGAGAAGGCAAGAGGGGCCGTCAACCAAATCAGAGCGGCCAATTTCAGACCTTAAAAAAGGAGTTGGGGAAGCTTTCAGACTTGTGGACTTATGAACACCGTTGTGAAAAACCAATCCAATTTTGGTTCATCACAAGAACATAATTTTTGAAGTTAGAATAAATGGCTCAAGAATAAAATGAAAAAGAAACACCAAACACTGATAAGACTTGCATAAAAAGTGAAAGAAGTTACTACATATATTTTATGTTTTATTCAACAAGGGATTCAACAAGGGACAAGGGAACTGCTTGCAAACATGAATATCAACAATTCTTCAATGTAGCATCCAACCCAATGTATGATTGAGTGTGGAAAATGTGTTGTAAAATATAAATTCAATGCCGTTTGCAATATTTTCTTTACCTCTGGTGTATCTTCAATGTAAATCAAGGAAAAGCTTTGTGGCCTTAAAGCATTATTGGCAAGTTATGATGGTGACCCATATCTTTATATTTTCTTTGCTTCAACCAAGTTTTCTCAGCCTTTGCACTATTTTTCTTTTTTTCTCTTATTCAAGGCCTGTTGAAACCTTCTTGAATTGACTTAATTTTTTTTCAAGTCTTCAGCCTTTCATTGAAAACAGTAGGCAACAAATTGCAGTAGGTATGGGTGTATATTTCTCCATAAATATTGTCATGAATAAATAAGAGAAATGGTTAAAAGGGAGGCCTCTTAAGCGGAGTAAGAAGGAGCGGGTTTGTAAGGAGCAGGCTTGTAGGGGGCGGGCTTGTAAGGAGCAGGGGCGGGCTTGTAAGACTCGTACTTGGGCTCTCCCTCATATCGCACATCAGCAACATATCCGGAGTAAGCATCAGCCACGTTGTAGGTCACAATCTGGGTGCGACCATCAGGAAGAGCAACACGGTATTCGCCATTGGTAGCATAACCATCACGAGCCTCATTCTGGCCAAAGTTGACTCCAGCATAATCGTCAGCCACGGCGTATTGGTATTGGTAGACAGCGGGCTCCTCCTTGTAAGAAGGGGCGGGGCTGTAGGGGGCTGGACGGTAAGGAGCGTTGTCGGCCAAAGCGACGGCAGCGAGGGCGATACAGGCGATGAAGGTCTGAAAAAGGTCGATATTTTACAAAATGTTCGGATGCTTGGCACAATGAATAATGAACCACTTCCATGTTTCCAGCACTTTAAAAGCTTACCTTCATTGTGTGACTGAGTTGTTGCTGATGGAACAGATCAAACTGATGCTGAGACTCAAGATGTGGCCTGCATTTATACTCAAATCCTCATCCTCGCCTGACGCAATTTTGCATCAAGCAACACCGATGTTTCGCCCATTCGATGTACGGGAAGTGCGTACCGCATACGCCCTTGTCTTGCCCTCATCATGACGCTCGGTCTAGATTTTTGCGCCCTTCGTGCAACCAAAACCGTACCAAGTACAGTTAAGTCTCCCTTCTTGGTCATGACCGAAATTTTCTTGGGCACAGACGGGAAGTGTAATATTCTCGAGGATCATTAAGAGGGTCAATCCACATGCTATGCAAAGATTAACATATTTGTTAATATCCTTTTTGACGGAACCAAAACGCAATAAACGTAGAGAAACTCTATAAACCTCGTCAATGCTGGCCTGACGATTGTCCATTGACCTTCAGTTTTTGCCAAAGAAAAGTTGCAAGAATCATAACGACAAGGGAGGAACCAGACGAACAGGTCTAGCTTTTACAAAACAAAGGTTGTTGTCGTACTTTATAGGGCGTTTGAACGAATCGAGTCTGGGTCGTTGCTTGCTGCAACAGGTTGATGCGAAATGGTTGCTAATCTAACCAACGCCTTGTAGTAAAGAATGTCATGCCTAGGGTGTCAAAAACAGGAATTTTTAGAACGATTTTATTCAATTGATACATACGTACATCCCAAAATTCCAATCAAAATTTACGAAAATTGAATTCCAGCGGAATTTGGTTGTAAATTTGACAAAATCTCACTTTGAGTAGGTTTTTCAATTGCGACCCCATTAGGCTGTAAAAAGGGTACATTTATTGCGGAAACAAACCTGATTTTAACCTGATTTTAGTACCAATGGGATCAAACTCGCTTTGAAGGGGGTTTCATGTAAGTCACAGTTTACATAAGATTTGTTTTTTTAAGTTAAAAAATTTCAATCATGTGCATTATGTCCAAAAATTTCGACTAGGTGATTTCGAGCTTGTGAAATGTCACTTAAAAAAAACTAATACGAACCCAAAATATAGCAAGTCTAGAGCGCGGGTTTTCAGATCGCGAAAACGGCAAAATACGCTGTTTATAGTTCCCTTTTCTGACAAAAATGATCGGTAGAATAGTTGAAAAATGCCAAAACAGTCAGTAAAAATGTTTAAAAAAGTTGCTTAAAGTGGTGAAAATTTGGGTTCTTTTGGTCTTTAAAATTTTTTTTGCAAATAACTAAAACATCTGCTATCCATTTTGAGGGTTTTAGTGAAGGAGTTAATATTTTCAAAAACAGCCTCTTCCCAGAAACAATTCAATAAAAAACATGAATCAGAACTCAATCATCAATTTGGAGAAGTTCAACTTTCCGTAATTTCAAGAAATATTAGCTTTTTTCTGTAAAATTCTTAAAAGATTAGTTGAAAAAGGTCAAAAATGCAGTTAATGAAAAAAATAGAAAATTAATTTCGAAATCGCGAAATTAAAATTCTAGTTCAATTGAAATTTTCCGCTCCAAAATTATGACACATATCCTAACCCTGAGAAGCCTTCACCCAAATGTGTTGTTTAGCTATCGAATAGAAACCCTCTTACGTACAATAGACAAGCTTATTTGTTCGCTCTTGGGAAATCGTCGGGAAAAAAGAACTCCTTTTGCCTTTGCCGGTAGGAATGACGTGGTTTTCTGGACTCAAGTTGATACGTCTTTCTCGTTCCCATCCAGGAACAACGCTGACTACTTCGTTCGTTTCTGCCTTTCTTGGGCGGAGGCCGACCTCGATCGAGACCGGCGATGAGGCTCCTTCTCCATTGGACTTGAAGGCAAGAGGGAACAGTTGTGTTTTCGACATTGAGAGGATTTGTCCGTTTTCCCATTCTCAAGTGAATAAAAAGCCCCGAGACCCATTTGTTGTGTGTGTGTAAAGTGTTTATGGACAAGGGTTTGATAAGTACGTAAGCATCGTTCTCTTGGGCCAATTATTGAATAGCTTGGGGGAGTACAAATTCTAAGACTTTAATGAAATTAAATGGGGTGAGAATGATTCCTTTAATTCCTTGTGAGGAAAAGTGCATTGCTACAACGAGCCCTTGAGGCGACGGAACTGCATTCGTTCCAGAAAAAAACAGGGAGTATAAATGGAACCCTAAATGGATCTGGTTGGAATGCTGTTGGCGTGGGTCCACATTCGAACCCAAGATAAGCTAGGAATTGTGTCTTGAAGGCCTTGGCTTTTCTTTCACTCTATAATTGGGTCTTATCGCCCTCAGGTCTGAGTAGAACTGGACGTTACATAATGTGTCACCTACCTTCTATAGATTGGTGCAGAATGCAATGGACACGACCACGTGATCCAAGAATGGAAACCCCAAGAAAAAGCCCAATCTTGTGGAAACTTTTTTCCTCTTCTACTACCATTTTTCCTTCATTTTTTGTTATATATCGAACCATCAGAGGCTATTGGAAGCTGGACAGTGCAAGGAATTGGTAATGTTACTTGCACCATTTCGTTCATTCAGTTTTGAGATTCGATTCGATGGAAAGTTTGGGCAAACGAGAGAAGAACGATTTCCATGACGATGAACCTGGAAAGTTGATTTATCTTGTATTGTAATGAGGACGAATCATTTCTTGGAATTGGAGGACTTGAGTAACACTATATGAGTTGTTGAGGGCATATTGAGTTTTAATTTAAGTGTAGTGAAGTACACTCCGATCTTTTTTTCACGGAAAAAGTTTAGTAGATACCGTAAGTTGACATTACGGGTTCAACATAAGTAGCTCAAGTTTTGAAACCACAAATCTGTAAATATACTACAGATACTATAACCTTTAATAGTTCATCTACCGTCAAATCTAATGATAAACTCTTAATCAGAACTTAATTTAGAGTAATAAAGGAAGAATCTCGTAAAACTTTGTCAAACAATGATTTTTTTTCAAGACAACAAAGAGCGCTTGACTTTGGTAGTACTTAATAGGCTTCTCTGATTGATCATTCTGTCAAAAATTGTTTTGCTTTGACATCTTTATGCTTCACGTTTTAAAATCAAAGGCAGTGTATTTTAAAAAAACCTTTTTGCTTTTTACAATCTAGAAGGTTAGAAAAGTTGAGAGATGACCTACACTCTGACACAAAAGTTGTGTCGCAAATATATTTTGACCAAAGATATCAGTATTTGAACAATTGAATATCCAGGGTGTACCAGTTATCTTCTAGAATGTTTTGGATCAGTTTATAATGAAATTCAAAGAAAAAAGTGAGATCTCATTGTTGGAACAACACGAAATGAATAGTGTCTATAAACAACCCCAATCAAAATTCATTTGAAATTTAAGTCTGTCATGATTCAAGTGCTCAATGATCTTGACCCTTCCTTTCCCAACATCTTAGAGCAAAAAAGTTGGTACCTTTTGAGTATTTTCTCATTTGGTCGAAATGATTCAAAATAGGATTTGCAAGGGTAGAGAGACTTTTTCGGGTTACATTGAATGTCGAATCGCTCAAATCTTTTTCCCCGTCACTAAAATCTTTCGGCTCAAAATTACAAGACTTTCGTGTCAGAGTGTATTGGTATTAACTGAAAACAAAGGAATAGTTTCAATCAATTTCATTCTCATCAGATTTTTGGATGGTTTTTCTTTACTGAAATGAGTCCACTTTGTGATGTTTTTATCTTTTCCCCTTTCGGATGCTTTATAATATCACAAACGAAAATAAGTTTTGTGCTCTGAATTTGCCTCCCAAACCAACTTGCCATTCTAAAAGAGAAAAATATTGGAAACAAGCTAAGAAAGAGGGTTCCAAAAAAATCAATATTTAGAGTCATGATTCAGCCATACTTTAAAATGTTATCCAAATCATCTTCTGAATTCAGGTCAAGTTATAAAATGGCGCCTTTGTTTCATTGGTTCCTGAATGATTACCTCATTTGTGAACCAGAACAGTTTAGAGGTCACAGCTGGTTCTTGTATAATCAGTATTCCCTATTTAGAAACTTTTTTCCGGGTGAAGAACCTCTTCTCATAGACTAACAATTCTACTCCCAAGGAATTAATGAGATTTATGAGACCATGAGTGACGTAAGTTTCTCCATTAAGAATAATCGTTACTGATAGCTGCAATTTAGAATTTGTCTAGCAGATTTCGGATACCCTAGTTTAGGTGTCTTCGTTGATTTAGACCACTAAAGCTTTTCTAAACATAGCCTTTTTTGAATGACATATCCATTTAGTTCAGAGGCCCATTTTGGGCTTTTGAGTTTACACACGATATTCAAGAACAATAAGTTGCAAAGGTTGAGTATTCCGTATGTTAGCTTAATTGCCCAATCCAACGAGTTACAAAGCAGTTGTGGCATGATTGATATCCCACATTTTTACTTTGATGTTCAAGTGAATGCTTTCGAGCAGCTCAAGAGGCTCTCTGTTACGTTGTTCGTTGCTCAAATAGCCAACACGCTATTGAATTTCTGGAAGTTTCGCCGATAAATTCCGCAACATGTTTCTTCAAAGAGCAAAGTTCCTCTGCCCCACCTTCATGTCTTGTGAATCCATCGATCTAATTGGATTAATACGAGTATCAACCACACCATGCTCGCTTTTTGGGTCCAAAACGGGCTTTGGGTTTACTCTTTTTTTATCAAGAAGCCCTTCGTCAGAAGTCCTTTTTAGGAGGGGGATGTAGGGAAAGATGAATGAGATCAACATGTTTTTCCTGGCATTGACGTGCTAGCCACGTGATTGCTTTCTTTTACTCCTTACTCACTTACTTAATGGCACAATTCATAGTCTGTAGTTGTTGTTGTGTCTTGAATGAGAAGGGTTTTGGCACACACTCTTTACAGGGTGAATCATGATAGCATATCTGGAGGGTCATTTTCTCTTGATCTCTTGTTTTTCGTCCACCCTGTATTTGACGTTGATATTCGGTTTATGCTAATGTCATCTAAAGATTTCCATGGAACAATAACAACCCAAATGGAAGGCGAAGACTTTGATCGGATCTCAAGTCCGAAGTTCCAACTTTGGTTTTCCTGGATCTTTTTGAGCGAGCGAACTTGTCCTTTGAATGATGTTCAACCCTATTAGATATGGATCAGATCATGCATTTTTTGGACCATCGTTCCATCATCGGTGAATTTTCCATACCCTGGAATGTTCCTCTAGGGGAATTTAGCTTTCCCTTGGGTTCCACGAGATCCAACTTATCAGACGTTTTATAGGAAGTCATTGGCTCTGTTGATGATAGTCAGGATGGAATTGCAAAGTATGATGACCTCATAAAGTCTGTGCAACGAATGGAGAATTTCCTTAAGAATGGTTCCAGCAGAGGGAAAAAAGTAGTTCGTTCCATGATGGAATTTTGTATCTAGTTTATGGCCAAATATCTTTAATACCTTTTCCCACGGGTGACTTTTGGAAGATGGAGCGAAAAGATAGTTCGTCTATAAGGCAATCACAGCTCAAGGGGACCAATAAGAAAGCAATCCTAATCCTCACTAGAGATACACGTACATTTATCATCAAGTCAAAAGTGTGAGTATTGAGTATCTTGGAAGCATCCAATTCACTCACAAGTTTTCAAACTACAAAGTGTTTGGAACAATTGCCAAAGTTAGTATGATATGCTCTTCTCATGTGCATCAAAATATCTACTTATGCTCTCTTTTTGTCCTCTTTTGTACTAATTCATGGTTAGAGATGTCGCTTAACATGTGTTTCACATATGTTCCGATCAGGAAAGATGATCCATTGTCTTCTTTGATCCAATGTTACGTGTTCCAATTTGGGACAGGTGGCCTTGAAGTCCAGATATATATAAAGACGTCTTTGATTGGAGAAACTCATTGCCATCGATTTGCCTTGGTGCAGGTGGAACACTATTAATCAATAAAAACAATATGAGTTGGCATGAGCTTGTCATCATGGACAAAATATACCCTAATTACTACGCCACTTAGACAAGGCCATCAAATTACCTTAGTCAAGCTTCTGTACGAGTTGTTCCACTCTTCATTTCATTCATCCAAGCAAATAAATAGCCGGAAAACAAATCATTTTTGGAGAAAAATAGTTGTCGTGGGAGATCCTCCTTCAATAAAGAAAATTATTTCTTTGAAAAAAATACTAACAAGTTAAAAAATTAAATAAAAAAGGAAATTATAGGTAACGAACCAATACGTAATCTATAACATTTATGGTAAAAAAAAGGTATCATCCCATATGAGGGGATTTGGAATTGCAAAATGGCTTTGAAAAATGTCATTGTCCGTGATTTGGGCTACTTAAAACGTTTTAATCTGAACTTACAATAATCTACTTAGAGAGGTTTAGTCTTTGAGGTTTGCATATAGCAATGTTAACATTTGGACACCTTAAACTTACACTTAACTTTTTTGGTCGAAGTTTTTTCACATCATTCATGGGTTCTATGGTCAATTTGAACTAAGCTAGTACACATTCAGCTCAAATGAATGATCTGAAAGTATGGACTCTCTTTCAAAAATTGGATGGAATAAAGGGTCAAGGAAGGTAAAAAAGGGCTAATTTTTTGGTTGTTTTTCTAAGTTGCATTAAGCAAAACATAAGCTAATAAACATAGAGAGGATGATATGTCAGTCAATATTTAGAGTGGAGGTCTAACCAAATTTAATTGTGTACTTTGAGTGGGTGCTATTTTACTAAAACCAAGATCAGGTAGATACATTGGATGGTTTAAGCTTCATTTTAGATCGCACCATGATTATATCAAGAGCATTGCATCCCAGACACGTTCAGATTGAAGACCTCAAACTTAGAGGGAGGATTTGCTCCAGAGGAAAAGGCCGCCAACTTGGAACACTTTCACTGTCAAATTGAGAAAGAGAGTTTTAAAACCTTGAGCGAGCCACAAAATGGAAGTCAAATCATGTATAACGTATTTGAAGGAGGTAAAAGTAAAGGTGCAAGTTTGCAAGACGAGAAACGTTTTTTAACGATGAAATGAATGAGAACAAACCACTTTTTGTGTGATTTTAGGTTTAATTGTTGCTTAAAAGAGAAGCAGGGAAACTTTTTTAACGTTTTTTCGGCCTTGAAGTGCACGGTGTTTCAAATAACTTTTTAGGTTTGGATAGAAATACCCAATGGCATTTTTGGACCCACAATTCAATTGGGAAGAGCATTAATTTTTTGAATTCGATAAGTTTAGGTCCAGGGGAAAATGTATCTACTTAAAAATTTATAAATAAAAAACACAATTTTTGATGAACTATTTAATCCATATTTAGAGACCATTTAACACAACATACACAACAAAGAGTACTCTAAATAATTATGGAATATGATTTCCAAAAATCTTATTTTAAGTGCATATTAAATGATATTATTTATTATTTTGATCTATTTAGAAATAAGCCTGTAACGAAGGAATATGTCAGCTTGATGAAAACAACAATGCTAATCCAACATCTAGTGTCAATTTAAGTTGTTTTAGATTTGATTTCCTGAACTTCTTGGCTATCAAACCCTGGAAGGTTTAAATGAATTAAAGAAGCTTAATTTGTATTCTTCCTTTCATCAAGCAGCTATATTCCTTCTTTGCTTCAAGACCGCAAAAAAAGAGAAGAAAGGAGCGTCTTCTTTGCTTTACTTACAAGCCAAAACTACACCTATTTTCGGAACTGACTTGGAAGATTTTTGACTAAAAAGAATAAATAAAATGAGCAGTAAAAGATGGAAAATAAATGAGTTTGAGCTAGGTCAACACTTCAAGCTTTAAGTGATAGTAGGAAAAAGGTTGATATTTTTGGAAGAGATAAAGTTATGAGATGGCATAAGTGTGGTCTATATTTAACTTCATATCGGTGACGCATTGATCTCAAATGAGTCTAGAGAGCCAAAAATGCCTGAATGAAGATGATGAATAAAAAACTTCCATAGTTCTGAATAGCTTCAATCAATAGCTCCGTATAAACGTCATTGATGATGACACATCGTTTTTTTTCGCGAGGAGATTCCGTTGAAATACAGTGGTTGAAATACAGTGGTCTAACCCGGAAATGCATTTTCCTAATTTCTCGAAGGACTTTCCAAAAAGTCGAAAGGAAGTTCCAGAAAGGTTGGTAAAACTGGTTATTTTTAATCAACAATGAATGACTTTTCTGGAACATTATGTTATATTTATCTCGATTAGATCTCTTGGTCTCCTAAAATAATCAAGTTTTTTAATCAAGTTAATCACTGCCAAATCAAAAATATAATCATATTTCAATAAACATCCTTCCACCACGCATTTCATATGAAATTTGACATGACTCACGAGAATAAATCCCTTTTTTCTTTGAAGTTTTCTATTTGGAGCATTTTTTATTGTAATGAAATTAATCATGAACAATGGTTAAACGAAGTGTTTTAAACAGTTTATTTTTTGGACATGCGATTCCCTTCAAAATTCATTTGGAACCCCCTTTTTGACGGATCCACTTCAAAATAAGTCCCCTTCCTTATCTGGACATTTTGTTCTAGTAAGTGAGTAATGAGTAATTCCAATTGTTCTGGCCAGTGTGCAGAGCCCTTCTTGTCCCTTCCAAAAAGGTCGCAACCAACGAAAAAAGGCCAAAAGAAGAAGAAGAAGGGGACGGGATTCTTCATACCCTTGACAAATGATTCTTCATCACGAACGTTTTTCACTTGGTCTTCACGTTTGTTGCTGAAGGCAAAGGGGGAAGTGGTTTCCGCTCAGGAGAAACTTCATTTTCAGCCTTGGATTATTTCCCCAAGGACCAAGGATCTTGGTTGGGAGCATGCCCCACCAAGGTACTCACTCCTATTCCGTTTTCTCGTTAGGAAGGGAAATTTAATTCCAAATTTGTTTTTTCTTTCTCATTTTCATTTTATGATTTACTTAGGCAACGCCCATGTACCTTTTTTAGGTCTAGTCTTAAGGCCTTTGGTAGAAACCGCCAAGTAAAGCAAAGTCTTTGCCTCTAAAAAACCCGGAATTAGATACGCTTTTTTGGCAAGGCTCGGATTGAATTGGTTCAAGGTCATCTTCGAATGAAGGCTTTGGGTCAAGAACCTACTGATTCGTTTTTATGGACATGTTTTAGGAGCTGACTTAGCATTCAGGTACTGAGTGGTCTTGGTCCAAGGCCAAAGTGCTGAATGGTACGTATTGATTGGACCTCCTTCCAAATCTTTTGCTAACCATGTAATACGGACTGTAGTGTTCTTGACGAGAAAAAGCAATGAGTAAAATAAAATACTTTGCGAAAGGCTGTGTTCAAATGAGAGGAAAAAATGTTCAAGTTTTAACGAGATGTATTGTTGACCGTTTCTATGCAGTTAAGAAGCACTGAAAACTGGAGTGGGAGGCTAACGGTGATAATTATGATTTCCAGAAGAATTAGTTCAATTGCGTTCTTCTGCCAACGAGACCTGGCTTGTATTCAGTAGACGACGTATTTCAATTTTCAGCTCAATCAAATGGCGGAGTGAAACATTGTGCCTTCTCAAACTTGTGTACTGAAGAGAGCATAGAATGAATGAATTCGCCCTTTTGTGGTAAAACATTTACCAGAAAAGGGCGAATTCATTCCTTCTCGGTAGGATTTGCACCGAACTTTGAGAGAACATAACTTTTGACTCCGACGTTCGATTGAGCTGAAAATTGAAATATGTATTCTTATCAACGTAAGCAAGGTCTCATTTGCAGAAGAACGTGATTGAACTGTTCCTATTGGAAATCATGATTCCTCTCGTTAACCCCCCAGTCCAGTGAAATTCAGTGGTTCTTGATGCAGTCAATGCAGGCTTGAGAAACGCAAGAAGGGCTGTAAAACTTGGCGCTTTGAATTAGTTTCCATTCCAGTTTTGGTCCGTTTTATTGGCAAAATGAAGTTTCGGTGTAAATCTGCCCGCTCAAGGGTATTGGGGCATTATTTGGTAGTGGACGGATTTCATTTGTGTCTCCGTTCTTGAATTTCACGCCAAAGTCAAACCCGACTTTCTCGTTGGGGGAACATCTTCAACTCTTAAAGGTTCTATCCACTTTCATTCAAATATGGCAACAATTTGTATGCAAATGAAAGCATAAAAGTCTTAGAGTGGGAGGCTTTTAGAGCAAATCCGGCTAAACAAGGCCATGTATAAACTTCAGGCCGGTTCCAAATCAACTCGCGTACATTGAGAGAACCAAGAGTAAACCACACACACAATCAAGGCCAAAACTTAAGTCCATCCTCTTCTTCTTGATCCATTTTGCAGGTTCAAGATTTTGGCTCATCGACATCATCATCGACGACGAGATTAGAAGGATCGAAGGACCCTCGTTCAGTCAACTTTTCCCATTTTGAGGCCTAATTTTGAGGGTGGTGGACAATGTTAGTGCTCTCGAAGGCATCTCAAAGACATCGGCAAAGACGTTGAACATGACGACGACGACGACGACGACGACAATGAAGACCCTGATGATGATGGGAAAGTGGAACGTGGTCGCTCCATTGGTTGTCAGTGGGGCAGATGGTCACAAAATCGATCGTTAGAAGAGCCTAAGGTGCATTCACACCAATGTTCCACGTGCCAAGGTTTTCTTGTTGCAAAGATCCAATTTGGAATCAAATGCCAATCTGTGTTTGAGAGCTTCTCCAAGAGCAAGACAAAAGAGTGAGTGGAGAACCAAGTTGTGGGTTGGCCTTGTGGCTCAGATAATATTCAAAGGACCTCTCAAAACGAATGGATGGTTTGCTTTCAAACAAACCACTATACCCAAAGAAGTCCTTCTGTTATCTGGCCCACGTGCTAAGTTACAATAGTTTCACTGGATATATGGACCAGTAATTGGATGAGAGTTGGGTCCCGGAGCTTGGCCTTTGTTGGACCACTATCGCCCCCGACCATCCTAAAGGCTAAACGGGTCAAGAAGGCCTGAGAAAAAGGAAAGAAAAGAAAGAAGGCCAGCTCTCAGTCACCAGTGAAGGCAAGCAAGGTCAAGTGACCCGCATCTTTCACTTTTGTGGCTTCCATGTCCTTCTAGATTAGTTTTGACAAGAAGGCCACGCAAAAGAAGAAGATCCATGGGATGCTCTAACCTACCTTTGCTGAGAAAAAAAGTAGTCCACACGTTGCTTTGCTTTGACCAAAGCCTTACACATTCACAAAGGGGTTTTTGAAGTAAATCGAGCCCTGGTTTTGGAAATTGCTCACATTTTGGAGGTAACTTTGAAGAGCCCTCAAATTCTGGAAACTTACCTTCCTGAGCATCATACGAAAAAGCCGAGTAGTGAAGGTTGAGGTAAAAATCTACGTTTAAGGCACCTGGGAACAAAATTTTCAAGAACAAACAATAATGGCCACATCTCATGGAAGACCGGAAGATCAAGGTCAACTTAATATCGTGTAGTAAAGTACACCTGACTTCAAGCAATCTGCTAAGCTACTCCGATACCAATGAAAGGCTAAAGTTGATGAGACTATCAATGAAATCAAAGATATTGTCGGTCGCGAGGATCCAATAAACTAAAAGCATCCCAGCTCTCTTGGAACGCACCCCTTTTGGACTGTTTTCTTCCTTCTTTCTTTCCATTTTTGGGACGAAAGACGACTTGGAGCCTTCTTAGTCACTCGGCCGTCCTCACCCAAAACAAGACTGATCGTCCTGAGAATCGTTTTTGTCTTTGGGTCCTTCAAGGCTGCTCAAGCGAAGAAAAGCCTTCCTCGTTCTCGTCGTGGCCGTTCTGTTTGAGCTCTTCGAAAAAGGCTCTCATTGTCTTGAGATAAACAGTGCGGTTTTCAGTGTCTATAGTGATTCGTGTGGCTTGCTGATTGCTATTGCTGCATTGACTCGAAAGTGCACCAAAAAGGCCAAGTAACCTTCCCCGGAAGGCTCTTCTCCAAACTAGGGCAACCAGCCTTAGTCTCCGAACTTGTGGGTGGGTTTGAGTAATCCGGAAAAATGAAGAGCTCGGTTGTCCTCAACTCGTGGAGGTCATCAGTCCAATTGGTGATCCTCCTTCTGATAGGATTACTTCCTAGACTGGGTAAGTTGGACAAACCTTAGTTTGATGCCCATTTCCCGGGAATCTAATTGTACTCCTGAAGGTTTCTTTTGTTCGGTCTGTTTCCTTGGAATTTGAAATCCAACGTCATGGCATACATTAAGATTTGGAGGATTGGTGTAAAATTGAAATACCATTCTTCCCTTTATGTACTTTGATACGTGAGAAACGAAGTAAAAGCTGGTAAAAGTGCAGACGAGCTCCATCAACAAGGTCAAAATGAGATGTCAGTCGTTGAGATCGAGTTCAAGGAAAAGGGGATAACGAAACAGTAGTAACAATCGATCATATTTTCCACTCCAAATGTTCTCTCGTTTTGAATTGGAAGAGAAATCTGAGTAGGGGTATACATTTCAGGGAACCGCCTGTTAGTCCAATGATTGATGATTCTTTCCAAAAATATGCAAAGGATTGGTGAGGCATTTCCAGAAGTCAGAAAGTTCGGATCCATTTTTTTCTCATTCAAAAGTTATAGTTCCACATCACTAGTTCCGCCGCCCAAAAGCTGAGCATGTTAAAAAAACTGCTTCTGTATACATAGTAACAAGATGAAGAATATTGTACAAGAAAAATAACAAACAAACACGGCCACCTTCTCCGTTCTTTAGATACGTTTGAGATTCATTATTAACGGATCAAATGGGCTTTGGTTGAAATTTATTCTTGGCTCTTACTTACGGCAAGGTGAGCGAGTAAGCTGGAAAAAGTTTGTTCTTTAATCATACACGTCATGTGACGACGTTGCTCGGAGAAACGTTGATGCCCAATGGAGATGGCTTACCAAGCAAGGGCCAGCTATCCAGCCACCTAAAGCCTAACTTTCATGGCGATCCAGTCAAAAAAGATGGCTGCCCTTGGAAATTTATGACCCATCATGACACCCCCTATACTGGAAGATTAAATGAGATGCAGAACTTTTGGTCTCAGGTTGCAACCGGCTAGTTTATTCACATGGCCATGTACAACCACATAAATATTGTACGGCTTCTTGCCAAAAGTCAAGATCCTTCACCCTTTCAGATCTTGCTTCAAGAGAAAGGATGAATTTCGGGCCTTCGTCAATGGTCTTTTCAAATATGGACAATCCTGCCTCCGGTGATCTTTATTGGCATGCTGTTCGTAAATCCTTTGCATCAAGAATCTGCGTAGATTGATGAAGACACGGTGGCTCTGACTGCTTTTTGAATCAATTAGATTTACTTTTAGATTCATGACACATAAAAGACAGGATTAAGAATGAGCAATGAAAATATCATTTGGTCCTTTTAGCGGTTAGCCTTTTTGACAAAATACCTTCTGCCAAACAGTTCTTGCTGGTCTTAAGTTAAACGCACCGGTTTTACTTAGATGTTAAGCTTGATTAAGTTAGACTTTAAGGTAGATTTTAAAAAGTTAGATTTTTTGTTTGCAAGAATATTGGCGAGGAAATAAAAAACTTCACAATGAGAGAAACACGACTAAGATATTCTTTTTACGAAAGCATTGCAATAAAAAAGCGAGAATTTCTTTGCCCCGCATATTTTGAACAATTACAACCTTGAGTTTAGTAATTCTTTCCATTACCTTTCGTATATCTAATTTTGTTAAAATGCAAAAACCCACCGAGATGATTAGGTTCAACAAGTTGTCGTTGAATCTAAAATTTGTTTTACTTTTTAATTAACCGAGATTCGCCTTTGAACCATCGTGTAAAGTCAAGAAAGCAAAAGAGGGAGCAACGGGGAAAACCCAAAAAGTACACAAATAAGCATAGCATGCCTGGGTGTTGTATAAATATGCTCAGACCGTAAAGACAAGCCTCGTGAGCAAGTGATGAGCCAAGCACGACCAACAATATCATATTCTACCCAACCCACTCCGTGTGCTCACTCCCATGCTCTGGAGACTAAAAGGTCCAATAAGTTTTCATTAGTGGTCATTTCTCGTGAAGCGGATACATCTTTCTGATTCTGGAGGGAACACTCTCGCCTTGGATTAGTCACCCTTTCGCTTTGGGAACATTCAGGGACCCAAAGCTTCAACGTCATCACGCTTCTTGACATCAGGGCCCATTTTATTCCTCCACGGGATTGCTCACAAGAAATTATGGGATATTGAGCCATAAGAATTGTTCAAGACACCTTCAGCCTCCTGTCATCGTACAAAAAATAACAGCCTTTACTAAGAAGAATATTGTCCAACATTATCGTTGAACTGACTTACTTTTCACCGTCTCTAATTAGAGTGAACAGACTTCTCTGATCCCCAACTGATCCTCTTATGTACCTACAATACACCAAAGCTTGGGGATAAGCAAGATCTTGCCTGTATCATCTACTGACATCAACTTCCACTAAAGGAGAGATCTTTCATCATGGGATTGTGATGGACCTAAAAGCTTTCTTTATATGCAGCCCATCTATTCAAATTTTGAACAGCCATCGGAGAAATGTCCCAAGATCGTGGTCCATTCGGTGTTCCTTTAAGCTAGGAAATGCCGTCATTTGAATGAGGATGAAGGCTTCTAGGAACATTTTCCCGGAAGAACGGACTATATCTACGTACATCAAACAAGCTAAGCTAACAATGTTAATTGGATATGAAGGCACTTTCCTCTTGAGTGAAATTGCCTCCGTATTGTTCCACATTGGAACATAGGGTCTTGAGTCTATCGTGTTGGACCAAAATAGAGATCAATACCGATGGGACATTATTGAGACATTTATTGCATCAAGAAGAAACCATTTTTCTTAGTGTGTCCTTTGAGCTCGATGGAAAGTTGTTACTTGTTCTGATTTATCAGGTTGGATGTACGAGGAAGACCTTGAAGAGTCATAAAACAAAATGAGCAAACATTGACAAAAGAATGTTCAATGTTTTTGAAAACCGCTTCATGTGAGTGACAAAAGGAAGGCTGGTTTTGATTGTCTCCTATTTTCATCAATACTTCTAACAATAGAACTTTAGAAGGAACGTTGTTTGTTCATGGAATGACGTTAAACATCTTCAATAATGCTGGCTAATGCTAATTAGTAGTCGTTTTTAAGCAATTCTTTTTACTTAAAGCTGCAAGGAGTCGAGTGTCTTTAGCTGAAAGACAGATATTCTACGGATTATATCGCATGTCGCGTCAGCATGATATGAAATGAGTACCCAGGTGCTTTTGTTGTTCCCTCCAATCAACCAGTGTTCCATTCACGGTGCAATAATTTGTTCCGCACCGAAGAAGGAAAGGAGAAGAAGGAAGAAGGCACGTCGTTAGTTGTTCCTCCTGGCATTTGGTCCTCAAATGGCAAACTTGGAACGAACAAGAGGAAGACGGGGAAATCAATAGTTGCTTCTTATTTCCTCTTTCTCTTCAACAGAGGCCAAAGTCCACTTTCACCACTTCAAAGGGATCACTGTGCCAAGCTCATTTCCTCACTCATCTCCTTGGAACATGCACACACAATGCACTTCAAAGCTCACTTTTAGGAGATTTTTCCCAGTCCCATGCCTTCCGTTAGGTAGGTTGGTTGCTCATTTGTACTTCAAAGGCCGTCCTACTGTAGAAGTGAACCACTATTGGCTACGAGTAGGTGGAACGGAACATACATGGAGCAAAAGCGAGCGGTATTACTACGTTAGTGATATATGAAGCCCGTGGCTAGAGTAAATTGTGGGCAATTTTCGCCCTTAATTCCTTGGCAAACTCATTTATTTGAGAAATGTGTGAACTTATGCCTCCATGGAGACGCCTGGGGTTTGGACCGCTTCTTGGAACAGACGCCATTAGTCATGTTGGAATCACTCGGAGAGGCTTACAACATCAATAGATCCATTGGAACGTCAGAAATTTGGGAGGAATTTCAAGCGGTCCTTGGTTCCACTTGGAGCAAGACAACCGCAGCTGTTGCGAAGTAATTGGTTCTTCGTGCCAAATGAAATGAGACACGGCTAAAAAGTGGCCATGATTTTGGTGAGATGTCGTTGGCTCCAATTTGTGGTTGGAGCAAATTTTCTCTCGAGGATCCTCCGCGTGAATGCTTTTTGAGGCACGCATTTCTCAAGATCGTTTCGGGGAAAACAAGAAAGGAATCCTTCCTGATGGCCGAGCTGTTTCCGATAAAAAGTGCAAAAGTATTTTTTCATGGATAACGCCTCTGCGAATGCATTTCATACAATCTCCATCAAACGCTAGGTCGACTTTTCATTTCCAATGATCGCACAGGTTGCCTTGCAATTAAAACCAAAGAAAACACCTGATTCAATGACACGGAAGGCTAAATAGGCAGAAACGGCATTGCCGATATAACTTTCAACTTCCGGTTGATTTTTTCAAGAACCTGTCCAAAGTTTTGTACGAACATGATATGTAATATTAGGGCCCGGAAATAAAATTTTTAAAATAAAAAAATATTTTAAAAATGTCTCTCCGTTTTTGCTCGATTTTTTAAATATTTTGGCGGTTTCAAGAAAAAAATAAATATTTTCTCGAATATTTGAGACAGAAAAAACATTTCAGGCAAAATTGAGGAAAATAAATGAATGACAAAACCTCAAGCTCAAGAGGGCTTATCCAAAACACAAAAATCTCTACAAAATGACATTTGTTTTGATAGTACACATTCACGACAAAAACTATTGTCAAACACAAAAGAAACTGCGCCATTTTTTAAAGCAAATTGAAAATTGTATTGTTAAATCACTTAAATGTTACGTATGCCTCCAAACACGGTCAAATGCATCAAATTTACCAAAAACAAATTTTTGAAAATTGATACACACAAAGAAAAATACCAAATAATGGCGTTGTCAAAAACTCTTTCTTAGATATCCGGCTTTTTTTCAAATATTTAGCAAATATCTAGGGCATTTGAATGAAGTATATATTAGATATTTTGACACTTTTTTGCAAATATTTTTCCGGGCCCTATTTATTATTAAGAAGAATTTTCAGCCTCTAACCAAAAATAGCTCAAATATTTCTGTTCGACTTAATTCAAGAGCTCATAAAATCTCAACCGTTTAGAAAGAAATACACCTTAAAAACTGCGGAAAACATTGGACCGTCCACATTTTCCAATTTGGTCGATAGCATACCAAACCTCATTCCCAATGGCACAGAGGCTAATTGGAGCCAGATTGAATGTGAAGTCGTTCAAATCTATTCTTACACATGAAAATGTTTTGGTTTAAAATTACGACAAAACTTTCATGTCAGGGTGTAATTGAAGGATTTTCTTGCTTTTGAGAAGCCTTTGAAGTCGCTGAGAGCTTTTTGCACTAAACTTTACCTACCCATGTGCCCTTATCTTAAAACTGAAAAAGCGACGCCAACCCCAAACCTCAAATTGTACCGAAAAAGCTTGTCAAGTTTGATTCAATTTCCTGGGATGAGTTAAAAATTTCAATGATTATTGCTTATTGCTTCAGAAAATAAGCCAGCAATCACATTGATTAAAATTCCCTGGAAACAAGGATCGAATCATATACCAGCAATTTCAAGAATTTGGTCAGAATACATGGTCGCAAAAATTAGACGAAATACCTGAATACAAATCGTGTCTTGCACCTAAATTCAAAATGCGTTCTTTTTGGTTGTCATTTTCATTGCTTATAAAATTTCAATCTCGAACTATTAATAGATAAACCAACATCTAAGCTTGTGGTAAACTTGGTTCGTTTGATCTTCTGCGGGTTCCAGGATTGATTGCAAGAAGTGAACTGTGCACCTTTTGGAGAAGGATTTATCAATATCTCTGCCCGTGGCATTTTCACTTCCGACTGATGTCGTGACAGAGCAAGACGAGCAGATTGAGATTGCGATGGTGGTCATGTCAAAGCCAAAGGTCACGAAATGCGACCGTCGTTTGCTCGCTAAGCGAGTATCTGTTTATGATGACATGATTTAAGGTTATTGCACTTCCTCAATTAAGGCCATTTCCTGGGACTACTTTTTGAAAAAAAGGATTTCTCCTTCTCCTACTCACCTAGGTCCAAGTTCCAAGTGGGCAAACTTTTTTGACTTATGGTCGACGAGCAGCCTTTTTTTCTATCTCCCATGGCTCATACGCCGAAACTGTAGGACATGTTCCAAAAGTTCCACACAACGAATAGAGAGAGAGCCCTAAGGGGCCTTGCTGAGGCCTGAATTTTGCCTTATCTGCACTTGGCCTTGCCTTTCCTCTCGTGAAGGACATATTCTACGGCTTCTATTTCATCTTTGCTTCGTAAGGGGTGCTTTTGATTTAAAGGGTCGGCATTAATCTGAACAAAGGTCAAGTTACAGCAAGAAAGGTCATATGTTTGTGTCGATTCGAAGCATTAGGGTCATTGGCTTTCAGCTTAGGAGGATTAGACTGTACAATCGAAGGTGTTTTTTTCGTTGATCGAGTCGCCAAAGATATTCCTCTCGAGAGATGGAGACGAAGGCAGCCTTTAAGGATGATCGCCAAAGCCCAGAAGGAATAAAAGATCATCCAGGGACACGAACTTGTCCGACGGAGAATAGAGTCATAATTCAAAAACATGGATATGTGTATCCGACCCATATCTCCGAGGTCTGACACTTTTTTTCGAGCGAGCATATGGGTTCCAGAAGGCCATTGTTGGGCTCGTGCCATGAATATTTGGGACCGAAAAGACGGCTATTTTTGGCCGTTGGGAAATTCCCACAATCTCCATTTCTCACATTGACGTGTTCGACAAAATGGCAAATCACTCCATCAAACAAGAGGATGCATTTGAAATATTGACTGTAAACGCAGATCTGAAACAGGATTAGATTCAATGTCCTACGGGGTCGTTTAACTAGCTATTATCATGTCAATGATCCATTCTTCATTTACGACCTTCAGTTTCTCGGGATCATATGGAACCTCCAATCTTCGTGCCTTTCTTTGGTAACTCCATGACAGATGAAACAGAGTTCAAATAGTAGTCAAGGGCACTTGACTTGTGTAGTATATAGTATATTTTCCAATGCTAGAGCGTGAGTTTCCACCCTTTTTCTTTTTTGCCTGCCCCAGCTTTGAGATGTCAGGAATGTGGAACAAAGTGGAACAGGCACATGTGCGTGTGTTCAACAAAAGGACAATTCAGAAGATGATTTGTACACTTGGGCTAATGCATTCAAGAGGCGTGGTTGGTTGGTAGTTTGTTTATTGTGTTGGCTCCGTGTGCCTCTTCCGGTCCTCTAGAGATTTTATTTGTCAAGCAAGCTATAGATAATGATAATATACGACTGGTGTAATGCTCATTCACTCCCTGACCATTCTTCATTCTTCTCGGAAGTTTATGCACTAACTAAAATCTCCTGTAAGCAGATCCTGCACAGTACAGTCCACGATGCACCCTAATCCGCACACTTTAGCTCCCTCCCTCAGAAGGCCATGAATTACAGATGAAGGCCATCAAGGACGCCAAGAATGAACACCGAGGATCTGGAATCATTCCTCATCATCGCCAGACCCGCTGAATCATTAGGCAATCATTACGTCCTCCTAGTGATCTTACCCTGTTCTGTGTCAATATGTCGGAAGTCCATTTTGAAACGTGCCTGGATGACCTGGGAACAGGCAGGCCTTGGGATAGGACGTCGATAAATTCATTGTGGCCCTTGGGATGTGATGAGAATAGAGCGGCCAGATCTTGAAGGAACCTTTCCATCTTTCACCGAAATCCTGAAAGCGATGGGACGCACAAACGCCACCACAGATTTTCAGACAAGGAACACACCACTTTGAAAATGGGATCTGACTCGATCAAGTGTCTGAGAGAACCACAGATGGGTTAAGGTTCTAGATGATAAATGGCGGGGCTTTCCAAGAATGATTGGAATATCGAAACCAAAGTGCAAGTGCACCCTACTCGTACCAACCAATCGAATTAGAGAGAGGAAATGCAATAGTGGCTTCAGATTATCCCACGGATGCACAACATAACCCAAGCTTTAGGTTTCACTTCCTGTCACTGTCTCAGTGCAAACTCTCTTTAGAGCCGAGGAATCCATCTCATCTGAGAAATCTATGTGTGGGACCGATCCTTTCGATGGGACTGTCTGCTCATGCATAAACAAGCTAACTGGCTCAAAGAGCGCAAGAGAACAAAAAGGATGGCAAAGATCCAAGACCTCAAAGCTACTGGTTAGTTCTGGTCATGATCAGTGGATTGGCAACAGCCTCATTTTTGCGGGAGATCGTCCTCAAGATTCATGGTTTTGTCGTGAAAACCATGAGCGATGTGCGTGCACATGATTTTTGGCGGATTAAATGCACTTTTGTTGCTGTAAGTCTCATTTTCTTGTTAACTTGAACTTGATCTACTCATTCATTGTTCGTTGGACCAAAAGTGCACCGCAATCCATTCCATCCTCAATCTCAATATCTTACACATTGCTTTGGGTCCATTGTCAAGTTAGTTTTTTAGAGGAGCCTTACTCATTGCATCCATTGAGGTTGAGGGACTTTCTCAGAATAGTTGCGAAACAATATTTTTTGAGAAAAAAATCTGAGTCTCCATCCTGAAAGACTCTAAAACTTGGTTTGGCTGTATCTTATAGGAAAGAACTGAAAAAGAAAACACGAAATTCGATCCACCTACCATTATAGGCAAAGCTCTATTTCCCTTGTACGGAATGTACACCTGTGGACCCTTATATTCATTTCTAATTCAATTCGTGAGTCGTCCATTACAGGGGCTCGGAAGAATCTTGTGGGAACAAGGGGATCATGTTTCACTCTCTCTGTTGAAACAAGTCTCACATTCTGCTTACTTAAGCCGACCTCTATTTACCATAGACCTTGTAAGCATTGCTAAAGAGTTGTTCAAGGGTGCCATGTTCCTGTTCCATGATGGGATAATTGCAAACGTCTTTCAAGCTTCTTTTCGCCAAAGCAAGTTGGAACGATGTTGTTGTTCCAAGGAGGAAAGCTGTCTTTCTTTGTCTTCGTATTTCTTTCCGCAAATGGAATGGAATCGTCTGGAGATGGAATAAATATGATGGTGAGGGATGAGGAGGAGGCACAGAAAAGCGAGAAGTAATGGAGAGATATTGTCTAAGAGCTTTTTTTCTACTTCCATGTAATCCGATAGGGCCAAACAACGCCTTTAAGAATATACTTCCCGACAACTACAGTACATCCATACCACAAGTTCTTTGCTGACTGAGTCCAACCACATCAGACATCACCATTATGTCCCTGTTCCACGACCTTCAGTGCTCGTGTTCCTTCAACGTGTTCCCTGCGAATCCATCAGAATCTGCCATTATAAATGCAAAGAGCGTCCAGATAACATGGTCCATATACACCCAAAATGTTGGATATGGGACCAACGAGCAGCCCCAACCTTTCTTTGGAAATGGTGAGAGGTCTCTTGACCCACATTTTGAACCACTTGATGTTGCTTGGATGGCGTCCGCTTCACTTGGAACCAAGACGACGACGATGATGATGATGATCTATGTGCTATTCCTATTCCAAGCTTCCAAAACGAGTAGGGGGAGCCCGATGGAAGTGCTACATTTTGCAGATCAAGTCGTCATCACTATCATCATCTTCTTCTTCTTGCTCCTTGCTCAAGAGAGCAAATCATGTGGTTGCTACATGATGGAAGCTCACGCTCTGGAACCCCTTGAGAGTTGTGCCAATTATTTAGGCCACATTATTCACACGCCACGCCAAAGCCGAAGTTCGCATTGAGACGAGTGAGAAAACTGAATGTTTGGAAAATTGGCTCTTTCGCCTGATGTCGGAATTGGGTCAATTAGCAGTTAATTTTGATAATTCCCTCCCCCTCATCTCGTTCCATTTCTTGTTAAGAGAATGAGGGTGCACCATCATGTTCTCGATGACATGGATCCGTTCGTAATTGGCTTGGCCAGAGCAGAGAAAATCAGTTATTTCCAACTGTTCTACAGCACTAAGACTTCCTGAAGGATGAAAATGGTCAAGGAAGTTGACTCGAAAATGCATTGGAACATGCATGCATGCTAGCGATCTCAGACCGGATTTCCAACTTTCCAAGTCCTTCATATCCGAGTTGTTCGTAAGCCTGTCTCTTATAAGAATAGAAGAGGATGTGTAAGGGCCTGACAAGTAACGACGATCAATCAAAAACGGGACTAGTGCTACTGAATTCCACTCTCTATCCTCTGTGTTAACCAAGCACCAGATACAATTTTCTTCCGATCGCCTTTCACGGAAAGATTTCCCTCTCCTCTCTCTACGTAGTCCCAACTTTTTGGAATATGTGGATCTTTTTGACCTTGGACGATTGGTGTTGTTTCTGGCTGGCGAATCCTTCTTGCCTCTTTCCCTCAAGGTTCAAATTGGATATTGGAATCAAATTATACTTTTTTCCCTCTGTCAGAAAGTTAGACCGGTTTCCATTCTCCATCAAAGAGGGTTTGGCCTTCGAGTCAAAAAAGGACATTTAACATTTACCTTGGATTCTCGGTAATGGACTCGAGAAATTCAATGTCGTGCCAAGATTCGTACTCAACCATGTGCGAATCAAAAGAAATTGTGGGACAGTTTGTTGAAGTCCGCCTGATGAATTATTGATCCGTCTAGGAAGTAGGAAGTAACCTTTTGTAGCGGGTTGATTCTTGCTTCAGAGCGCCAACCAATCTTGTGGTTCCAATTGGCTCCAGTTCCAACACGGTGACTGTTTCGGATGGTTAGCGATAGACGCACGTTCACTGCAGGGATCGTTTCATTCCGAGCACACCTCGCATATTCTGCATATGAATGTCATATCCGGAGCAGCTAAAGCTTACTTGGTGATGGTTCCATTTTCCATAATACATGACGGAGCCAATGGAACTTCCTCATGGACACTGAGACTCTGAATATTGTCATCGCACTTAATCTGAGTTCCAATTACGGAAGAACGAAAACCAGGTCCACGCTTGAAGAGATTGTCCAGAATTGGTGGGACGAGTAAAAAAAGATGCCCATTCAATCGTTTCGAAGGGAATTCGTTTTACTTTGGGAACTCGACGACACCGAATTTGGACGGAAAGAGGGAGGTGGATGGCACTTTCTGGGAAGCAATCTGGGATGTCCAGTTTGCTTTTGGAACAAGTTTTTGTTGGCCTAGCCTTTCTTCTGATCAAGATGGAACTCTCTGTCCCATTTCCCACGTGTCAGGAACGAACATGGGCACCACTTTTGGTCACATTGGTGACGAGTTAACCCAAATTTAGACTCCCCTTTTTCACCTTGTTCCCTTTGGATTGGAACAGGGCTTTCCAAAGATATGTATAGACCCTTGAAGTCAGCAAGCATCCGAGATGCTGAGATGATCCAATTGAGAAGGATTGGGGAGTATGTAGTTATTTTAGCGTATCTTCACCGCTGCCTCCTACCATCCTATTTCTAAAAGGGTATCCAATTAATTATGCTGAAGAGAAACACATAAGGTCCAATTTACTGACCATCAATGAACGTTCCGTCAAAGTTACTTTCACAGGCAACACAATGATTGGTCTGAGAGTTGGAGGCTGAGATCTGGGATACGAGCATCCGTCAAGACTTGACTTCCAATGCGTTCGAGGATCTCCAGCCTTGATTAAATTATTGGGGATTGCCTCCTTTGTCCGGGTATCCATTCAACGTGAATCTAATAGAGGTGTTTTCCTCGGATCTTAGGCCACACTACCATATTCATTACCGGGTCTATTGATTATTGAGCCTTTAATAACGGGAAAACATCTATAGACGGCTCCTAAAAAACACTAATTCCCCCTCCACATCCAGGCCTATCTTGAAGATACATTGATCTTTAAGCGTCTATTCCAGGATTTCACCCTATAGTACGAAACGAAACTTGAGACGTTCAAAATGCATGGCAACTCTCGACCTTGGAGCTTCTTTTATTCAATGACTTTTTGCACTTTTTTTCCTCCCAAGGAACTTAACAATACACGACCTTCTCCTACGGGATGGCTCAGACTATCTGCCAGATATTTATGGCCAAGGTAAAGGTTAATGATAGGTCCTTCGGCGAAAGAGGTCGCATTTAGCCTCTCTTCAAGACTCTCGGTGTTCTCTTCTTCAGTAGTTGGCAAGACTGATCTCGAGAAAAAAAAGAGGAGAGGATGCACTTTGTGGCCCAAGGGAGTCAACCAAATGGATCTGTGCATAATTGAAGCACCTCGGGTCAGGTTCCATTATTGACCGTAATAGCCCAGTCCATCATAACATTGCTTGATCTTCACGCCTTGATCAATGTAAAAATTTCTACAAAAAAATTGAAAGAATTGAAATGGTTGTTTTTTTACCTCTTTTGAAGGGTGCCTTTCGAACAAACGCTACTTCTGGCCTTGTAAAGTTACGTGTTGTGACGGCATTAACATGATGACTGTTGCCTTATTTTAGGCAAGTTTTTCCGGGATCCGCATCTTTGATATGCTAAGTACCTGTCAAACAACCAAACGCTTTGTCGAACCACTTGAGAATGGGAGACAAAGACATGGCATGTTTAATGGTTGGCCGACCACATCGTACAGCATCTCTTTTTTATCATGGTTGCCTTCTTTTTGGGGGGAGTTAAAGAACTTTGCAATCACCCAATGTTCCGTGCACTGCCATTCTTCTTATGGCTTGGAAAGCATCTTTCCCACTATGGTCACGATGGCCTTGGGATGAGGTTTATGGGTCCAATTTGCTAGATAATCGAAGCTGCTAGGCCCAAATACCGGACAGTTTTGAACCAGAAATGATGCTAGTATACATTTGACTGGGTCCCTTTCGGCTCCCTTGGGATACAAACGAACTTGGAGGGGAGCGAATTCCAAATATATATTCCGGGGATCCTCATTGTGCAGTCTCAAGTGCTCATTTCCTAAATGTTTCTATTCTCTTTTAAGGCAAATGGCTTTTACAAGAATGTTTGCCCCCTCACGTTAACGAAACATCTCAGGGTTCCTTGAACCTAAAAATGTCGCCTCATGTAAATTTTTAACATATACCTGAAAATAAATAGAACCTTGTCTTCTACTCAGATCGGAGACTCTTACAAATGAAGTATTGACAATTTTAATCAATGGTTTTAGTGGTAATAAAGGGGCCCCTGGGTTGATAATGGGAGAGGCCTGGATGTTGGTTGGGCATTAGCGTCCACACACATTTTTAGCAGTTTTCGGGAGCCCATATCTAGTCCGATGGGCACTGCAATACCAAGAATGGATCATGGCGTATCCGGGACCACCATTAAAATTTAAAGAAGACCCAGATAAAAGGAATTCCACTCAAATATTTGAGCTTGCGCCTTTACCACCCCTTTGCGTTTCCGGTTCGTGGCAAGAAAGTGGAAGTAGAAAAAAACTGCGAATCGGCAGTTTTCCTCTCTCAATTTTTTGGCGGAGAGCCTCAAATGATCATTGTCGATTCCCACACACATCCTGACATGTACTATATATATAGAGAGAAGAGGAGGACCTTGAGTGGAACCAGTCTGGGTTGATGGGGTTAGAAGGTGGTCCCACTTGGTCCCACCACTATTGGGTAGACGACGTTTTCAATTTAGTTCGCTGTTCTTTGAATATTCCCTCTCTCACTGCTTTGGCGAGGAAGGACGATCACATCACGAGGGTCATCATGGAGCACACTTACTAGAAAATGACATCATTTGTCGAATATCACACCCGTCACATCAGCGAAATGAAATTTCTCAGCTCCTCTTCAAACGGGACTGCAGCAGGGTGACTCAGATTTATTCAGCATTCCCGCCAATCTGGCAGTCGAGATTGGCAATCTAGTTGGCGAAAACCCACAAAGAGTACATATTCCCAAGAGAGGTTTGAATCGAGATTGTAATGAAGTGCACGCCTCGGTGGATTTTCCTTTTGTCACTTTTCATATTTGAGCATGATGGAAATGAAGATTTCTTGTTTGTTCAGACAAGGAAGTCTGGAGAGATTGAAACGTTCGTGGTTAAATGTTTGTAGGATGTAGTGATGGACCGAAAGGGCTCTTAACGATAACCGAAACCGAGAGAACCTGACTAAAAAGTGACGTAAAGTCAAAATTCTCTTTAAAAATTCATATTGCTCAAGTGTTCAATATTGAGTCGTCAAAATTTTTGAAACAAAATCCGAAAATTTTGGTGTCAGAAATTTTTTGACCAACAAGAAACTTCGATTTTGTTGTTAATGTCAAACTCATTATTCATAGCGAGAGTACTAGTAAGTATAACCGAAACCGAAATTTGGATCGAAAACGATTTCGGTTTAATTATAGTAGGATCGATATCGAAACAACTATCCCGATCTCGTGTGATTGAACGAGTTATATAAAATGAACGATGATTGACATTTTTACTCGTTGGTTTTATGTTAGAACTCTAATTTTCTTGCATTTCTTTCGTATTTTTTTTCAGCAAGAGAACAACTGACAAACCCACTGCTGAGAAAACAAAGATGAAACGATAAAATCTTATTACTCCGACGTTTTTTAAGAACAAAAGGAATCAGCACTTGTCTCATTAATATCGTTTTTTTGGAAGGCTGACTATTTATCATGTTTCATATTTTGTGATCCATGTACAACAAATGTCAAAAAATTAGAAAGCTAACTCAACTATTTTTACGAATTTCCATCGATATTGTCTTTATTTGAATTCTCCGTGACTAAGGTTAGACGCATACGGTGAAGTTCAACTTCATGAAAAAAAAAACCGCTAAAATATATCAAGATCTTGGCCGTCAAATTGCCAAGATCGGTCCTAAAGGTCATTCAGCCTTGGCTCTTGTTTCTACGATACATCAATCTTATGATTCATGGTTCCGTAAATGTTGCGAGTTCACCCTGAAGCTTCGAAGCAACATCAACCAAGTCATTTCTATCAAACCTGACACGAAGTCGCATTGTTTGGTGGTCTCCGTGATTAACGTTTTCTGGTCGTCTCACTCTCCACACCTTCCAGAGCCTCAGGCCTTCCATGTGAGTGTTTGGCATGAATGTGAAAATGAGCTAGAAACTTCCAACACCTTTAGGATATGGAACAGCAAAAGGGCCACACTTTGTACTATGAGCCTCTTTTAGGTCCAATTTTGCCTCAAGAGCACATCTGCTGGCCGTTGGAAGATGTGAGGACATCCAAGTATTCATTGACGAAATGAAAATTTCCCACTCATTGGACCCACTCCAACTCTGGCACGTGGGACCAAGGAGTTGGAACAGAAAATGGTCCCTTTTTCCTTCGACACACTCGGTAGGAAACTCCATCCACACAATTGAAGTGTCGCCATGCCAGAGGTCCGTAAATCATTTTAACGTTGCCAGTTTATGAAACCTGGCATTCTTTATTTTTTATCGTTCTGGCGTGAGGAGGTAAAAAAAACCAAAGTTGCGCACTTCAATCGCTTCCTGGGCACAAAAAAGATATATAGATAGTGACAATAGAAAACTATTTCAACCTTTTGAGAGCTTCCAATAGCTTGGAAACGAGAGAAGATTCGAGAGTAGAAGGAGTCTAGCCTGGCTCTACAAAGAGGAAAGTTTGATTAAGCGATGGACAATGAATGCTCGTCCGTGTTGTACGTACGTAGTTCTGTTCCCATTTAGTGGTGGTCCAATCGTTTTGGCTTGGCTTCTTTGGCCTTTGCTAAGATGGCAATCGTGTATCGAGTTCGGAAAAAGGAAGAGGAACAAGAGCTCAAACATCAGACCTTGCTTGCGTGGTCCTCTTTTCGCCCAATTCCTCTTCCTCCTCTCAAGATTTATGCGTTCAAGGCCATTTTGAGTTAGCAAAAGAAGCAAGAGGGTGGTCGTGATGATTTTGGTGGAGGAGGAACTTGAGTAAGACTCCCTCCTTCGGCCATTTTGTATACGACGCCAGTAAAACAACGACGAACCTCCTGTCGTTTCAAGGCAACAATAATGGATTGAGTTTCTTCCTGAAGTAGGTACGATATTCTTGGCTAGATCAAAGTGCACAAGAGACTTTTGGGCACTTTTCTCCCGTTCAGTCTGGTTCCTACTCTTGCTCTCTGTTCCGTGTGGGATCGGTCCCGATTTTAAAGGACGAAGAAAGAAAAAAAGGACAAGGAGCACGAAGAAAAGGCCAGATAGCAAATGTTCTTTCACTTGGCTTGGCAGATAAATAGCATCAGTGCGGGAAAACCAATGCATCTAGTGGCCATACAGGGGCAGCAGACTGACAGGGTGACGCACAAATTTTCAACAACACCAATACACAATTCTTTCTACATACATTTTGTTACTTTTTCCTGACTTTTTTAGACGTAAACACTTGTTTAACACTATTTGTTTTAGAGCGGAAATAAAGTGTCGCCACCCTGAATTCCAAACAAAAACGCGACAGACAGCCTTCATGCCATGAAAACAACTTAATGTCTCGACGGTGCAATACGAGTGTCGTGGTTATGAGGCAGTTGGGGACATAATGAAACCAACACCCTGTGAGTCACATGAGGGACAGGGAGGACTTTACTTTTGCGATTGGAGCCAAAAGGCGATGAATGGGCCCTCCTCTCTTTAGAGAACCCGGAGATAAATCGATTTGAGCCAAGTCTCGTGGTTGGTTTGGCTATGGTCACCCCAAACACGAAAGAGACGCCGCCATCGAGACTCATTGAATTGGTAACATCCTTGGGAACATTGCCAAAATTAGGTGACATTTTTAAGAAACTGCATGAGAACGTACAGTCAGGTGCGTGAATCGATTGTGGAACCACTCAAAGAGACCTTGACAGCAATAAATCTTCAGGCAAAAACCTAGTGGTGTTTGCAATCTTGTATTTGATCCAAGGATCCCATGGAACAAAGCCAATGAAGCTTGAATGATATGTCCATTTCCGGACGAAGTCTTTGCTTCTCGGTTTGGGCCATAAATTCTCCTTTCCAACCCAAAAAGAAACGCCGGCAATGGGGTATAGAAGGAAAACGGAGACCCAATCTCAATCATTCATTACAAATCTGAATCTAATAAGAAACTAACAACAGAATATGTAAGAGAGCTCTGGTATTGCCCACTCGTTTTTTATTGCTTTAGACCCGCCGACTTTCTTCATTTCTTTCCAGCCTTGGTCTTGTGCCCCCAAAGGCCTCTTTTAAAAATTTCAGTTCTCTCTTCTCTTCCATTCCCATCACAACCGGTCACAATTGAGAACCAAAGAAGAAGTATAATACTCCGATGATCTTGACGACATCAAAAGGCATATAAAACTAAAGGCCTCTGAATCCCACACAAGAGCGGCTTTTTGAAGGCCATAACTATCCGAGGTCAAAGACCTTGAAGAGCGAATGCTACCATGCTCAAGTATGGCCAACTACTTTCCCAAGGGTGGAGGCAGTTTCAGATTATTTCTCTCCTGTCCAATTGGCACATTCCACCCATTGAGTATTGGAATCAGAGGCCAGCCAGCCTTGGTCGATTTGGAAAGGGAAAAGTTTTGGATAACTTGGAAGGGAAATAACAGTATTTTGTGAATAGGGAACACGTTTGATGATCTTGCCTTTGAGTCCTGCGCAAATAAAACGGTCCCGGAGCTCTCTTCAACTCTCAATTTTGATATCTTTATTCGAGGCTTCAAGTTAGTGATGGGTCGAGTCTTTTTATTCTTTATTTTTTATTATCATCTATTCTGACTCTGAAAATTACAGAGTTAAAAATTGGGAGTATGTAATTGACACTTATCAGTTCTATCACTTAAAAGCAACTGATTATCTAATCAAAATATATAACGTGTCTGAAATTCAGTTTGAAAATGGGATGCGAGTCCGGGACGAGTTACACTCTTGCCCAATCACTAGCTTTGGATGAGCCGAAAAATGCCTCAAACTTTTCAATTGGCGGATTACAAATTGGCGTCATGATCCGAAAACCGAGGTTTCTCAAAAGTCGACGAACCTAAATTCGTCAGACCACTAGTTTTGTTCCAAAATGGGACCTCAAAGGCTCAAAGGACACAGAGCCATTAGTGTTGACCTTGAGCGAAGAGTGGCTTATCTCATGCACAGTGTTAAGGACCTTCATCTTCTATGTTTACACGCCTCTTGATCCAGACAAAGGCAATCACGTTGCCAGCTTTCAGCCATCTCCGCGTCTGGTCCACCTAATACCAATGGGTCCAAGCAAGAAGACTCTTCTTGCATTCCATATTCCATTAGAACTTTCTACATCTTGATCTACTCAATGAGTTGAGGATCCTGCGGAAATACTTTCCATAAAAAAGAAAGTTGCCCGTCTACAGTAGTTCAGTTTGTAGACTGGTCGTTGGAAAATATGGTATGCTCCATGAATTTCGTCGCCAACAAATGCATTTTCAAAGACCATAGAGGTCACCCGAAAGAAATGACGAAGCAAATATTCATAACTGTTAGGAGGAAAAGTGCAACAAAAACGCTTGAAACCACAAATATTGCTTCATTCGAAAATGCAATGATCGGTTATTTTTGTATCTATTTTTAGCTTCAATAACAATAATCCGAATTATTTTCCCGCTTTACGCCAAATTGAAAATACTCATTTAACGTGACTACCTTTGTATATCTAACTTTATTTATACACAAACGTTACTCTTGGATTATGCGTACCATTTGCTAAATGCCTACTCTTTAGGTAATACAAACAATTTAAGAACTTTAAAATTAAAAAAAAAAAACTTAAAAAGTACAAAGCAGAAAACCGTTGAACTTGAATCTATTGTAACCCTTTCGAATGAAATAAAGCATCGCTTGAAACTCCCAAGAGCTCTCAATTCAAGAGACAAAACCTATCCAGGACCGTCTTGTGATTGGAGAAAAAAAGAGCGAAGAGGAGCGAAAGAGAAGAATAAGAAGCACACTTCCACTCCAGCAAAAAAAAAACTTTGCTCGCTTGGTCCAAGTCGTTTGGTTGGTTGCTTGGTTGTTCTCTGACTCGCCGTTGGTGCTGATTTTGTGCAGAAAACTTTTTGCTCTTAAGTTGGAGCAATGTAGCTGAGCACTAGAGCCTCTTATGGTTAGATAAGATCAGAGCCAAATTCCAAGACGCCCGAAAAGTGTCGTGTGTTCCTTTTTTTCCCATCGAAGTTTTCGGATCCAAAATTCGGCATTGTTCCGACAATTTGGAATGATTGTGATTTAGGAACAACAGGGTGGTGACCTGACACTTAGTCCCTGGAAATGCTTGCCATCTTGATCTATGACCATGCTCGCCCTCCCTATGGAAACCATTCCGGTCCACTTTACCTTAAAAATGAGGATCTATTCGTGGGTCGGAAAGTTTTCATCTCGGGGAAAAAGACACTTTTGGGAAACAATTGTGCCAACCGAGGCTCATGTAATTCACCCACAAGGTCTGAACTTTGAAAGGGGGCAATCAGATCGAAGGACCTGGGTTCAATTTTAGCAGTGATCCCCTTTTCCTCCCCTCAATTCACCTCCCTCTTTCAAATTGGTTCCCTTTTTGGAACGCTCATTGAGAAGTGGAAAAGATATATTGGACGGCTTAAAAAGGTTTCATCGACCAAAAATAGCCATAAATCTTGGCATTTTCAAACCGAGATGGCCTTATTAGTGGTGGAATTTGATTCAGAAGATGACATTTATGGGCTCGTTCTCTCTTTCGCGACCACACGAGATTGGAGACCACAAAGTTAGGGGGGGGAACAAATATGGTTCTCTCCAGATAATACTCAATTCCCATCCAGACTCGAGATTCCACAGGAGATGTGCAACCAGACCTTGGTTTGTGTATTTATTTCCAACTTTTAACAATCCTAGACTCCGACAACTTCAGACGATTGATGTCGAGACGAGATCTTGGCATGTTCCAAAGTGTGAAATGTCCCAGCTTTTTTCCTCTTGGCCTTTATTCAACCGGCCAACACTTGCTTTTGCGACTCCAGCGGCCTTGATGGAGAACAAAGGCCTGGCAGTAATGAGGAGGTGCTTATGCAAATTCGAGAGACCCGTGATGATCATTTGAAAGCGGAGGAGCCTTTCCTTCAACGGGCCAGGTGGAAATGCTAAATGCTCCTTGGAGTGCATCAATGTGCAAACGGCCCCTGGGGTAATTTATGGCCGTTGTTTTTCCATGGACAGCTTAAATAAATCAGGAGCTGGTTGGAAATAAATAAATGCATCCATTCTGGGAAAGAGCTCAAGAAGCGAACAACACAATGCAAACCACTTGATTCTGCCAAGCTCAAATGAGCGAGTCAGGATTTTGCAGTGCTTCATTCATCCGACATCGGAAACCGGGGCAAATTCCAAAGGACGTCCGACGCCTAGAAGAAAGATGCAATTCCCTTTGTGCTAGCTTGAGCCCAGTTATATTCCTTTCTTATTCTCCACCGTCAATTCTATAGGAAGGGTAATTCCTGCTTTAAACACCCTTTCTTAGATATCACTTTGATGAAACTTTTGTCGATACCATGCTATAACAAGGCTAATAGAACGCGAGCCAATTAGTCATCAGAAGTTGGGAGTGAAGGTTTCACTTTGGCGCGAACTCTGAGCAAAGTCTGCTAGATCCCTAAACACTAGTTTGAGACATTGATTAAGCGTCTAAAGAACCGCCTTCAATAGCTCCCCCTTTCTATTGATGGCCTTTTCGCAAGCAATGCAACCCATACTCTCACACACTGACTTAGTCAGGTACGCAATATCGGAATAGACCTCAAATGCATTGCTTTAATATAGAACACGTGCCTTTTCCTTCAAGTCCGGAAACGGAAAAAGAGCGGCGGCGTTCGCTTTTCACTTGGTTGTGTTCGTGGTCATAAATGGAGTCGATTAACATCCACCGAGGAGAAGGGGAACAAAAGTGGATCCGCTAATTAGGCTCATTTGTCCTTGTATAACTCAACTCTGGGCTAAGTAGGAGTTGAGAAAGAACACCAGGATACTTAGGATGAAAAAAAGTGTAATCAAGTATGAGGTTTATGTATCAGGTCTGTCATTGCAAATGACAAAACAAGTCCATTTCTTGGTTGATACACAAACAGAAAACTCAGTTTGGAGGATTAGAGTTTTACACAATTTTTCACTTCCATTTTGCATCCTCTTGTTCATCGCCAAACTATTTCAGTGTGATTTACGTATAATTCATAAGAAACGGAACAGCAAACCATATTCGTAACTTGGATCTCACAGAAAATGTACAAAGCGTAAAAAGACACTGCAAAAACCAATGATTCAGATACATGTCACCATCGTTTCGATTTTAGCAAAATTTCGGGTTGGAGAAAAAAAGTCAGTCAAATACTTTTCTTGAAGCCAAGAGTTTGGTAAATCATATGCAATTAGTTCAAGATTCATACATGGTTTCAATCACGAGTTGTAGAGGATATAGTTAAGTGTTTCGTCTCTTTTGAAACACCTGGTAGATAGCTTAAGAAAGTGTCTGTCATGGGAACTCCTTGAAGCTGGCTGTCAGCGAGGCAATATAAATAACATTTGTAAATATCCTAATAACTTTTATCAAGGTCGATATCTCCATTATGAAGAAACAAACACACACACATCTCTCCGACTTTCGATCCCCTTCTAAAGCATTAATCAACCTAAATTGCAGTAAACTCGTCGTTTTCGAAACAAGTGGAAACTTGTTCCACTCCTTGTTCTGGCCGAATGGCGAGGGCTTAATTGGATAAAAACGAGACCCATCCATTTCAAGCGTGTCAACTTTCAGTAATTGAACCACGAGACCCAGGGAAAGTGTTCTTTTCTTTCTTTCTTTGTCTCGTGTCCTCTCGTGTTCCAAAAATTGGGGAACATTTCAAAGTCCAGGAGGTATTGTTCCCCATGTGAAGAGATGAACTGCGATGTTGGAAAAAATTGAAAAGAAAAACTGAAGAAGATGCTTAGCACAAGGGTGAAGACTTGAAGTTCGATTTGAACGTGTTCCCTTTGCAGATTGGCACTCTAATTTTATTCAAGGCCTCTCCTTTGGGTTGGAAAGAGAAAAATTTGGGGACGAAAAAGCAATTCTGCATTTCCAAGTAATTGTATCCATTCAGCAAAGACATTCTTCAATTGGAATTGGAACGAACCTTGCCTGCTCTCGTCCTTGAATCACCTCGACATGTCTGCCAGCCTTGTCGTCTCAGTTGGATCCTGTCACGGTGTGGTCCAAACTCTGTCCATGAAATATTGAGTGCTCTCAGTGGGGAAAGTTTTACTGCCTACTTGAATGGACCACCCACCCTGATTACTTCACTTTCACTCCCCGCCTAAAAAGCGTCAATTTATGGGACAAGCCTCCTCATAATTGCGGTGGGGGATGACAAAAAAGTCTAAAGGGAATTTCGTTTGTTTTCATACTTACAGGTGAGAGCGAAAATCTTCCTCAAAAAGGCCAATCCCGAGCAGGCTATCCGGCCTTTCCTCCTGGCGATGCTCGACAGCCTTACTTCAGGACCCATGGGCAAACGTATCGTATCAAAGTAGGCGACCCAGTCACCATGACGTGTAAAGTGGAGAATTTAGGTAATGCGATCCAGATGTACTTTCATTTGGGAAATATCCTGATCTAAGATTAATGGATCAATGGAAAAAAATGGTTCATGCTTATGATGTTTGATCACATCCCAAAGCTCGATATCGTTGGTAGTGAAAGTACACAACATTCGTGTACGTTCTGCAAATATCAAGTTTGGCGTTGCGTCCACGTACAAATCATGCCAATGTTCATGTCATTCCATTTTGTAGTGACACAAAATTTGTATTTACCAGGCTTATCCGTAATGCACTGGGAAGAGACAGCAAACATTGCATCCAAGTAAGGGACACTTTTTTTTAAATGAGATTATGGACCAGCATCCTTTTCTTGGCGCACCTTTTTCGTCCAGGCTGCACAAGTGCAACACATACATACAAAGTGGTTCTTTTGAGCCTTTCCCATGTGGTTTGCCCTTGAAACAGCAACACAGGAAAGGCCTAGAGTGTTCTGCATTTGTTTCTATATCCCCAAACCTTGCATTGGCTGTTCCAGGTTCATCGGTGATTGTGTGGAAACAGACGGATCGAATCATTTCGGCCGGAGGACGTCTTATTCGAAAAGATCCACGAATGCGTTTGGTAAAGGAACCCAATGGTATCAGCTTGCATATCACCCATGTAACTCCGGATGACAGAGGTGCGAGACAGAGACAGTTGTTCTCGTTTCTGTCGTCTTGGTTCTCACCTCTGACGAATGTCATTTGTTTCAGGCTCCTATATTTGTGAATTGGAGACATACGGGGAGCCCATCCATCAAACGAATGCTTTGGATGTCTTAGGTAAGCTTAAACTGGCCTCTCTCTCTGTGTATGTTATGGAACTCATTTTTTGGAACACTAAGGGAGGAAAGCCTCGTTGCTATTCGGAATAAAGTTTGGATCCTCTCGCACGAAGTTTGGTATTTTTTGAAATCTTAACAGTATTTGTAAGTCCGTGAGTTGGTCCCCGAAGGTTCCACAATACGAGCTGGATTCGAGTCTTTCTGCGTTTTCAATCAATTTGCTTTTTTCATGTGGTTCCCACAAGCAAAAAAACAGGCAGACGTACCACAGCTTTCTTTGCTCTCTCCACGAAACGAAATTGGCGGGAACCGTGGCAACACGCAATTAAGTCATGTTTGCTATTTTTGAATTGCCATTCTTTGGAGTTGGATTCATGTTTGGAGTTGATGAAAGAAAGACGTACAGTAGTATTTGTCAAGTCGAGTCTCTTTGAAAGCCATGCAAGATTAAAGTTTCAATCAAATATCGGTTGTTTTGGAGGAAAGGAATCGTTAGAGTACGATTCCAGACAAAGGCTGCCAAATAAGGTAAAAAAGTCTCTTTGAATTCAACTCTTTCTAACCAAGGTATTATGTCAATATTGAGGCAATATCGAGACCAAAGGAGAAAAGATAAGAGGCTGCAGCTTGGTTCTCAACCAGGTAAACATCAATTTGGTCTCCAGTTGAGGAATTATGAGGTCCTCATCTGGCCATCAATTCTCAGATTTTGAAAAATGATCCCCAACCTTGAGAGGAAAGAGCTTTCGATATGTCATTTTCGGACGCGAAAAAAACCCTCTCAGCGTTATAGGCTCAAAGAAATGACTTCCTGAGGAGAGAAACTGTAATTTGGAGCCATCAAGCCAGGATGTTCCACCTTTTCCTCCTCAATCTCATGAGAAAACTCATTTCAAAAAGCCACACAATCGTTTCCTCCTCCAGGAAATTCATCGTATCCGGAGAATCGATCACTTGAACCAAAGACACTCTATCTTAAAGTCCAACCTAACGCAGAGAAAGGTTAAAATTATAGATGGCGCTGTTATCGATTTTTTTCTTTTCAGTTCCACCATCCATCTCCATTCTAAACTCAGGGAATACGTTGAGTGTGAGAAAGGATTCTCCAGTATCACTGGCTTGCAACGCATCAGGATTTCCTCAACCCAGAATCATCTGGCAACGTGAGGTGAGTGACTCATTAAGATGATTAGCTATTGCAAATGACCACTGAACTGGAAAGCCCTAACAAAAAAGGGAAATCATATGATCCTCAACGAAAGTGAATCATTTTCAAGTGTTGCATGCATCTTTTTATTGTTTTGGTATTTTCATTCTGATTTTCCTCTTTGATACGGAAGGTAAAAGGGAGATGGATCATCGATGGTTGTGAATTTCAAAGTCAAGCCAAATATTGGATCAGGGAAGGCTTTATCCATTTAATAAGCTCTCCGGTCTTCAAAGGTTTTTGAATTGAATCTCTTGTTCTTGGTGTGAGCCCCATTTCTATGAGATCCAGCTTAGCTAAGGATTATCAAAGTTTGATCTCAAAGGCACAATTAAAACTTTTTTCTCAGACTCAAGTGAGCACTGGGCAAGCAGCGGTAGAAACGGGAAATCTCTTTGGGAAGGTTCTTAAATTGTAATCCACTCTCAACCATAAAATCAAACCGGGAGAAAAGGGATATTTTTGTCTGCCAAATGGCATAAAAAGGGCTTTTGGGGGAATTAAGAGCAGACGCGCGCTGTCCCTTCAAGAAAGTCCGCAGTTTGAAGATACTACTTGGACTTAACGTCCATCCAGTCTAAAACTGAATGCCTTTTTATGTGGTCTCCTCTTTTCAGCTGTTTTCCTTTTCTTCTAAGCGCAAATGCGTCCATGTGAGAATAGAGTGTCTCCGCTAGGAATATTGATCAGTTGAAAGACAGTAAGGCGAGAAGTGAATATCTTGCAAATAAGCTTCAGTTGTTCCAGTTCTCTCCTGTTTTTAACAACCATGTTTTTCTGCATCGAAAATAGCACACTCAAACCAAGAATGTTTCCAATACGCAAAATCAATCACATTCCGACACCCACACACAAAAAACCTTGACATTTTTGCTAAAACCACGGAGCTTTTCTCCCCGAAGGTATTGGTTTTAAGGCCAAATTTGAACGCGAATCTACTACATAGAAATCATGCATGTAAACTCTAATTCAAGGCCCTTCTTCACTTTAACTTCAAAGGTAAACAACCTCATCCATCCTCCTTCTCTCTCTTTATAGTATGAGGAGAAAAGTTCGTGGTTGTGTAGGGATGTCGGAATTTCAGGTGAAAAATCAGCAAACTTTTACCCCGTGGTGCAAAATTAATAAGGGTGCTTGTTTTCGGGGCCCCTTTTGTTTAAGTTTAGACTCGTAGCCAGTTTTCCCCCGAAGCCACATGAAGGCGAGAAAGAGAGAAACACAACCGCTAAAACGAAATGAAGCTGTAATTTAATTTTCTGAATAGAATGGAACTGACGCGACCGTAACGAAAAAAAAAGTCCGACCCACGCTTCATTCTTCGTGGTCGACGACTCAAAGCACTAATTTGAGGCTTGAGTTCGTACGTTCTAGAGCTCATGATAACATACATAAGTCCCATCAATCTTGAGCATTAGCATGTCAATGAAGCAACAAGTGAAGCACCCCCAAAAAACATTGTGAAAATTCCCCAAAGTGCGTTGGGCGAGACGAATGAATCGTTGTTCCCTATGTCGGACCTTTACACAGAAATTATCCCCGTGGCTTGTGGTTTGTCAACAAAGAATGCCAAACAACAGCAATGAGCGTTGTTGAATAATAGATCGTCTCGAATCCCCCAAACGCTCTTCTTGTTCCACTCTCAAGGGACATGGAATGCATCCACGACAAAGGATTGCCCAGAACCCTTGGACCCACAAACTTGGGAGAGGAAATTAATATGATCTCGGCCTTTCCGTTTCGTCCCACGAGTTCAAGTTATCTCAAGGTTATTGGGAAAGGTCTTCGATACTTCTTGCACAAGGACAGTTGAAACGTGAAGCAAACAAGCTTGCGCAATCGTCCTTTCACTGTCGCTTCAGTGAAGACGAGATAATTTCAATCATAAGTTTAAGGATTAGAGTTCCACGCCTGGAATGCATTATCCACATGGTTCCTTGGTCCTGGCTGATTTAAGCTGTACATCTTGCTCTTGAGCGAAGCTCTTAAAGCCGTTCGTCTCCATTGTGCAGAGCTATCTTGTCTGCTTGAGAAGGGTATAGTAAGTACATAGTACCATGTATGCATAAGCCTTAGTGAAGAGTGAAATCTCCCTGTTTGAAATCCTTTCCTCTTTGCCAACGGTTTGGAACATGGAACACTCTCGTTACGAGACTGGTGCTCGACACTATTTGTCTACCGTTCCTTGTCGGACATGAAAGTGGAACATTGTAGGCACTTTTTGCAAGTGAAAGGAACTCACTCGTCCTTCGGTTTCAGAGACATTAATAATTTCTGAGCTGGGATAGATATCCTTGGTGGTAATATGTAATTTTTCAGATGTTTATATCTTGAAGTAGGATTTATGAGGCCGGGAAATTGACTTACGCGTGTGTAAACGGGACTGTAGAGGCTCATTGAATGCGCCAAATCTTTTGGAGATTATGGGACATGCCATTTTCCTCCTTTAATGATGTTCCACGGGCTCCAACGAACGACCAGTGGTAACAGATGAACGCTGTACTGTACACACTGAATTACATTTTGCTGTGTTGATATGTATTAAAATCTCTCAGATATAATAACACCGAACGGTATGCTTTATGGCAGGAACGAGGTTTATGGTAGAAACAAACGCGTTTCCACTTTTGGTTATTTTGCCTTGGGCCATGTTTTGTTTTGAGAATTTGCTTGGGAAATGTAAATGAAATGCGAAACCTTCCTTCTTGTTTCTTGTTACATTTCCTCAAGTTTTTAAAGATCGACTTGGTTGACTGACCACTTACTCAAATTGTGAAGTGGTATTTATTTCCCTTCCAAAATTTCGTCAACCCCATTTCCAAGGAAACCGACCAACTTCCAATTGTCTTTTTGTCTGCTTTGCGACACGACTACGTTCTACACTTGTAATACGAGGGGCTTCACAACATAGCAGAACTCACTCAAACGGAGTCTTTGGCCATGCGTCTAATTATAGACTACTTTTCAAACTACAACGATGGCATGTACAAGAGTAAAGCAACATTGAAAGTTGGAACAAGGACCACTCACACCCGTCGTTCCATTGTTGTTGTCGTTGTTGTAGAAGCAGTATTGAGTGTGCCAGCTGGTTTTCCCTTATGGCATAATTTTCTCCAGAAGGCCAGAAGATCCTACTTGGTTTGGCCAGCCACCGAAATGATGACACACGCTGGATCATAAAATGACAAAAATGGGTCTTACGACATTTTTACGGCCTTTTTCCCACAGGCTTAACTAGTGATGCTCAATACACAGCTTCTCTCAAGGGCGTGCGTGCATTTGATTGTTGAGTAGACACTGACCAATCTTACAGTATAATCGACAGCCGACCTTGACTGTTCTCAAGGCGGAAAAATGAATGCTGAGGGGTCCAATTGTATGAATAATATTCGCGTTCTCTCATTCCAGTTCCAGATGCTACCCACTGGTGAGAAGGAACGGGAGGGATCCTCTTTGGTTCTTCCAAATGTCACGCGTTTGGAGAGTGGAACCTACATTTGTCGGGCATCCAATGGGGTTGATCGTCCCGTTGAGGCCAAAATTGAGCTTCATGTTATATGTGAGTACCAAGGGAACATGACCCAACACCCAATTCATGGCCTTCGCTTCGTCTGAGATCACTCGACTCACTCAAGGACAGAGGAAATGACGCTAAAACACTCCAGCACAAAATTCTTGGCCTTCATGGATACAAAGAAAGACTTTAATATGGATTTGAGAAGGCTCCCAAAGCAAGCGAGTTTTTGCGTACCTCATGTATTCCCTGAAGACCATGTTTTCATAATGCGAGTAATTGAATTAGGTACTATTCCAATAACATTCATTACGTTTGGCCCGTTAAATATAGAAGGCAAAGTGGGCCAAATTCCATAATGACAGGGTTTTATGATGTTTGACCCCAATCGTTGACCCTAAAGACCTTGTTTTCATTTGGAAATCACCCATCAAACAATAAAAGCCTATCATCAACTACATAAGCCAGAGAACAAAACGCGAACCAACGCCATTTTCCCCCTCGTCAAAAACCAGAGCAAAGCCAAAGGGATTCAAGGGGGAATCATTTCATAGACCAGTTCTTGGTCTTCACACGACCCTCTTTAATAAACAAGGTTAAAAAGGCCTCAAGTCGTGACTTGAGCTTCAGAATCAAAGACAAAAGGAACTTGAAGAGGCAATTTATTGCGTTCAATACGCGAAATCTCAGTTTTTGGGGCGTTTAGGAACACAAAAGGATGTCAGTATGGGTGAAGAGGTACGTACTCTAGTGTCAAGGTTTTCTGGATGAATGGACAACCTCTCTGTTTTATCTTCTTTTGTGTTACCCTGATGTCCCTGTCAAAATGATCGTGGAACAAATGAATGAAGCAAGCTGAGCAAGCATTCATCTATGTTCCAAGCCATTAAGTCTGGGGTCTGGTAGGGCAGCTAATTATGAGAAATGCATCAAAAATGGCTTTGTGTCATTATCTCAATCATGTTGGATTAATGAGACGGCCTTTGTTGGGTTTTCTTTGGGCCTTTCTTTCTTTATTCTCAGTTCCACTTAATGGAACAGGGTTATGTATACGATCTCCTTACATCTTCAATTTATCATGTACACGTAATCTTAAGTTCCGGTTTTTTTGTTTTCAAAAGCATTGCTTATTGTTCCAGATGAACCCGAGATCCAAATTGACAAAGCGTGGGTCCATGCCGATATTGGTGTGGAAGTTGAGATCTCTTGCATCGTTCACTCCAGACCCGAAGCTGAGGTGAGTTTTACAAAGTTCCAAAATGTACCACCTAATGGAGATAGAGACCCCTTTGGAAATCCTTCAATTTGGCATTTTATGTGTCACCCCTCTTCCACTGGGTGGAACGTGCTCCAAATGTGCTCTCTTTGGATATTTATGGAAGGAACATCTTATTACACTACGTATGCACTGAAGTCGAAGCCGCGCACATTCCGGCTCTTGAATGTATGAAGAGGGTTTATGGTTCCAAATTGGAACTGGTACGAGGGGTGAAACCGAATTATTCAGGACTGTTTTCTCCCTGTTGAAGAGCAATAAAAATCTATTTATATACCCCCAATTGCAGACAAAAAGCATTTTATGACCGTTTAACAGTGGGAAAATTGTCATATAATGCTCCCAAGGGAGTTTTTGTTTCATTTCCCTTCAAATTTCCCTTAAATTTTCGTTCGGAATGCATTCAGTATTTATGTATGCAATATTGGATCTCTTTCTGGTGGTTGGAAGTCATCAAGTGAATGATCCATGGCACAAACTTCAAGCTCAGTCGGGGGTGTCCTTTGTTTGGTGGTCGGAAATCAGAAACTTGTCCTCCAACCACTGGAACTTTGTGAGATGGAACAAAAACTTTTTTTGGCACTTTATGAGGTCATTCTCTCTCTAATGATACGTCAGTATACTAGGGTATCCAAAAGAACAGTACATCTACTACATTGGGTTCAGATCCACCATTAGGACGACAATCCTGGGTCCTTGTGAGGCGCAGTGTGGCTCAAATACACTAGAATTACTATTTACTCACTCATTGTGACTGGGTAGGAAAGGACTTGGTGGTCCAAATTGTACTGAAGATCAACTTGGAACACCTCAAATAGCCTTCAATAGCCGTTGTTGCCCTTTTGGTCGGCTAGCCAACGGACAAGAGCTGTGTCAATGCCTCTATATAAGTACTACATCTGTGAGATTGGGAACAGAGCTGCTCACACTTAAAATGTCAAGAAAACTTACTCTCATTAACACACTAACAGACGTAATCGGAAGACTTGAAGCCAACATCAATTTGATAAAAGCATCAAGTTCTTGTACCGATTTCGAAATTAGTAATCTAGAGGTAAGTTACCTCGTGGGGAAAATGTTTTCATTTAGATTTTTGGCATCGTTAAAAATGAATTAAATAATAAAGTGCATAAGTATTTATTTGATTCGTTCAAAATATTTTGTCTGTGCAAATTTGAATTACTTAGACATATTTTCTTTAAAGTTGTATTTTGTATAAACAATGAAATCATTGATCAAACTCAAAATTAGAACAATGAAAGTTGAATTATTATGACGTCATAATCTCAATGTGTGGGGTCAGGTTTGCCAAAAAAAGAAGGTGACCTGAGACACAAAGCGCCCTTCTTTCAAGCCAACACTCATTTCAGCAACACTGAAAGATTGAATTGAGGCTGTTTTCAGGTGAATGTAGCTCGATATGTGTTCAATGAACTATTTCAGAGAAGAGTCCGATTGAGTTGGGTGAAAACTTGTTTGAACGAGGGGGGAAAGAAACCAGCAAAATCCCCCAGTGTGATTGTGTATGATCGGAGATTCTGCGGGAGGTTAAAAACTTTACCAATCTTGACAAAGGCGCCCAAAACAAAAAATAAGAGTCCTAGAAAAAGTTTTCTGTGCTCACTTTTGGTCTCTTGGAACCAAAGAATCAGAGCCCTGTTGAGATCAGGAAGACCTTTTTGTGCTCTTCCCTCTTCAAGAATGTAGCTCCCCCTAAAATATATCTTTCTTTCACCCAGATCCAAAATCAAATTCCTCTCAATGTAAGTCATGAAGTGCGTAAAAAACTCCACCAACCCAAATTCCATTGGGAAGCCCATGAATTTGTTTGAAAAAAAGTGGGTTGCTGTTGTTGGAGGAACGGATTTCTGAGCATGTGGGCTTGCACTTTTGGTGCAATAGAGAAGGCCTCAAGAGACATTTATGGCTTGTTTTGGAGATATTGGAAGACCTTGTAAATTTGCAAAACCATTTTGCTTGTGGGTGAACCAACCAACCAAGAATCGCAAGAACGAACGAATGAACGAAGTAGAATATGCCTCAATACCTCGAGGCACATTCTGTGTGTAATCTCTATCTACTTTAGCGAGCTTTTTCTTGGAAATGGTTTCTTTGAAATGTTGAAAGACTCAATTGGGCAACCAAGTTCAGCTCGGGGAAAGAAATTCGCCTTCAAAGAAAAACATTCAACGATGCGATATGACGTAAACTACTTATTCATCAAGCATCTCGTCATCCATGAATCCAATCAATGGTTTTGTTGTCTAGTATTCCAACCAACATAGTGATAAGCTATGGAACTCAAGGAACTTGGGGAGTTGTGTTCCAAGTTTTGGAGCGACAACTTTGATGACTGAGTTTATTGCTTGGAATTGACACAAATGCATGGACCCCTGAAGACTATTGGAGAGGATATTCGGATAGAAAATGCAAAATCGTTAGTTTTGAACTCAAAATAAATAAAAAATATCATGACAAATTGGCAAAATGCATAAAATTGCAAATGCAATGAGATACTGGCCGTGATTTAAATCTTCTAGTGAGGATTTTTTTATGTTGTCAAGACAACTCTAAAATTGGATTGATACTTTGGCCAAGAAAGGGCTATAAAAATGGTTCATCCCAGGATTACTTTCAAGATATAGTTTGGCTTCAATCAAAACAATGAATAATCAACATAACAAAAAAATGTTGCAAAAAACCTCACACTTTAGTACACTGATTGGACCCAATGTGTATTTTTGTTGTCCGTCCTGAAGTTCAGTTGTTCTTTGGTTATACCACTATGAAGAAATTTATGTTAGTGGTGCAACAGTATATTGTAGATTGAAATGAAGTGAATCATCGGATGCTATTTAGAAGGACAGGTAAGTTGACTCTACTTTTGGATAATCTAAAACAACTTCTTGTTTACCTGACCATTCTTTCTTCTCTTCCGATTGATGTTTAAATTAAACTTGTTCATTTACCGGGTGCCCCATTGGTATTTTCGACTTGAGGCAAATGCCTTCTTGTCCCTTGAGGCTTCATCTAGAAAATCTAGTTATTTTCCCTTCGAAAACAAACAGAATTTTGCAAAACCCAGTTCTGAGGGTGCCTTGAAGAAGAATGAGTGATATTCTTTTATCAACTTGGGCTGCATTGTACTGGAAATGAATGAAGAATGACCAACTTGTGTGGTACAAAATATTAGTACAGTGATTCATTGAATGCACAAATATGTGCTTTACTTGAACACAAGAAATGTGTCTCCAATGTTCATTTGAGCTGAACATCAAATACTTTGTTTGTGCAAAATAAGCCAAGACCCAAAAAATAATATATGGAATTGCTTCTTCCTAATTGGAAATGATAACAGTCTCCACTAGCATCTCTGTCCACTTTAAAGTGGTTTTCACGTCCACCAAAAAAAATAGCGAATGAACCCAAGCCTTCATTATAAAAAAATTTTCAAGCCAAGTTTATAAGAATGGAAGTTACAGGTGGTTTCAAGTCCACTGAAACTCGAAGTCCTTCAGAACATAACTTTTCCTATTGAACGTCTGCCAAATCTCGTCAGAGATGAAGTTAAAAGGGAACATTTGCAAATCTGAGTAAATAACTTTTGATGGCTGTCATATCTAAACAAACTCGTTCATTTGTGACTCTGAGTTTTTAAAGCTGAACTTTAACAGACACTCATTCTCAATCTAAACGTCAGAGATGGAACCAATCAAAATTTATCGCCCACGAATAACGCAGAAACACAAAATCGATCAATACTTTGCCCTGATCCATCCTTTCAATACCCAAAAAAACACAAACCCGTGGACAGAAACAGTGAGTAACTTTTGGATGTCCTCGTTCTCTTCGCTCGTATAAACCAAAGAGCATTATGTCAGCTGCCTTATGTAAATTTTGAGGTTTATAATTCCTTAGAGACCTTGAAGATGGGAGCGAAATGGTTGAGCGAGCGAGGCTAGGATGATGAAGTGAGCAAAAACCAAGATCAACCTACAGAAAAATGGCACCCAAGGGCGGGGAAGGAAAACCAGAGACAGAAAGAGCGCACCAATGAAGGTTTTCTCTCTCTCTGAGCATTTGGTCCTCAAACTGAGGATATGATGAGAACGACGAACGAAAAGCATCAGATTTTGTCATCTCGTTCCCTCATTTCTGTCTGTCTGCTCGTCTCTTGTGTGTTTGTGTGGATGGAGCCAGTAAAAACGACAAGGGGGCCCTCCAGAGCAATTCAACCCGTTCCAGCCGTCGGTACAAATATGTTCCATTATGGAATCCATTAGAGAAAACTGAAAGTTTTTTTTCCAGAGGTCCTGGGTTGCCTGGGAACGGGTTTAATTCCGAGAGAATGTTATGAAACGACATGATTAAGCGGAAAGCATTTGCATTGGGAATGAGGAAACCCAATTACAATTAAGTTGACGATTATTGTTCGGCACCGAGTGCTTGAGCAAACTCGAAAACCTCATTTCTACGAGCTCCAAATCTCACGTGACCTTCAGTAGCAATTGGAACGCCCAAGTTCAAGGGAACAATAATTCTAGGAACGGCTCGGTTTTGGTGAATAAACACATCGAGTTAGGCAAAAGAGGTTTTAAAATGGAGGTTCTTTTATTGCGCCCGAGCTTAGTCTGGGAGAAAGCTTTGAATGCATTAGACATGGCAGCTGGCTCACATACACACATATCAAATTCTTGCATTTACGAGCCCGCATAAAATCTCCCATTTTCAACGGCAGAAGAAATCTTAAAATTTAAGACTTCGGCCACACACCCGAGGATATACTAGACGAGGAAAAAGGCCTCTCAATGGAGATCGAGTCTGCCTTCTGGGCCTTACGTCTGGCAGGAATATAAAACTGGACCAGATAAGACCCGGTCTTTTCTACGCCATGGTCCGCCAGAACAAAGACCAAGCAAGAATCGTATTCGTTGGTCCTGGGTCCGATGTTCCATATTCCTGGCTCCATTGCCTGAATTGGTCAACCATCAGGCGTATAATGATGGAATCAATTTCTTTGTGCCATCATGCTCAATTGTTATTGGAAATCACCGAAGACACACTTCCCGTGACAATGACATAAAATCCAAGGACCACTGAAGGTGTTTGGAACACGGCGCCCATCTTCTGATCTCACGATATTTCTCCCTTTCTTCGACCTGTATTCGAAAAGAAATCCTTGGAGAGGCCTTCAAAAGTGTGTTCAAATATGGCGGATGTGTGATCAGACGATCGAAGTTGTTCCTGAGTTCTCGGGTGAGCCCTTGGGGAGTTTATGATCTGTCTTGTTCCGCTGAAGGAAAAAATGCCCAAGAAGATCGCCTGTTGGATTTTGATGGGTAGATTTCTCTTCGAAAAGTTCTGTCGAAAAAGGAACTTCCAACGTGATCTGGCAGGCAAAGGAGTTGATTTGTGTCCCAACGGCTTCAGATCTCTAGGGTCCTTCAAATTGGAACTCGTCGCGACACAAATTGATTGTCGTGGAAAAATCACCTTGAAACTTCAGAACAATCAATTTCATCTTGTAAGAGTGATCGTCATTATCTATTATCCCTTCATTTGCCATCTTCTTACGTTCTATCCTCCATTGTCTGACAAACCCTTTGAGGGGTGTCTTCGCAAGTAATGGCAGGGTTAATGACCCTTTATTGCTGTTCCTTTGTGCGTCTTGTACTGCAGCGTCCAACTACAACATAATGCTGAATACGATAGACGTAAAACATACCATGTTCCTTGTTGTAGCATACCCAAAGTCTCCGATGAGGATAGAAGAGGCTTTGTGTGTAAGCTGACTGTCTTTTCATTCTGACTGACATCATCTTTGCCGATTGTCGTTCATAGAGATGGCTGCCAAACTTGTTGGCAATGCATTGCAAAAACATCAAGCGAGAGAGCGTTCGTTCCCTTTACCTACACTGGTTGATCCACTTGGCTTCTTTTATCATTTTTCGTCTCCAATCTACAAATATGGTAACAGTGGAGTATCCCGCTCCTAGAACATGTTTCGTGCTGGTTAACTTTTATTATAGAGTTTCCAAGCCAGAGTCCGAACTTATCTGACTTTTTGGACAGTGTTCCTCATTGTAAGCCTTCATTCTGTGGAGTAGTTGGCTCCACTAGTTCCATTGAAGAGGAATGCACCACCGATGACGGACGTACATCCATCCAATGGCTTTTGTTCCCATTTTTTTTGATCGACGTTCTTTCTTCTTCCACTGAAACATGCATAACGCAAACTGATAATCCATGTGAGCTTCAAAGTTGGATCATATGACTGGAAGAGTTATTACATTTGAGCTCAAGTTCTGAGGATGAAGTTCGACTCCCGTTGCTGATTCCAATTTGCTGAATCGTCACTCTTTCCTCGTTCCATTGACATGAAATTGGGAATTGATTCTAAATTGTCACTTGTTCTCGGTCTTGAAGATTTTCTCGAATGATATGAAGAAAAAGAAGGGCCCTGAAGGAATCAGGGAGAGGTTCACAGATGTTCGGAGACTTCTCCAGAATGGTTCGCACATTGGAAAAAAGAGGCTCCAATGGGATGGCTTTTTCTCTACTCTGTGAGAAATGTTGCCAGACTCAGTGGGAGTCTTTTGAGCGTTGATGTCATTGACTTGGAAAATCCTTTTGACCCCATTCTAGTCTCTGTGTGTTACTGAGTTTGGCGGCTGATTGGGATCACTTTTTTCAAGGGCTCTAAATACATCACGAGCAAAGCTTACAATGTGCCAAAAACGTCGTTAAAAGGCAAAAAGTTAGGAGAGAGCACAGTTATTACACCCGCTAGTTCGGCTCTCCATTCATCTGCCATGGTTTCTTCATCTAACTCGTTTGTGAGTGAAAATGAACAACTAAAGTGTCACCGGAAAGTTGGACTCCTCTGGGAGAATGTAATGAGGCTAATGGATCACCTGGTTGGAGTGGAACCTCTCAGGAAATGCGTTGTCAGCGGAAATTCGTTGATATGTGGGAGGTCCTGAGGGTTCTCATGCGTATGTCCCATTGGTGATGACCTTTCCTGTCTTGGTCCATACATATTGTATACATTATGAGACAAGGAAAGAGGCCTCAAATATAAGGCCACCAAAACAACTTGGTTGCTTTTCAGAGAGAAGGAGTCTGCGCGCGAATTCCTTGATTAGATGGCTCCATTTCTTGAGCGGAACAAACTACGTGGAACAGGGTGAAGAGGATGGAGATGGCCAGCTCTGCTTCCTGTTTGTTGCAATGTGTCATCTCAAGTCTGAAAAGAAACTGTCAACGTACCAGCCTGGCTTAATCCTCTCTAAGTAGTCTTGTTTTGCCCAATATGTTACTTACACTCGTATATTACACACGTAACAAAAGCAAGAAATGCTCAAAAACTAATAGTCCAAGTTTGCACGGTCTTGATGAGCCTTTCTCACATTCAAACCACCTGAATAATTACCCGCAAATATTTCAATTGACGCTAAAAATCTCGAAACCTCAATGTTCCCAAACACCAAGAAATCGATAATTCAGATATCTACACTTGTAGTGGGAAAAAGCTCAGCCAGAGCCAAAAGCTTGGCGTTGATACGCGTAGGAATGGAAATGACTTACGTTGGGACATGCTAGGAATGTGTCTTTCTTCCAAAGTGCATTCTTCCTTCAAAAGTTTCCAAGTTGCACGCAGGTCGATCTCAATTCACCTATTTGTGATGAAGCCTCGCGACTTAGAACCTCGCTCGAAAACCTTATGTGGAACTGGAAGCGAGTGGATTTGACATTCATGAATTTTTACGACACCCTATCAGCAATATCGATACTCGATTGAGCATCCAATTTCTTGGGGAAGCTTGGTCAATTTGGGTGCCCACAGGCCACGGTATGTAAAAGGTTCAACCAAAGACACATGGACCATGAAAGAAAAAGAATCTCCATTATGGAGGAGCCACCAAGGCTCTCATGGGATTATGGAACCACTCAGTACTCAAGACCGGTCGGCGCAGAACCAAACGTCGAACACAAACAATCGGGGACACTGTCCAAGAACACTTCCTCCAGTGTTGCCATTTGTGGATTTGGGATGAGCCAAAACAGAACTTTGTCAATTCCAATAGGTTGGGAGATGGGCCCGGCCTGTTTTATGGGCCATTCCAGTTTTCTTCCTCCATTTTTGTTTCGAAACAGAATCGCATTAGGGATTATGCGACCTCGTGTCCAGCCGAAGGATGAGTAGAGAGAGATTTCATTGCGGGTGTTTGGGGAATAACACCGGCACTCCATAGCCAAGAACTTTCAGGGAGCCATTTCCAAAAGTTTTCAACTGAGCTCAAGAGCAATCCAAATGCGCGAGAGACCACCTCCTTCTGTATGGCGAGAGCTCAACGTAGCAGTCACTCTACTATGTACCAGTTTTCCTTCCATTTATATCCCACCCGTTGTTCTCTTCTTTCCTTTAAATCCTAACTTTCGAATTCCGATGAAAATGTTCTCGACTTATCCCCTCTTTCTCGAGGCTCTCGAGGCCGCCAGCGGCCTCAAAGCCCCCCACCAACACCATCCTTGGTAAAGAGAATGGAGAAATCTGGAAAACCTCCTGCTCCTTCCCCAAAGTGTGCTCTCTCTGTCCCTTATTCAGGATGGACCCAAGAAGTACTTGGAAATGGCCAGCCAATTCTAGAAAAGCTTAAACAAGAAGAGAGTTCTGATCTAAGTTGTGAATGGGGACAAGTTCTACAAGAAGTTGGGGGAAAGAAGGATGGGGGATGAAAAAGGGTGGTGGCAGCCGCAGCATATTGCGTTTCAAAATTCATAATGGACTCGTTTGCTTTGCCGTTCCAGGTCAAGTGGTATTTGGCAACCATGCTCCTGGATCCCAATGAGAATCGTTTGATGGAGAAATTCGGCATCCGGCATTCCCTTGTCATTCATAAGGCCAGGAAATCCGATTTTGGCAACTATTCCTGCAGTGCCGAGAACAAACTCGGTCGCTCTCGTGCTTTCATTGAGGTGTCGGGTAAGTTCAAAAAGCAGATTTTGTGCGAATTCTTTAGGTCATTAAATAAGGTCGTTTGTACTCTACATTTGGAATCCTGGCGACCAAATTCCTAGGAGCCAGAGACCAATGTTTGTGACTCGTTTGAACAAAGAAACAAAGTAACTAAGTTAAACTGAACAAAGTTGCTAAATTTGACTTACAGAGGGTCAAGCCTTCAGGGTTTACCATATTTGCAAAGAAACCATGTCAAGGAAGAAATGACACTCAAGGCTACCAGACGACTTGAAATTTAGATGATAAAACACTTTTATGATTTGGGCAGGGAATATGTGTTTTTCATCCATGTTCTTTCATTTTATGCAAACAGTTAGAATGTAGGTCTTCACGATTCTCGATGATAAATAACAGATTGCTCTTTTATCGCTTCTACTTCCGACTAACAAAAGTTGGAAATTGAACTCTTTAATTTCGGACTATTGTGCAAAATGGAATTTCCACCTTGTGAACGTGACTCCGACATTCAAGTTTTACGTGTTTTTATTGCATCATGAACGAAGCTAACCGGTAAGAGATGACACGGCAACCTTCTCGAAAACCCACAACCAAGGACGGAAAACCATTTGTGTGGCAAAAGTGCAAAAAAGTGTAAATTCTCCCTGAGATGCAAGCCAAGTGCAGCAGGTTGTACGACCAAGTCTTGGTATGTGTCTCGATGCCATTTGGATGGGAAAAGGTGCATTGTTGTGTCTTTGAGTCGTCTTACTTTTATGAGACCTTGCCTGGTTGCTCTGAGATGATAAACGAAGTGGAAACATTTCTTACCTTCTGCCACCATTAAACCACCACGCAAAGGGACTGTTTCCATTGGAAATGAAGACCTTTTTCCACTCAAAGACCATTTAACAACGACACCACAAGGGTAAACGAAGCATGGGCAGTGCATATTCGTGCGTGAAACTGGTTTCATATTCAGGATACCTCATGGAACAAGTTGAGTGGGAGAGATTTTTTCCAGAAAACCTGAACGCAATTACAAACTGTTGAAAGATGAACTTTCAATGTACACTAGACGAAAATGTGTCAAGTTCTGGTAAATCGTATGATTTGATCGAGGATGAAAGACATATTTCTTGATTTTTTTAAAAGTATTTTTGACCCGTTTTGACCAAAAAAAAAAAACTTTTTCGACATCAAAGTATTTTCAAATCTTTCTAGATGTTAAAAATGAATTAGACTAAAATGAAGCTCTTTTTTTTAGTTTATCGAACCTGAACTTCTTTTTGAGACTAACACCCGTCCCTCAAATATTATAATTCTAAAAGCAGAGATAAAAATTTTTGAATCCCAAAAAATAATCAAATAATTTCTACTTACACAATGACCATTATAAGAAAAAATCGTCTTTGTTTTTAAAATTTTTAGCAAGGACAAGTAAGAACTTTTTGGTCTTAAAAATTTTGTGTTTTCAAATATATTTTTCCCAAAGGTCGACTTTTCATCTTTCTTCCATTTCTAGATTTAAGACGGTGGAAAAGGTTAAAAAATGTCTTTTTTGTTGAGCATATGGCAAATGAAGGCCTTTCTTGGTTAGAAATGATCAAAAGAGTGTTTTATCAGATCAATTTGCGGTTTTAGTGACGATTCGAGGTCAGGACGAAAGAGTGAAGCAGTGTTGCCAAAACTTTTCGAACCAATCATACCAAAAACATCACAAGAAAGGCCAGATACGGCAAGATGGAAACAACTTGAATTACTGCCATGTTTTTTCACTTCAGCTAATAAATCTGGAACTCAAAACATTAATGATTAAAAGTAATTCATACGTTCTAGATACAAAACTTAACTCAAAAGAATGAATGTCAGATCAAAAATGCTCATCAGTTATCTGGAAATGAAGAATTTGCCTTACGGCAATCAGTTACGAAGTTTTTGTTTCTGTTTCGAAAGTAGAACATGCTTTAATTGAGAGATAGGTGTTATCAATAGCATTTGCCATTTTCAAACTTGATGCTAATGATTTGGATAAATCTATTTAATCTGTCTTTTTTGAGTCTCCAAACTTTGAGTGCAAACATTTATGGATTTGTTCTTTCACGGTCTAAAACACGTGAAAAATCAATCGCTAAAAAATGCTTGAATCAATTGAAACCGAAAAAACTGCTTGGGCCAGAACAACAAAAAAAATATGAAGGTTTCAAGAATGTTTCACTAGGAACATCACAGGAATGAGGCTCACTCACATGAAGCTCACAGGCACTCGTATTGGGAGAGACTCCAAAAGTTAGGGCTGTATAGTACTTAGAGAAGGTATAAAATGTAACTGATACTGTATGTCTTAAAGCGCATTCATAGGCTCTGTCCTAACTTAGGATTTGAGATCAGTTGCAGCGACCGTAGAGGTTTTACTTGTTCTCTGAGAGCACCTGCAAATTAGTCTTCGTCAGGAATGTGTAGGAGCTGATCCTCTAAAAGCATTTAAGGCAGGGTTGGATAAATTTTTGAATACCATTCCTGACCAACCCACAATTCAAGGGCTGGCCAGATCTGCCACCAGTAACCCCTTGACAGACTAAATTTCGTGCAAATGTTTATCGTATAAATTATATTTATGATTTATTTGTTTACAAGGAATCGCATTTATTGTATCGGTGGTTAGAAATCTGCCACCCAAGATAAAAAAATGTAAAAACTTTTCAATTCCTGCTCTGTGTATTACTTTTGATCAGGGCAGTAGCTAGTAGCTGTTACATTGGCACATAATTCCTTTTACAAAATGGCAAATGACTCTTTGCGATTCTCAAAACATTATATTACCATTCCAACGCGCTTTACAAGTTTAAAGGTCATACAATTGTATACTGCGAACTGGAATGCCCGTAGATGTACTCTTACCACCTATTCACGTGTTCCCCACTTCCACTCTTATCATTTTATCAAAATATTCGAACTCGAAGGAAGCTTCGACAAAGCCAGTCGGTACTAAGAGCAGGCTCTAACATCTTTCCCTTAGCATTTCTTTACTGTTTTCATAACTGGATGAAAGAATTCAAGGTTATTACCTATTACATTTTCAATTGGCATTGTAAATCCAGAATCAGATTGATCCCTCCGTCTGTGGATGTGGATTAAAATATGGCCTTGATAAAAGTCGGAAAGAATTTTGAACCTTGGACTTGAATTATTGTTGGAAACTGTTTTTGGGTGCCTTTATGACAATATATTCGAGGTCAAAATACTGACAAATAGAATTGATCTTATTCCCGAAGTATTTGCCCTTTGTCTGACGTTACTGACGATTAACCTTGTGATATACGATTGAGGGTGTGCTTTTTGAGCCTAGGTAGATGAGCTTTAGTTTATCAGTCACTTCATAGATACGAAACAATTGGAAGTTTTTGTGTTAAACGACATTTGGGTTGAAAACATAGTAGCTGATAGTTCAACTCAATATTCTTTACGATGCCAACTCCGTGAAGGGTGTGTTTCAAATCAAATCTTTTGAACTCAAAGGCCAATATGCCAAAACACAAGACCGGGCTACATTTTGTTTTTGTGATCCTTTTCATCCTGACTACTAAATTCTACTTGATTCCATCTGAAGACCAGAACAAACCCGTCGGTGCGAGCACGGACAAAAGGTACCCCAGGTATGATAGTCTATACATCCGACTGTGTAATGACTCTTTGCCTCAACTTGGCTACAAGATTGATAAAACCCAACCCGTGCTCTACATCGTCACACCCACTTTTGCTCGTCGGGAACAAGTCGCAGAACTCACGAGGTTAGCTCAAACCTTGCTTCATGTGCGAAACATCATCTGGTTCGTGATCGAAGACGCTACGGTATGTTCGCCCATGGTGAGCCAGTTCTTGGTTCGACATCAAATGCCTTATATTCACATGGTGGCTCCTCTACCCGAAGTCTTCATTGGAGAAGGTCAAAAGCCTCGTGGAGTGTCTCAACGAAATGCAGCAATCCAATGGATCATGACTCATTCCGATTTCCCCGAGGGCGTTCTGTATTTTGCGGATGACGATAACACCTACGATTTGCGTCTTTTTGATGAAATTCGAAAAACTAAAAAGATATCCATGTTTCCAGTGGGACTTGTGGCTGGTAAGGCTCACAGCAGTCCTGTTGTGAAAGATGGTCGTGTAGTCGGATTTTCGGATCCATGGATGGCTAATCGAAAGTTTCCCATGGACATGGCCGGATTTGCAGTCAATATCCGGATGTTGAAGTACGATCCCAATAAGGTAGCCATGCCTTTTATCAATGGTCATCAAGAAGACCGTTTTCTGAAGGGCCTTGATTTCACTTGGGAAGACATTGAGGTTTTGGCCGAGGGTTGCACCAAAGTTTGGGTGTGGCACACCACAACGGTCGAAAAAGAGGTCCTTCCGTTTCGATTTGAAGAAACTGACACAAATTTACAGCACCTGTTTCAAGAACTCGAATTCACTGGATTGATCAAGACATCGGATGATGCGCCTCCTTTGCCTCAATGCAAAACGGACGAAAATGCATGCAAATAGAGTCTAGTGTGAATAGAATGTAACTCTCAGGGAGCCGAAATTTTGCTCAAGTTCCTTTACGCGGAAGATTCAAATCCCATTACATGGGATTTTATGTTCAAGCCTAAAACAACAGAACCCTTCAGACAAGTGATCCTAAACAAAAAACTTCCAATCTCTGTAGATGTCAAGATGGAAATGAAAATCAAATGGCCAAGTTATCTATACAGTGGTTGATTGAACCTTTAAAAGTTCGAATAGACGTCGTCAGTCATAAATTAGTGATAAAGAAGACTTATCATATGTATATGGATATTGAAAAGATTTTTCATAAATTCAAGCCAAAAGTTTGAAATAAAACTAATTGTGTTTTAGCTTGAGCACAACACGTTATCCAAAACATTGTACCGATTATCTTTATTTTAAAGGACCATGTTTCTCGTAGTTACATTTAGTAAATATGTGCAATCACGTTCCTGTTTTCATTGTTTTTATTCTTCAAGTGACTCAATTTCAAAATTCTTCAGATTGGGGCTGTAAACTTACTTAGATTTCAGGAACTTACTTAGTTCCTAAATTTAGAACTGAAACGAGTAAAAAGTATCTACATTGCTTTTTTAAAATCTAAAATACATGTTTACGAAGTTTTGTAGGTGGAAAGGAAAATTCAAATCACAAGTGATAACGTATTCTATTTGCATCTCTCATTTGCCATCAATCATTCATCACCCTGTGCATTTCTAAATCCGATGTGCTCATAATTACAAAAAGGATTTGAGCCTGTTAGTGTAAATGTTATCGTTCGAGAAGAATTCAGTTTATCAGTTGTAATTACTCAATTCAACTCAAGCGTTGAGAGTGTTCAAAGTTCAACTAACCTTGCTATCATTGTAACAATGAAGTCAATGACGTTTATCACGTTATCATTGATCAAATGTCGGATTTGAACTTTTGAGAAATCTCGGTAACAAGGGTGATCTTTTGATTCCGGTTTCCCTGAAGTCTCATTTTGTGTACATAAAGGGAAACCCACAGGCACGTTAATTTTCAATCTTCTTGAGATAATTATTAGTGTGAAAGTACGTTTTTACATTGTCAAAACCTAATCATTGTGGCTCCAATAGAATGCTTGCAAACTTGGTGAATGAAATTTATGATGGAGTGAAGTAAGGGAAAAAATAATTTTATTGGTCTTCCTGTTATTCAATGACTTACTTTCAATTGAAATAACTTTTAGATATTTCTAGATTTTTGATAGGAACTGCTCATTGTTCAGAAAGTGACAACCAAAGGCTTATCTCTTTATTCATTACTTTTTAAGTCAAAAAAACGTACGACCAACATATTTTCCATAAACAAAACTTAGGGGAAAATATGTACTGCGGGGCCATTGAGGTCATAGTAGTATTTTAATAATAATCTTTATTGCGAGCACATTAACTCATTGGATACAATGATTGTTTTGACTGGATCTGAAACAATATGAATAATATGTAGTTCCAACGTGAAGAGCCCATTCTGGGTGTACATGGCGCCGTTCGAGGCGGGGTATCCACTAGACTTGGGTTTTGGGGAGAGGGGGGAAGACCTGGGTTCGAACCCATGAACCCGAGCATAGCTCGGTCGCGCGTTAACTAATTTTAAGCTAGTGACTAATGCCTATGTTTGAAGTTCTTGAATGATTGATTAAAATCTTGAAATACTATTGAAGTACAATTTCGGGTTGGAATTCTAGACAAGCCACGTTAATCTGAAGACAAGGTTAATTTAGATATCCATTCAGGACAAAATTCACATGGATTTCAAGTTCCATAAATGAATCAGTGCTTGAACTGGTTGGGGTTAAAGGGACCGTTTATGGGAAATTTAATGTAAATTGGGGTGTCCCACAAGGATTCATTTTAGCTTTACTTTGCCTTGACCATTCTCGAGACTTGTAATGTAATTTCCTTTTTACTTGCAATTATTAATTTGCTTTTATCTTTGCGAGTGATTTTGATTTGAAATCATAGTAATTGTACTTGATTACATATAAGCCTTTGTTATTAACATTTCAAAATTCGATATTTCTAAAAAAAAGGATTGCAAGTGCATCTTTTTGTAAATTCAGTTTTGAATTTAACTGAAATGAAATTCACTTACGGTTCGAAGGTCTTGTAAGTAATAACACCCGACAAAAACGTAGCATAATTTAATAAACATAAAAAATAATGCCAATCTACACCATCTTCTATAAAACTGTTTTAAATGATATTAAAACGAGATTAACATCTTTAGCACCTGTTTTTTAAATTTCGAAATTTCGTGCTAGATACCCATTGTTACGTGTAAAAGAAATTGTTATCTTTCAATCATACCCAAAAGAAAGACAAAAAACACGTTACATTTAAATATATCTCACTAACCCAGGATAGTTTCTAAAAGTGCTACATTGTAAAGAATATTCGTATCAACATATGTTGATGTCTTTCAACCACACATTATCCGTGTTTACCGTCCCTCGGTAAAGGCTCAAGTATCTTCACGTACTACTTTACTACATGTCGGTGGCCTTCCATGACAAACTTCATTCTCAAAACACTTCGAAAGGCCTATTGTTAGTGACAACATGCCTTGTTTGTGACCTGAGAACCGACGCCAAATCTTCTCCTTCACCAACAATTTGACGCTATAACCCTTGGACAAGTTCCACAAAATGAGAGGTCCATAGTTTATGTAAGTCACACCTACCAAATATGTCCATTTGAATGTGTCTAGTTCCGAATTGCGGCGTGTTCAATGATGTCATTTGGCCGTACGCGAGGCTCTCCTAAAGCTGAATTATACACTTAGTGCTTGGTGAGTTATCGTACCATCAGGTTGGTTCACCATGGACCAACTGGTTCGCGAGGACCCTTGAGACCAGACTGCATCACACTATTCCTCGGAAATGGCTTTGCCAATCCAATATTTTCTTTCGAATTGTTTGTCTACGCCGACGAGAGGTGGTAACACTGAAGAAACTGGCAAAACTTTGAAGTACTCACTTGATTTCTCTCTTGAGCGGTTCCTCCTCTGGATTTCATTTCTTATGGTCCAACGAACGTGTGAAACGCGAGGCTTGAAAAAATAAAGATGTCACAAAAAGAGCAACGAAAAAAAGGGGACCCACTGAAGTTGACTCTAGGGCAGGTTTATTGTCTTGTTGTCAGTTGTCCAGCTTGGTTAGATTGAAACGGGTGTGTGGATCCAACGATAATCGCTTCTTGGCTTGGACCATTGAAGTTTGAAGGGAAGGGTTCCTTTTTTAATCTTATTTTTCGGACCCAAATTTTTCCCATCTCTTTGTTGTGGAATTTTATCGCAACTGAAGTTAAAAGATGTCATTTGGCAAGACAAATTCGAATTGAATTTGAAAGCATTTCCATGTCACATGAATGACGAGGAGCATTCCGTTTGACTGAGTTCTTAAACTTACCAAAATACCGCTCTCAATTTGCAAAAAAAGACAGTCCATTTGTTTTATGATCAATAAAATATCTCAGCGAGTGTCTTTTTGTCGACTCCAAGAACTTGAGACTGGGAGGATTCTTCTTCAAAATCGTGGTATTCATGGTTCCACCAGCCCTCAAATCGAGGCTATTGGTCCTCATCTACATTCTATCCAAATCTGGCATCTTTCCTCATTCCGTCTAATATGGACACGCCAATGTGGGAAAAGGCTCCTTTTGTGGTGGTTCCATTTCACAACGTCCAACATCCGAAGATCCCTTGGAAAGGCATCAATAAATCTTTGAAACTGGACTAGATCCTATGGAGCACCATTGGAAATCTTCCTTTTGTGGTCCAGGTGATGAAGGTGCAAACTGACAGGGAATCCCTCCTCGAAATGGACGCCATTCTCAAGACTCAAGCGAGAGGGTCCATTTGTCCATAATCTCCCGTCCTTTTTGGAAAGTGAATTAGGGAAAAAGGGGATCTCAAAGCAGGTTAAGTTATAACTGGGCTCTTTCACATACGTATAGACGTCCGCCATGAGTTGGCATTGGATGGCTCCAACTTATCAAAGGTCATCACTGAGACACCCTCATCATCCGTCAACGCTAATTCTTTGCGGTCTTTTGGCGGGCACCCGTGTGAAAGTTCAATAGTGAAACTAGAGGCCTCGTCTAACGTCTCGAAAACTGGTAGCTGACTGTTGAGATCTGCCGGGTGTCATGGAAGTTCCTTGAGCTATGGCTGGTTATGTGCGTATATACTATTCGTATACAGAGTCTTGTAGGTATATGAGCAGGAAATTGTGGAAAGATCCTTCTAGGCTCACAAACTTTTCTCACCAACTTGAAGCCAGGCCTGCCTTGGCAAAGTTACTGTTCGAAGAAGAATAAAATTCCCTCTTCACCCCTTTTCCATCGGTGAACTTGTTCCAAATCCCACATAGATATGAATATTTCGTCGCTACAAAGAGTTTGAGGTCGAGGCCTGAAATCTAAGCCTCCAGCTGGCTCCTCATGTTTGTGAACGTGTGTATTAAAGCAGCCTTGAGGGATTTAGAGCCTTGATTTGAAAGAGTTTTTTCGGGCGAAGGAAGGGAAAAAAATCTTGAAAGGCTCACTTTCCCGTTCTTCGTCTTCTTTTGCCTACTCGTAGCAAAGAGGTTAAGTAGACGTTCGGATGCAAATGGGCACTTAAGCGTGAAAGGACCACGATACAAACAAGTTTTAACGAGAAAAATCTCCCCGATACTTACTCCATACGCCCTTGAGACCAGCCTGAACCGCTCCCGTACATTTGCGCATTTACATCCAGATTTCGCGAAATCATCAAATGACGAGTCAAAATCCCAACTTGCGCGACTCCGTCAAAGTCAAAAGCTACATAAGCGTAATGCCAAATGGGAACTCGGGGGAAAGGCAGTCAGACTCTGGTTGAATGAGACGTTCAGCTTGACTGCACCTAAAGAACTTGTCTTTGACAAATCTAGTTGAGAGACACATTCACAGAACTTGTTTGTAAATATTCAAAAAAAACACGTTCCACGTTTGACAAGCCAAGCGCAAGCAAGCTTGGAACACACAAACAGACCCTTGAGCAACGAGCGATTTGTATGCTCTTCCCCGAGATCTGACACCTGACTAGGGGGAATAATTTATCATCCTATTCCTCCTCCTTCCCGATCAAATCTGGCACACTTTGAACCCACTTTACCTAGAATCGGGTGATGCAAAAACAAAGCCGACACCATTCCAAATACACTCGGGGATCAATCTTCCACGGACTTGAATGGGGGATCCAAATTTGGCACTACTCGTAATCTGATCTGAAACATTACTTTTCGAATAAAACGTTATCAGCTCATTGTTGACAGGATCTCTTCTTATTCTTTCATTCCTTCCCAAGGGTCTATTTTTGATCATGGTTGTGAGATAAGAAGCGTGGTTGATCCACGCATCACGACTTTCATTGTCTCACTTCTCATTGCAGGTCACCCAAACCGCGCCAATATAACGAGTCGTGCGTTGAGTTACCATAGTGACCGCTACAACCTCACGTGGACGGTGTTCAGCTACTCCGAAATTGCCCAGTATCGCATTCTCTACCGGAAAGTCATTGTGAGTATCCATCGCTTTTCTCTCTCGCCAACGACGACGAATCGTCCTTGGAAAGGCTTAACCGATGATTATCCTTGGTAGTAGGCTCTCCATTCGTCCTCAACTTGTACTAATGTCATATGGTTTGCTAATCCAAGCGCTCTTGATCCCTTGGAAGTCGTTTGGAGCCTTGGAACATAAAGGAACATGGCTCATTAGGTGCTCGAGAAATGGTTTCTGGACTCTAGCTTGTCCACAAAATATTTTCCTCTCCGAGATGGATCCATCTCGTCGGGAGCAGAATGAAAGCCAGAATTCACGCCTTCAGGCTCAATTTCTCATTTCGTCTCACATTTGACATCCACTTTTCACTGCGGTTTTCCGGGGGATGAATATTGAACCGGATTAGATTCGCTTTCTTGACCCAATTGAGTCCAGCTATGTACTGCATGGTACTGTTTGGTTGCTCAGGAACGAAGGTCAGTGCTTGACAATGGCATCCTTAGCTTTGAAACTAGGGATTCTTGACAGTGCATTGTGGGTTCCTTTGTCTCAAGAGTGGGGAAAGTGGGGAAAAATCTTGAGAGGACTCGAATTTCATCCTCCTCAAGTTGGCGTGGACTGGCGAAACAAATGAACTTGCTCAAAGACGAAGAAGGGTTGCAGTGAGCCCATACACACGAAGGGGGGAAACAAAAGGTGGGACTCATTCATCAAAGTTCCCCCCCCAGCCTTTGGTTTTTGGTCTTTGGCTATGGTTGCATAATTGAACGCCAGAATACAGGTCGAGTTGGTAGGTATAAATACCTACAAGAAAAGATTGTTGCATTGATTAGATAACTTTCATTAACCTTGATGAGCTCAGCACGTGGCTCTAATCGGAGTCTGGATTTGTGGCCTTGACGTTGGCGGTCGGACAACGGCCTTTGTCAGCTGAAAGTGGCTTCAGTTTCTTCCTCTGAAGTCAGGGAGGAATATTGGACTCAAAATTGGGAGCCAGAGAACTTTGAGACGAGTTGGTTCCTCAAAATAATGCTTGGCTTCCGGTTCAGAAGAGTTTCCGCTCCAGCTTTAACGACTCTTTGACGACGTGTCCCTTCTCCAAAAAATTGGTTCCATTCTCCCGAAAACGGGGAGAAAAAACTTTAAAATGCTTCCACAAGTTTATTAAAGTTTAAGAAAAATAGCCAAACCCATTATACAAAGTCGCTCGAACCCGTTGTCAGTTTATTGCCAAGGCTGAAGGTATTTGGCAATCTGGCACAGTTCCAAACCCTCTTCATACGAAAAGGCTTCGTAGAAGAACATCTAATTCACTCACTACCAGATTATCCTACATTTAGCCAAGGGTTGATTTGCAAAGGGAGATATTTGAGGACGTGGAACGGGAGCTTTCGTCGCTTTGGATCAAGACCAGAATGCCAATGTGTGCCCTACAAATATGTTCTTCGCCATGTTCCACGGAAGTGTGAGCAGCAGGATCAATGAAAAAACTTGGTCAAAAAATGTCAAAGACCTGCAATTGAACGTGATATGACTTCACATTCTCAGTACACATCGTGTTCACGAATGTACCCTGTAAAGGCCATGGACTGAACTTTTTGAGTCGAAGTGGGAAAGAAATAATTTCGTATTCGTCGTCTTGGATCCGGAGAGCGGAACAGCGGCGAACGGGAAAAGAGGTCCCTTGTGCACATTTAGGTCATCCCATTGAATCCGAGTTCTCGTTTCCATTTCCAGCCTGAGAATGACCCGAATTATGACACGCGGAGCCGTTGGCACAACATTGTCCAGGTAAGTCAACGAGAGAAACATGGTCCCCAAAATGGAACGAGTAATGACCACGGTTAATTTCTTTGGCAGTTCTTCAGTCCTCGAGCGACTCCTTTGCAAGAAATGAGCTATATGTTCTATGCATTGGAGCCGCATAGTCAGTATGAGGTCATCATCACTTGTCAGAACCAATGGGGTTGGTCTAAGAACTCGAGTCCGTTCTTTTTCTCGACCAGATCCACAGGTAAGAAATGTTTTCATCTGCAAATTCATGGTTTCCAATAGAAAGCTAACCAAATTTGTGGTTTTGTTGTTGTCATGATTCAATTTTGCTTCAGAATTTGAAGGCCAGTCATGATTTCAACGTCGATTCAGAGGCAAATTCAGGCCTTTTTTTTGTCCAATCCGTATACTTTGATAAGAACATACATTTTTTGCATTGTGTGAGGAGATGTTTACATGAAGGGTGTTCAAATATTCATGCTTTTCGAAAATCTACTCTTTTAAAATCAAACAATGGAAACGAAGAGGCCCAAAAGGGCTCAATGAAAGTGTTGAACCAATAAGCTCAAGTAAAACTCAAAGCCAGAACAAACACAAGCTTTTAAAGAATGTTACAACCACTGCATATTGCTATTCTAACCATGGCAACTGTTGCGAGCAACGCAAGTAATTGTCTATTAAAGGGTTGTGTTGCGCTTTTTTTAAGTTATGTAAATATCCTGTCATTAAGAGAATAGAATGAATGATGGGAACACTTTTGAGTCATTCAGGCCTTGAACGGATGTGGGTACTTCCAGACAGAAGTTCTCATCGATTGATTATAATCGAGCAATGGCGTGCGTGTCGTCATCTGTTCCACAAAGGTTCCACTCACGATCAAGACTAAAACAGTCAAGATTTTCCCTTCCAAATATAGACTGATCTTCAAACATGTACACAGTACAATAAACTCCTGGATCAGCCTTGGCCAGTCAGATGCGTAGATGTATTACTTTAGACATTTGAGTGTGGCCTTTGCTCATCACAAGGTCAAACCGGACAAGCGCACAAAAGAGGCTCTCTTTCGCTCGTAATCTCCTTCTTCAAGAGAAGACCGACAGACATTGTTTTCATTATGAAGACCGACACATTTCAGCCATTTCTGGCGTGCTCCTCCATTCTTTCATATCATTTTCTTCCTTTCAATTCCACTTTTCTCTGAAAGGATGAGTCAGATATTGTTGTGTTTTATTTCCTCCACTTTCCATGATTGACACGCGAATGCTCAGCACATTTGGATGGCCTTTCAAGGCCAATAGACAGGGAACACGATAGGATGGATTGGCTTATGATATCAAAAGATCCACCCGCTTGACAGCTCAAGAACCTATTGAAGGCCGGCCTTTTCGCCGCTCAAATGGGATCTAATCATTTGAGACGAGATTTTGACTTGTTGACAAGACAAAAAGGATTAGATTCTTGGCCTTTGAACCACAAAATAACTTTGAAATGCTTCTTCTTGTACATACATTAAAACTTAATTGTGCCATCTCCCCCAGTGGTCTTGCATTCATTTACATTTTACAAGAAAAAGGTCAAAGCAAGGCAACTGCGCATGGTGTCAAAGGCTAATGTTGTTTTGAACTTTTGAAAAAATTCCCATTGAAGTTGAGCATTGTCCCAAAAACACAAAACCCCCCAAACGAAAAGTAGTTCTGTATTCTCAAAAACTGGAGGTTTGCTGGAAATGGGTTGGATCATTGCTGAACTCTGAAGGTTGTTCCAAGATTGGCTCTGGATGTTCCATTGATCGCTCGACTGGACCCGCTTGTTGGAAATGATGCCAATAAGTTTCTCTTTGAATGACCTTTAGCATTGTAACTTGGCTGTTTCGCTTACCCTTCAAAAACTTGGTTGCTTCGTTTCCTGCAAAGTCCCTTTGGGTTATCGCCCCCATTATTACATATCATCTCTTTGAGAGTAGATAACTAGTTTCCCATGGATGATTGACCTGCTCAGGGTTGCCAGACCAAAATCCAGGCTCGAAATGGATGTGAGACACTCGATTTGTTTTGGCCTCATTTGCATAATGTGTCCATGTCAAGGATCCCGGACTCATTTGGTGCAAAAGACAAAGCATCCACACTCATCATTGAGATCTTGAGCACTTGGCAACACTGATGAGATGAGTTGGAATGAAATTGGCCTTCCTTTTTCTTCTCTTGCTCTTGCTCTTCTATTCCACTGGTCTTCTTCTGTGGAACACAATGAGACCTAGAGAGCGATATTAGTCGGGAACAATGAAAAATGCGAAGATATTTCTCTTGCCTTTCCATCCAAATGGATGAAAAAGGTTCATTTCTTCTCGTTCTATATCTCTTCTCATGTAATGCATGTGAGTGTGTTTCCCAAAACCAATCCCAATGCCCAGAGTTTGACCTTGTTCCAATCTCGCTCCAAAACGCCTTATTTATGTTTGGAACAACTTTCTGACGCTCAAGTAGGCCCTTGACTAAGGCCATATTGGCCAAACTTGCTTCCTAGAATACGTCAGTGTAACAATCATCTTGGCTTCTAAGACTGAGGTTTTTCCAATTAACAGCTTTTGCGTTCCATAAACTTCAGTTTACAATTGCCAAAATAACTCAGTTCTTCAAAATGGTTCGTGATAGTGAAAGCAAGACTTCAAGTGAAGCCCAAAGTGAATTTGAGACCACCATGGACAATGGGGCCCAAGTGAAGGAAGGTCGGGGCAAGTCGTGCAAGAAAACGAGATTTCCCCAATTCTCTCACCAAATCAGCGACCCTCTCACACTCAAATTGAAGACCTACTACTATGAATTGTCCGATGCGAAAACGCAGACTTTGATGGAATTCAACCCGTATGTTCATCTGGATTCGTGCATTTTCTGCTTGAGAATGTTCAGCCAAGCTGAGAAACGGAAAGAATTACTTTGTGGCCACGTGGCTCACAAGCATTGCATCACCAAGAGTTGCCCGAAATGTTTCCCCAGATGGCGTAAATTTGAATTGAGATAGATTCCTTGATTGAATGAGTATGGGACCAATCAAGATTGAGATGCATTGAAAATGAATTGAAAACATTGACCTCAAATGTTGAATAAACAAAGTTGGCCTTGGAATTTTTATACATTGTTTTACTTGCTGAATTTAGAGCCTCTATAGTTAAAAGAGAACGCGCATGAGATTTGATGGACCTTCTATATAGTTGGAGAAGATAAAGGAAATCATGTCGAAAAAGTGCATGAAATTTTGACACGAGACCTACAGTGTTTTACAATCTCATTCACTGTTTGCGTTTTTGCAAGCGTTTAGCCAAACGGCAAGGCTGGGATCAAATAATCTCATGCCTGTACTTTTTCAAAGTATTTGATGTAGTTTAGTGAACTATCCTTGAGGTAGAACTCGTTAAAAATCATGCTGGAATCACGGAGTTAAAGGGTATGAGCAACTTTCGATAAGGCCAAATTGGACTTTTAAAGTGACCTGTTCCCGAATTCTACTGGGGGACAAGTCGATCCTCGAGAAGGGAGGGTTTTCTTCATTGGAGTGGAGGATCACGAGGCCGATCGCTGGCTTGTCGTTATTATGGAGTTACTTGGCGTGAAATTGGAAAAAGACGGTCGACATGCCATCCACCTTTTCCGGCCTCGATCGCCTTGTGGTACATGGAACACAAAACACTGCTGCAGTTTGGCAAGTTCCTTAGTCTTGTCCCTCTTTCTTCTTTTCACACGCTTGCTTGCCCTCTTCTGGGCATTAGATACATCATAGGATTGGAGGGTTGCAAATTGTCAAGGGACCTATGCAGTCAGATCTTGATTCAGCAATTCCCACTTCGTTCGGAATGGCGCACATAAAAGGCCAATCAGGGCGGAGCGAATGGAAATGGAACGATGCCACGAGCTTTGGATGATCATGATTGACACATTCACTTGACGAAATAAATCGCCGCCATTTGAAATATGCTCGACCAAATGCCCAATTAACGCTAATAGCTTTTCAAATCTGGCAGTTACTCTGCCAGAAGACAGAACGGTTTGGCAGTTGAAGGAACAGATCTTGTCAATAATTGATTAGTAATTCGACCCTTATAATGTGCTTTCCTTTCCAGACTTCAGCCCTAAGGTTGATGCATCGCAACCCAAAGGCCATCAACCATCGGAGATTCTCGTGGATGATTCATCTCTGTCATCTGCCAGTGGAGAGCTCTCATCTTCCGCTACAAAAATTGGAGACGTGTCGCAGAAGACGACGACGATGAAGAAGAATATGATCCCAATCATAATGGCTTGTTCCAGCCTCGTCATCTCTACTGTGTTCCATCTGGTGGTCTGAAAAAGGGGGGGAACAATGGGCAACTTAATGGAGGTTGCGTGAAAGCGTCTGATGTCGCAAAATTAGGGCGAATCACATGAACCTTCATGAATAAAGGCTGACTCCAAATTTTAGATTGGAGTTAGAAATCGAGCCAGTTTTGGGAAAAAGGAAGTGACATTCCCTTTTCAGTGGCGATTCTCAAGATTCAAGGATAGGTATTCTATATTTGAGACGAGTGTGAAGTGCAGAAACTATTTGTTGTGATGCAGTTGTGCCAAGGTTGTGCCCGGGCTTCAGGCAAATTCCAAAGTCGTCCCTGTGCATTAAAATGGAGGCAGAAAGAACTTGCAACTTGCAGGTTCTGTATTTTGGGACACTCACGTACACTAGTGCATCACTAAACGACAGTGTGCCAAAAAAAGGCCACCTGCAAACGGGTCTGCTCATTTTTTTCATGCGCAATTGGTGCGCAACTCAGCAAAGGAAATGAATTTTAATATACATGTAGTAACACATTGGTTCCACCAAATTATGATACTCTCCACATTTAGATTGAAATGTATACATTTATATGATTACTTTGTTCAAAAATCGAATAAACAGACTTAAAAGTATTTTGGATCACTGAAGGTTGTCATTCGCTGATTTGGAACATGGATTCCAATCCTTGTAACTTCAGGTATTTTTTGATAAAACAGCGAGAATAAAGTCTGACTGATGGATGAAAAAGGATATTCAATTTAAACAAGGCGTCTACATGCATTAACCACGATATGAAGCCGAGGGGATCCAGTTTGGATCATGGACCACTGAAGCTCAAGTCAGCTTATATGACAAGGGTGAGTGTGTGCCACAAAAAATCACTTTTGGCATATGGCGATCTTCACACAAAAAGATTTCTGAACTAGATAGCCAGGTCATGACCTGCAAAAGGCTCGGTTCCAATATTGGACCACCCAGGCTCGAAGTCGCCGCCAAAAAGAGTCTCCGCTTTTTGCACCACTGGCTTGGCTGGGCTGCATTCAATCGGTCGTCAAAATCATTCTCTCATTCCGATCCATAATTTTCCAATGGACCATTAAGAGGAGGCCAGATGATTTTGAGGAGCAAAGAAGAACCGATTTCTGGCAGATTTCCAACCCGTTTCCGTTCCAATTTGGTGCCAAACACACTCAAAATTTTAGACTCGCCGACAGGGTTGCCATTTTCTCCGTAGTGACCGGTCAGCATTCTCTAATCTTTACTGCCCGATGAATGGCCCTACTTTCGGCATCGTAGGTTGGTGTTATTTCCAAATGGATAAACGTCTTCACGACATACATTATACTATACGACATTTTCTGTTGTACTTTCTTCTTATCTCGTTTCAATTTTACTTAACCCTTATTCGACTTTTACATAGAGGTCTATAGAGTGGAGATACTAGAGCAGGCCGGTCGTGAAATTTCATTGTGGGCAGCCAGGGCCGTTTATCATCAGCGACTAGTTGAACCTTGCCCAAACAAATGTATTCATGGAAGGGAAATTTTTGAAAAACTTATAGTTTTCAGCATGTGGCCTCCTGCTTACGGTTTGCTTCTCCCAAATTATACTAATGTGCTCAATAACGATGATAATTTAATTCACAGGCATTAGTTCACGCAATTGTAGGATTTGGCATTGAAAATACGTCTTGCGCACTTTCATTTGTACTATGATCTTCCACTTGTTTGGGCAAGTATTTCACGATATTCTTCGGAAATATTTGCCTGTTCACGCAACTTATGGGCAATTTTGGCCAGTATCAGCTAGAAACAAGGCAGACAAAATGACGACACTGGCCTCTCTCTAGACCTCTATGGACTTTTACACAAAGGTCCCAGAGTGGAGATATCGGAGCAGGCCGGTCGTGAAATTTCATTGTGGGCAGCAAGGGCCGTTCATCATTAGGGATTAGTTGAAGCTTGACCAAACAAACGGATTCGTAGAAGGCAAATTTTGAAAAGCATTAAAATATTTGTTCATGTGGCCTCCTGTCTACGCTTTGCTTTCCCAAATTATGCCAAGGTGTTCAATGAAGATGATAGTCCATTTACAGGCATAAAATGACAGAATTTGGTTTTGAAGATTTGTCTAGCGCACTTTCATTTGTACTATGACCTTCCACTTGTTTGGGCAAGTATCTTTCAAAATTCTTCGGAAATATTTGCCTTTTCACGCAACTTCTGGCCACTTAAAGTAGTAAACAAGGCAGACAAAATGACGACAATGGCAAGAGGAAAATTAGTTTTCGTATTTTCTTTGCGAAAGAGTCCGCCGTACGTTGTTTTTTTCATTAGAATAAATAAATATCATATGTATAAATAAATATCAATTGAATTTCAACAGCAAATTCGAAAAAACTGCCTTAGGTTGTAACTAAAGCGGCCGAAAATATTTAATTATGAAACCCAAATATTTAAAAAATATTTAAGAAAAAAACTTTCAAAATATTAAAAAAATACTTAAATTACAACCAAATATTTAAAAAATATTTAAATTTATGAGGAGTTTGGAGCAATAAATTGGTATTTTTTAAAATTTTGATTAAAAAAATCCAAAAATTTGATGACAAATTGGTAATGGCAGAAATATTAGTAAACAAATCTTCAGTGCTAAAAAATCATACCTGGCAATAAAAATTGGTTATTCTTGACAGTCCTACATTTTATTAATACATTTTACTGCCTAAGGTTTCGTTCAATAATCAAACTACAGTTTCCGTATTTTTTTCCTGTTGGAGTTGCGGTTTTCTATTTAAGATTAAAATATATTAGTGTAATTTTGAGGCCAAGCAGACCAAATATTTATTTCCCACGCATATTTTCCATTTTTATTTTGCCTATTCACATTAAAAAGAGTCATAAAAGTTAAAAAAAATTGGAAGATTTTGACAATGTAGTTTTTGGAAAGGTCAGATTTTATGTTAAATTTTAAAAAGATTTACTGAAATTGTGGAGATTCTTGGAATATTTCAATGAAAAACAGGAATTTTCCTTTAATTCTAGAGGAAAAAGCCCAAATATTTAAAAACTGCTCAAAACCCCAAAATGTTTAAGTTGAATATTTTTTATTCAATTAAATATTTTTGGTCGCTCTAGTTGTAATATTGACGCGTTTGATCGAGTCATATGATGACAAGTAGCTTTTTTCAAAGAATATTGTGAAAAGCAGAAGCGGGTGCTTTCGTTTGAATACAAATCATGGTTGCCTGATCAATCCTTGCTTTCTCATGTAATAATGTCTTCTGTTGACTTTGCTACGAAAATTCCAAGTGTTTTTCAAGGAGAGGGAAAGGTAAGAAGCTAAAGGTCAAATGAAAACAACTAATAGCTTATCACAGTTCAAAAAACGAACACCTCGCTTAGTATTATTTAAAGCCATTGGAAATGTTTCCTACACAAATATCTCCACTCTTCACGTTTTCAGTTGCTGTTTGCTTGTTCGCTGCCTATTGTTTTGCTCAAATTTTCTTGAAATTTAAGTGGAGTTTCTAAAGTCTTTCTTTTCTGTGTTTAAGGATTTCTAGTGTCTCCAAATTTGAAAATTAAATGAAGGCTAACTTTTCTTCTTTGTTTCATGACAGAAAAAACGTAAAAGAATGATGAATCCTTTGCTTCACTTTTGAACCATAATTGCAACTAATAAATGTCAATTTTGGTGTGAAGAAGGCATTTTTTTTTTCAAAGTTATTCAAATTTCGAGTATTTTGTATGTCCAGTTTTAAAACGCAATTAGCAAAACTTTTGTCAACCAATTCCAACAAAAGCTTATTGATTTAAGCATTCATTATCGGTTACGTGAGCTGGATGAGTGTCAATACTGTGCAAATTTGTTTACGTCTAATTTAAAAATCTGCATCACTTTCAAGTCAAGATCAAATAATCGGCAGTTAGAATGATTAGCAAACTATCTATTGGAATAACGATTAAGACGGAAATGTGTCACTTATGTAGTTCATACTTACAGTCTATCAGAAAAGTTTGCATAACGTCGAGCGTCAGCTCGTTTTTTAAGCCTGGCCTTGGAAGGACAAGGCCGAAAAGGTTGAAATTTGGTCAGAATGACCAACATGGACCAACATACCACGCAAATATCCAAAAACCCAGATTCAATCAAATAATCAAAACTTTTTTTACCAAAGCAGTTGAAAGTGGGGAAGGCATTTCAAACGTGCAGCTGGATCAATCGCACTTTCAAGTCTAGAGATAGTATTACAATGCTAACTCTGTACAAGTCGATTGTTCAGCCGCATCTTGAATATGCCTCACCCATTTGGGCTCCAATGAGTTCAGCAGGTTTGCAAAAGGTCGAGCAGGTCCAAAGATGTTTTACTAGGAACATCACAGGAATGAGAGAGCTCTCGTATTGGGAGAGGCTCAAGAAGTTAGGGTTGTACAGTACTCAGAGAAGGTATGAAAGGTATCTGATACTGTATGTTTTCAAGAGCATTCATGGGCTCTGTCCTAACCCAGGATTTGAGATCAGTTGTAGCGATCGTAGAGGTTTTACGTGCGCTCTGAGAGCACCTCCTCAGGAGGTGCTCTCAATCTTCTTCAATCAATCTCTTAGGAATCAAGGCTAGTTCGAACCATGAAGTTCTCTCTTCTTTATCGGGCTCCTTCATTGTTCAATTTGTCGCCCATTAGTCTTCGTCGGGAATATGTAGGAGCTGATTCTCTTACAGCATTTAAGGCAGGATTGGACAAATTTTTAAAAACTATTCCTGACCAACCCACTATACAAGGGTTGTATAGATCTGCCAAGAGTAACTCATTGGTAGATCAAATTTCAAATAAACATTAATTATTAAAACTATGATAATAATTAACTCTCTTTACAGGGAATCCCATTCCTTGTAGCGGTATTGAAAAATCCGCCCCCCCCCAAAAAAAATAATAATATTAATAATAAATAACGGGTGGAACGAAGGAACAAAGAAGACGGAAACAGAAGACATGGAAAAAACACGCATTATGATGCATCTGAGTCACAAAACCTCTTAATTTCAAATTTCAGTTTTTTACGAATGGACCTTTTGATTATTCGAATTTGCTGTTTCCATTCTTTTTTTAACATTTTAAGGTCTTATTAAAAATCAACTTTTTACCTTATTGATTTTACTTCCTTACTTAATGCACAACTTTTCCATTGAATTTAAACGTAACAGACGATTCTTCACTAACCCAAGACGAAATATTACCATAAGCTGTAAAGCAAAGTCGACAAAGAATAATCCCCAAAAACGGTAGATCTCGACGCTTCAAAATTTGTTAAGGACAACATCACCTCACAGGATGATTTCGAATTCAATTCTGTTGATAATCCCAGAATCAATTTTACCTAACCAATGCAAAAGCTCATAATGAACATGATTTCAAATGTTCCTATCCTCCAATTTAATATTTGAAGGAACTAACCAGTCCCTCTAGGTGAGATTCTGGCTTCAAGGTGACGCAAACTTTCAGAAGCAAAGACACTGCTTTTTAACGTAAAGAAGGAAAATGTGCATTTTCTTTCTTTCTTTCTTTCTTTCTTTCTTTCTTTCTTTCTTTCTTTCTTTCTTTCTTTCTTTCTTTCTTTCTTTCTATAGGTGAATGCAAAAGCTTGTTTGGTATTTTTGCAATCAACAAAAGGACTCTTTCCTTCATTTCTTTCAGACTCAAAAAAACTAGAAGAACGGAGAGCCCAATTTGCTTCATTTTTAAGCTAAAATTACATCTTCTATTTTGTACAAGTCCGACCACTACTGTGATAGGAATCTTGATGAGCGTCCAGCCGTCATCAAGTCGAATCCTTGAGCAGAAGACAGAGAGCATCCCAACCTCGCACCATAGGGCGTCTGTCAAACAAATAGCCTTTCATTTGGGTTCAATCCTAGAAACTTCAACAATAAAGTCCAACAGCTACCATGCTTCTTGTTTAACCATGCAGATTTTCAGGGTGGCCTGTATCGTTGTTTGTAATTCATTGGGCCAATTTTTTGCACTTAAAAGGGATTATTTTAGAGACTTGTTCTATAAAATAATTTCAAATCGTGATTCCCGATGAGTCTTTATGTTATCATTGTCGAGTCGAGGCCTTTTAGCTCGGATCATGTTCCACCTTCCCAACTAAAAGGAAGAAGAACCTAGAATCAAGGCCAAGAGAGGAAATTGCTCCATTTGTCAGTGCACAATGAGCTCCAGATTCTATCAAGTTGATAAATCGCCCCGAAGAGCTTAAAGCCACCCAGGTTTTTTACCAAAAGCGCAAAGACCATCTGACTTCAGAGACCCACCAAAAATCGGAATTTGATAATTGGACCTTGGAGAGTAAGTAGAAATCAGTATTCTTCAACATGGGGTCACCGAACCCGCCACTTTCGATCCAATGATTGGGTCTAAACCATGTTTCTCGGTTCAAAAACCATTCGAATCGAATGTTTGAAGACACGAGAGCATCTTAATGGGATCACTTATTCCTTTTCGGAAGGACTGATGGCAAGCACATTAGGTTGAATACCACCAACCACGACCCCCATTGGCCTCAAGGGGAACCAATGAATGGCATTGGTTGTGTATGTGTGTGTGTCTACCCACCAACTAATGCCAGACAACCATCATCATCACATCACGGTGTTGTTTTGGTTTTTTGGTATTGTCTGTGATGCTCATGAATCATTTTGCCTTCATTAGATCTCAGCGGGATTTGCTTTTTTCAATTCATTCCAAGACTTGTCCATGTTTTTCCACTCCCACTGAGGAATTTTGAATCCTTTCAAACATTTTTCAGATTCAAATCATGAGCTAGAGATGCAAATGAACATGATCAGTTTGGAATAAATAAGATATTGTAAATGGATCCTCTCCAGCAGTGATTCAAACCATTTTGGTTGCATAACAGTGTTTTTACGAGCTTTATTACAATGGGTTCTCACCCCATGTCTAGATTGATGTTCATTCTGCAAGAACAGTATATTTGTGTCTCGTAAAATGTCTGAACTTCGCAGAATTATAATACAAACCATTTTGAATTAATATCCAATTTGCATGCCCCCCATATCGGGTGTGAAACATGGAAAGTAAGAACAACAATGTGTGGATTTTTAGTGTTTATTCAAGGGAAATTTCATGTTTTTTTACATTGACAATGGGTAGTATTGAATGCCGTAGGCTTCACAAACACATAGTACTGTTATGAATAATATTGATAAAACGTTTTTAGTTTTTTCTCCCAGCTTTTTCGACACAACAAAGATCATCGGTTTGTTGTGCAAAAGTTTGAGTTCATAACGTGATTTTGGGGAGTGGGAGCCTCCTCGACAGTCTTTTTTTACTCGGGAAGAGTCCAAGAAAATATTTCTTGGACAATCTAGTCAAAACACAAATTTCCATTGAGGTAAGCGGGCACGGATTACTTTCTTCAGGAAATATTCTATTCCTTCCATATGGTCACGCTGGATACTGAACCGGTTTTGTAGCATGGCACTTAAGAGTCACAACAAATGAGTCATTGGCCCACGTGGTCACTCTCATTTGGGAATGACGATATCATGGGGCTCTGTGTCAATCACATTAGGCCTTGACTAGATCAACGGAAGGAGAAGGCATGTGTTTTAGTCTTTCTCACACCAGGTCATGGAAATGTTGGAGGAGAGGGCTGCTGCCTTTGCTTAAATTTTCCTCTTTGGTTGCTAAAATATTCATAGGGAAAACTTGTGACACTGGGTGACCAATATTGACAAGACCAGGGAAGAGTATAAATGTTGAGAGAATCGACTAGGAGCACTAGAGAAGTATCCTTGTTGATCATGTGATGCAAGCTCCATGGGATTGTAATCTGAAATGAGTAATTGAATTAAATATAGAATAATACGACAACAATCAACTGCATCTAAAAACGAGTATCGTGCTTACCTCTTGAGCGAGTAGTGAACTTAAAAATGTCATTGGGATCGGCCCATCCCTCTTTATTCCTGCTCTGGATTATGACCTCATACTCTGTGGATGGTTTGAGGCCGTAGAACACAAAGTTCCCGGTGTATGTGAACGAATTTTTATACGAAGAACTAGGTTTGTGATCGCTGATGGTGGGAATGATATTCGTCCAATCAGATTCGGGACTTTGTCGATAGTGATGCTGATGCTCAGAAGGCTCTCCATAGACTCCTGTACTTCTGGTTTGGCCATAGTTCGCCTAAATGAGAGAGATAAAGATAGCGTTCAGAAAAAGGTCAAGACACGCACATTCTCAAAAATTGGATAAAATGCAAATGGAGTACATGAAATATCTATCCGTTCGGAGGAATCTGCAAGGCTTTGAAGGTCACTCCAGCAACCTTTTTATCATACTTTTCGCCTCAGAAAAGGTTCTTCCGCTTGGAGTGAAAATGGGAAAGGAAAATCAAATCATGTTCGAAATGGCTGGAATGCGACCTTCGCTCAAACGCGAGGATCAACTGCTCTTGGCACTCTCGAAACTGGGTACAATCTCTCGAGTGTCGACAATCTTTCCATCAGTCATGGACTTTTGCGTCCTTCAGAGCTGGTTTGATAACTTAAACAAGGTTATGATGCAAAACTCATGGGCGGGCAAGTTCCATTACTGGTCGTTTCTGGCGAAGGCATGTTCGTGCCTTGATGATGTGTCCCAGGGCCTCTTTATTCGTTTGGTCCTGATTCCGGAAGCAATTTATCTTGTTTGTAATTCTGATGCTGTCTCCTTGACGGTGAATAAATGAGAACTTCGAGTTGGCATGCCAAGCTAAAGTCAGCATTATTTACCCTCCAAGAGAGCTCATAAAAATGTTTGGCCAAAAATATAGAGCTCCACTCAACCCACGCTCATTCACCAAATGAGAATGTGCAAATAAAACAAGTGCAACCCACCCTCACCCCTATCTTTGGCGACCTCTTAAGACAGCGAAATTGCTCCAAGGTAAATCTGAATTGCTTTATGGACACGGTATTTTGGCAAGTACCCGTACGTAGTAGTATACATTTCATTATCAAGACACTCGACCAGCTCAAGTAAGGCTTTGAGTCTTTAAAATCCGCAACTTGATCAGATCTGAAGCTTTTGTGTGGTTTTAAGGGGGATGCGATGGGTTTACGAGCAAATGCAAGGCGATATTCGAGATCCTAATCTCGGCCGTTTCTCCGCCTCATTTCGGCTTTTCCACTACTCTGGCACGTGTTTTATTTCCCTCGGTCTCAAAATTCACCACATGCAAGATAATTCCCGCACATCTTCATTTCTTGCACCGAGAGGAACAGGAACAGTAGAAAAAATAGAACATGAAATGAATGCAGCCCAGCCCGTCGAAAATTCCGATCAGAAATCGTTATGGGCTTGGTTGTGCAGTATTCCTTTTTTTCTGCGCAAAAAAATCCATTCCGAGCGATAGATCTCGATCAGTGAAGAACCTCCCATTAAATGCCCACAATTTTTCATTTTTGAGGGGAAACCGAGGGGAGAACCTTGGGCCGGAATAATGGGCGCTAAGACAACACCACTGCCTTCACCTCCATTTTATGACATCTTAAAGTAGGTTTGCATTGGGCCGACGACTTGAAAGGAAAAGAGAGCGAGACTGATTTTAGAGCGAGAGCTCTCTGATGGAAGCGTAAGTTCTCCATGAAGTTATCCCTTTTGGTGCTCGAGGGCATGTTTGCACTTCCATTTCAGTGCTCTTACCTTTCCTGAAACACGACGTACTGAGAGGCTTTATCCAATTTTTGCATATACTTCTCTCACTTTGCTCCTTTTCTCTCCAACGTTTTGCATGCACTGACTAAAAAATGGTGCAGGTGTGAAACTAGACGGGAAAATGCAATTTCAAACACCCCCGGTATCTTGACATAATTATTTTCTATCGCTTTGGCGTCAAGTGAGGTACTTCACTTCTCAATTAATGCCTCAAGTCACAAGTTGGCAGCCATAGATATCTTTTCCCTTTTCAAGTTTGCTCATTTAAAGTAGCGACATCTCGTGGGAAAATTACAATAAAGTGTGTGAGTGTGTGATAAAAACGCAAGTACGTTTTTCAAGTGGCTGAGAATTCTTTCTTTCTTTACCTTCGTTTCAAGTGCTTGAACACATCTTTTCTCATGAACTTATGTTGAAAAGTAAAGCGACAGGAGGTGCCAGGCTACCAGGATCAAAAATGTAGGGGAAATCAAATTTGTAATGCAAATAACCTGGACTTGGTTGGGCTACAACATGTGGAAGATGTATCTTTGGGCCATCAGTATGCATGAATCAGACATAAAACTATGAAACATCTTCCATTTTGAGTTTCTCAAATATCTCACCTTAAACTCCCGATACAAGATCCTGTATTCTTCAATCTGTAAAAAGCTGTCGACCGTCCACGTGAGGTTATATTGATCCTTAAAGTAGCTAAGGTGTGGTGATATAATCTTGGCTGAATGAGGTCGACCTATGAATTAGGAGAATCAATTATTGTTATTTGACAATTTAAACAAAGTTCAATTTCTGACTTTGCCTACCAGAAACATCAATGAATCCTCTTTGACGACCAAGACTATTATCAGCTGTGCATGAGTAGTTCCCAAAATCTGTTTCTCGGACATTGCGAAGAATCAAGACATGGCGATTGCCAAAGGTTTCCATATGGCGGTTGTTGGTGGGATCCAACAACATCGTGTCTTTGTACCATTTCACCTGAAAAGCAACGTTGCCACCATGGTTTGAATTCCATCCTCGCATAACACTTTAAACATCCGTTAGAGGGCGTTTTGGGCAATTAATCTTCCTTATTTGCACGCTCCCACAAAGGATGATCTTCTTCACGTGTTGAGAATTAGGAATCTCAATTTCAAGTCTCTGCTACTGAGCCGCAAGGTCTTGTGGGAACCTGATAACGACCTTTATTGCCCTCTCGACCATATCCACTCGAGCAAGGCCAAAGCTATCCTCAAATTGAACTGGGAGAGGAAAGGCTAAATCTTTATCTCATCCGCCCACAAAGTGGCTTAGGATAAAGAACGCCACGTTCCCATGTCCTCCTGAGTTGACAAAAATTGGCCCATAAAAATGGAGGATTACTCTTCTTACCTCTGCTCGAGGCTCAGCATGGACGTTGCAAGAGACCTCAGCCTCGATCCCATCTCCTGTTCGAATCCAGGATTGATCCACTTCAATCTCCGGTGGATCTAAAACGGGTTTAAAACGATCAGGGCAATGAATACCGGTATGCCAATTGAGATTTCATAACAAGCCAATCCCACTTACAGAGCACTTTGAGGTCAATTTCTGCCATTGCTGGGGCACCCACTCCATTATTGGCAGAACACATGTAGATTCCCGAGTGATGGCGAGACACATCTTGGATGACAACGGAGTTTCCATTCAAGGTTTTATCGCCAGAGGGCAGCAAGTTGTTCTAAAAGAAACGAGAAGTAACAGTAGAAATAACTCTTTTTTTTTCAAGTGTCTAGACTGGTCAAGAATCTCCTCAGACACACGTAAAACCAGGAAATTGTCGTGATCACAGTTCACTAAATTCAAAAAGATTCGCGCTTCCGCCTCTTTATGATGGAACCGGAAGGTGAAAGTCGTAAGGGCAAAACACCCCTCATACGATTCATTCCGTTTGCTTCCCTTTTTTCAACGGGTAGCCAACGAGAGTCATCTTCAAGCAAGGTTTAACATCCCCGGATGGATCCTCGGGAAAAGTCTCGTCACTTGGGGACACCCTTTAAGAAGGGGGATCCATAAGGAAATTTTGATCTTGCCTCTCGAACCCGGAACTTTTTTCACAACCTTTGACTGGTTCAGCCAAAGGTTGAGTGATATTTAGCGCCAGGGCTCTATGGAGTTTTTTTGGTGTGGAAAAACGTTGGCCCTTGCCTGGTCCATCAAATAAGAGCAATATGTGAATGTAGCCAACTCGAGGAGTGGAGTAATCGTAACAAGAAGTTTTATGGCATCAAGTCCATTCATTGACAATGTAGTAAGATTGGGGAGCAACGAGCGAGGAACAACTAAGAAGAAGGGTGGCGAGGGAGAAATAATAGAAATTTTCAGCAGGGGTCACAAATAAGTGAGGCGAACAATGCCAATGGACCAGATACATGGGACTACAAACCTTCTTGTTCCATCTCTTTTTCTCTCTCTTTCTCGTGGACCCCCCTGGACCCTTTTTGCTGTTTTTCTCTCCATCGTCTTTGGGACGTGGAGGCTATGAGGAATATGCCACATTATGGAAGCTCTTCCTTCGTCCAGATTGGCATGGTTATTCCCATCTTATTTTTAAAGTAAGGTCCAATGAGGTCGAAGAAGTGAACAAAAAGAAGTTTCTTCCTGGTTCGGTTTCCTGATGTGCCTTTGTCCATTTCCTGCCCAATATGAAGGGACTTCCTTCCCTCTTTTGCCAGGAAACTGACTCCATTGGCAATAGAATGGAACTCATTCATTTCCTTCCAAGCAACTTTTGTGCCCAGACGACCGCGATTACTTATGTCCGACATCAGATCCGATTCTTTTTCCAATTTCTGAATAAATCGGATATTTCGGGATGTCTCAATAGCCATACATATATGTATCATTTTCAAAAAGAGGGTACACACTTGCGTCGTATTTGCCGTTTCAATTCTGGCTACACGATGAAGATATTGTAACTGGTCATTTGAGATGTGGGGTCAAATTTGGCAGTTTTGGTGGAAGCTCCCCAATTTGCCACGAACATGACTTTTTGCCATGGCATCTCAAATCCACGCCTGTCGCTCAAAAAGCCCATCGAGCATCGACAAGTGTGTTATCAAGGATAATTATCCGAGATGAGAGCTTCTACAGGGTGATTCATCAACCAAGACAAGGCATATTTCACTGATGAGTGAGTGAGTTGTCACTAACACCCTGTAGCCCTAAAAGACAGGGTAGATGAAGCAAGCAGTCACCCCCAAAAACATGGCAAGAGTGTCACCACACATCATTGGAAGCCATCAACTTGAAGAGGGACTCTTGGTCATGATTAGCCTTGACTTCCCCCTTCTACTTGAGCTCATGGATGATGAAGAAAGAAGGGTCCCTTCACACCTTCCCGAATTCTATGACTTGTCTCAAAGTGATGCATTACAGTGGGTTCATTAGCCAGGCAAATGGAACCGATGGAGGAATCTTCATTGCAAGTTCCATTTCTGCTCAGGATAGCTCACTCCAAATTCATTTCAAGCTTATTCCCCGGTGCGTAGTTTTGGCACTCATAGAGCCGACAATTAAAGTACCTGGAGTTTCGGCATTTGGGAGGGGATTATGAAACTTACTGCTCTCTGCCAAGTGATTTCGGGGGTCGGATTTCCTTTGGCTTCGCATTCCAAGGTGATGGTGGATCCTTTTCGAACCACAAATTTCCCGTCCGAGGGTTGAGGTGACACTGACGGAGGAACTGGAACAAAGAAACGCAAATTAAGACCAGTTTTGGTACACCAAACGGACGGATAGACCCTTTTCTTCGTCCACCTTGGTTGGTATGCTTGGTCACAAAGTCCCCTTGGGACTCTTTTCTTCAAAGACCATATGGTCTAGACGTCTCAGAAACGTCTTGAATTTTGGTCTTTCCTCTTTTTTCAATTTCTGTTTTCCACATAACCTTACGATTTTTATGATGGTTCCACTGACTAATAAAAAAAACTCTAACCGTGCAAATTGGCGGCTTAATTACGAATGAAATGGAACCCATAAAGGACACGAACGTTGACGAACATTTTGGAACGGAATGGGGTGGTACTTCAGTGTTCCCCCAACAGTCAGTCTTTGCATGATAAGTAAATTGAAAGCATTCGATTAAGTCGATCATTTATCTCGCACTGTTAGGTCTGACTTTTGAAAAAAGGAGCTGGCTCTGGAACGCTCCTTTGGAACAACTTGGAGCTTTTTTGGAAGCCAAAGTCTAGGGGACTTACTTCGTTCGGTTTTTTTGCTCGGAAAGGATCATTACGACAGTCCTTTTTCGGTCTGGGTGGAATATTAAGAGCATCACTATTTGAGATAAATTCACCCCAGAACTTGGACCATTAGGTGGGATCAAATGGGGCATGACTTTAGTGTTTATAGTGGAGAGCATCATGATCATTCCAGATTGAAAAGAGATGCAAATCATCAAAAGCTCATGGGTGCCGACCCTATCGACCATCTCGTCGTCTCGTTCTCCTCTTTTCTTTCTCTTGGACTGCTTTTTGCAACCATTTGGTTTGGGACCATTATCGGGTGGTGAGATTGGTGCCCAGTTTGCAAAAGTTGGTGAGGCTTGTTCCTTAACAAACCATCTTGGGTTGACTTGAGCCATTGCTTAGACTGTGAATGGGTGTCTCTAAAGCTAGCTAGAGCTCTTGAGACGGATCTGTTCCCAAATTGTTTGAAGATGGATGAGCTCTCTCCAAGTGGATATCTAGAAATCCAGGGTACTTGGAGAGTGGTAGAAACGCTAATGGAACGTGATGAAGCAAAGGGTCCATTGTTGTTCTACCATGGACGGCTGTCTCGTCATTGCTTCTTCAGAGAGAAGGAAACTGATACAGAAGTAGCCTAATGTATGGCACACACACACAGCAAAAGATGCTTCCAGGAGGTACCACGTCCACCCTGTATGTACAGTACTACTAGAGAGGCCCATTGTTGCAGTCAATGAAGTCACCGAAGCTCGCTTACCAACTATTCTTTTCTTGGGCATACTCGATCACAGTTTTGCCTGTAAGCTTATCAATCATCCCCTTCCCATTAAATCCCTGACCCATTTGTAATTTTTGGGAGACATCATGTATGTATTTAAAATCAGCCAATGAAAATGCTTTTTCAATGGGCACTCTCAATTGCATTCTAAGCGTGCTCATTTATGATGCGATGACTTGAGAAGACGCGATGAACTATGCGAAGAAAGAAAGGAATCTTTTCTTGGCTTTGCCAGGAAACTTCTCTTGGGGGCAATGGACCATATTCGCAGGTATGTACGAGTAAGTCTCTCTGAGGCCGCACAAAATGAGGCCTCATTTGCCCCCGGCATTCAGGTCAATTTTCTGTGGTGCTATTTATGCTTAATAAACAAATACCATTCCGCAAATTCCAGGGTTTTGCTCTCATAAGGTACATCCAGTAAATCAGTCCATAGGATGCCAGAGCGGGTCCAAATAAATGTATCAAAGTGGAACAAGCGCATTTCACTTTCCTAGGAGAGGAAGGAAGGAAGGAGGAACAGAACGAGAGGGACCAGCATTTCTTTGAATATTTGCCGGAAGTTATCCATCTTGGGGTCTCTTCCGACGATTCTTTACGTTTACTTTACGCTTCCTCGACTTTTGGACGGGTCAGACATGAAGCAAGCAGCCTCTACTGGAGGTTGTCATCTCCTTGGAAACCTCCACCACAACCCTGAAAACCTTTAAAAAATAGGGTCTACATAAGCGGGTCACACATTTGCATTTGAAGCTTGCAAATAGCGTGGATTTTCTGTCCCCCACTTTGGGCCATTTGTCAATGTCCCATCTCTCTTGTGAATGGTTTCAGGTGTTCCAAATCAGGAATTTTTGGGTCTATGTAGCATTTGTCGTTGATGTCAGTCTTTCAACTTTCCCTCTAACCCCTTTTCACCCCTGGAGGAATGAAAATACGATATCCAATATTCATTTGGTTGATGAAAGGATCAGAATCCCTCTCGGGTTCCAATAAAACATGTTCCATTTTTTTCCTTCAAAATGAGAACAAGGTCTTCTTGTTCTCTTTGGGAACGGGGTTCGCTCGTAAATTTCTCTCGGGTTGAAATTAAAAGCCACAGGGGCGTAATTCACCATAATGTGGTTCATGGCCAAAGCTCGCTTACTCACCCAAGATTTCCAGTCGACTCGTTTGATGCATGGGCGATCCAAAGGTCTCGATCTCGCAAACATATTCTCCTGAAACATTTTGGCGTCATTAGAAAACAGTCTTTAAGACTCTAAAGCAAGATGAAGATCCTCCTCACCTTCATCGCTTTCTTTGAGATCATCAACGCGGAGATTGAACTTATCCTCAAGACTCAATCGAGGGTCTTTGCGAATGATCACCGGTCCAGCACTAATGATCCGATTGGACTGCTTCCAAATCACCGTAGACTCGCCTACAATAAACCAAAAGAAGACTGTAAACACATACACGAACTATTTTATATTTGTTTTACAGTGAATCCATGCTTGATGAGTCTGAAGGTAGCTAGCTACAAACAGTATCCATCTTGAGCTCTAACAAGCTACATGAGGGGTATAAAAAGGTCCTAGGATCAAGGCCATGACGAAACAGGCCAAAGCCCCTAAAGACCACTCACTGGTTACGGAGTATGCATTTATTTATTCAGTATCGTTCAATGCTGAAGGTCTTGTTTGCCTTCTCCCACTTGATGGGAGAGCATGAAGCCCATCGCTGATGTCAAGATTGCTCGTTTGTTATTTGCTGCCAGAGTTCCATACACGGTCTCACTCAAGAAGGATGAGGATCCGTTTCCGTCTCGATTTGAGGTTCCACGGAGCAACTTGTGAGCAAATATGGATGGTTGACATAGAAATAATGGTAGTCCTGCTTGAGTATTTACTCAATCTCAGCTCATCAGGCAATGAAACAGGCATTTTAGTGAGGTCGTTGGCGTGCTTGGTTTGCCATTTCATGATTGGAAAGCGAGTGAGTCAAGATCCTCAATTACACTCATTGAGATCCGATGCATACGAAGCGGTTCCCAATCTCTCAGATGGCTGGATATAAGAGCTTCAGATTCGGATATGCGTCTTCATGTACCAGATTCGGGTTGTTGTTGTTCCACTTTGGGGTTGCGTGGTAGTCTCTCATCTATTAGTCTTTTCACCTTTGGAATTAGGAACTTCTTATGGAAGACCAAGAGCAACCCGATTCCAGAGCTCAGCCACATACTGTGCCAAAAAGGCCGTTGTCGATCGTGCTTTGAGTCTAATGTTTAAGTTTGCGTGGAAATCAGATTCCAAACCTGGTGTGGCAGAGGTATGAAGGTGAGTTTTGGTAATTTACGTTTAATGCACCACACATCAAGGCAAATGTAGTTCAAGCAGAGCTTTACGATGACACACCAGAAAGGAGGGTCTTGGCCTTTCTTTTTCCTGGGGGGTTCGCGACCGAACAAAAGTTTTTGACGAAGGCTTCCGATCAAAAATGCAACTTTTCCATGAACAGATTTGCAAGGGGCCCGTTCCATATTACTCCACTCTTATCATCACACGACCGACGACCGAGCTATGGGACAAGTTCCTGGTTCCTGCCACCATGAGCAGGTTCTACGTTCCCAAAGACGTCTGTCAAGGCACACCATTTCAGGGAAAACTCGCCTGAATGGCTCCTAACCATGACATCAAAGACCTAATTTCCCGCCACCCTTTCTTTTCGAGATCCTAAATATTAATATGAGTTCGACAAGGTGGTTCCATGGTGCTTGATATCATTTTGTTCCGCGTCCTCCTTTGCGTTCCAGAGAGGAATATTCTCTACACACTCAAACGCTCCCTAGAGATAGATCATCTCCAAAGCTCCGAATCGGGGAGTGCGGGCTAATGTGATACGACATGCACGCAATGTCTGGTTTCGCCAATTCTCAGACCTACAACAGGGTGACTCAGTAGGCTATTTTGTCTTGGCCGATCCAATCTATTCAGGATGTCCTTCGTTGGTATTGTTGACTGAATGAAGTCAAATTCCTTGGCCATGAACGGACGACGCTCGTGACTTCATTCTTTGATTAGAGCGCCCAGAAGCATTCCACTTAGATTTGGATCGAATGTATGGAAAGTGTAGACATTGTTGCTCGAATGAGTCCGAAGTAGCTTGACGTTTGGATGTGAGTGCGTCGTCTTAAATGGCTTTGACAAAAGACTCCTAATGAGTCACGGCATGCAATAATCCTAGAAAAGACCCACCAACCAACCAATCCATGGACGGACTACTGTACTTCGACTTTGAGGCTGGTCGCTCGGAATGACTTCCACAATCCTTTGTTGCTATTCTAGAACGGCGTGGAAGGATCAAGGGGTCTAAGAGGGTGATAATCTGTCTACAAGACACCTTGTCTCTTCATTAAATCCATGATTTTGTCAGCCCTTCTAGAGAGCTTCTCTTAACACTAAAATTTACCCCTGAACGTTGGTCTTACCCAGGTTCTCCACTTGACATAACAATACCACGGAATCTCTGACTTTGGCTTTGTAGGTCTCTCCCCTGGATGTAAAAAATGGCGACGCTTTGGGTTGTCCAATTCGAGCCGACGATTCCGGGGATGAACCCGTCACTGTATACAGATCCTTGGAATAACCTGAAAGGTAGACAAAATCATATTTATTCACTGATGCAGAAACATTTTCCAAACGGCGTACTTTCGCCGATCGCAATTCGCCAGACAAGTAAGTATATATTCATGATGTGAATAAATTCAATGCCAGTCTCTCTTTTGAATGATCAAGATCGACAGTATCGCTCTAAATTGGAGCGTTCGATGCAAGGTTCATCGAATGTGGTCGTGAATAATGAACGACGACTTCGCCGAAAGCGAACATGAAGACGAATCAGAACAAGAAGAAGCCCTTTTCTGTTCGTATTGAGTCTCACCTCTTCACCGCATGAGATTCCTCGCAGATTCACAGCTAGAGAAGAGACATGAGGAATTCAATCCACAGCAGGGATGCTCTCACAATTCTTAGCGGTGCGCTCTTTCGGATTATCGAATATCAAGTTGGATTCTCGTGTTCGAGTTTATCATAGCATTGAGTCGAGTTGAAGGATGCGATGTGGTCACGAGAATGACGGTCTCGTCGTTTTGCAGATGTCCCAAGAAATTCAAGAGATCGTCCTAATCCGATGAGGTTGTTGCGGAGGAACAGATTTTCAATTATTTCCATCCGACTCATTAAAATATGTAACCAAGATTAATGATGTTCCCCCATGCATTCAAGTCGGGCGTGGAATCGCTTTTCACAGTGGTCAATCCTCAAATTTAATCAGAATCAAGCCATTTCATGAAATTCTCGACGGTTGTGGAGATCTTGAACAAGGCTCAGGTTCACTATTTCAAAACTTTTTCGACGTTTCCAGATGCAGAATCCGAGAAAACTTGCTATATTTATGATTGTACCCGTCATGAAACTTGTCCAGAACTTTCTTGACCAAAACAATGAAACATGTTATTGTTCATAACTTGGCCAAAACCTCAAATCGCCAAACATCTTGCTTTTGAATACAAAATATTGTGAACCAATTAGACACACTTGTGCTTTGGAAAGTGCATTCATTCTGAACGTCGAGATGTTTGTCAATGGTCAAGCTTACTGTTCTCTCCGCTAGAGGCGCTGTTGCTGTTTTCAGAACTCTCGTCTTGTTCATATTTTGGTCATGATTTTTGCGTGGCATCATTCTCAAGGCCTTTTCAACTGACAGATGACACTCATCAAAATCTGCGGAAAGTGGGTCTTGCCAAGAAGTCAACGCATGGATGGGTCCAAAGTCTGGCCAGAGAAAGTGGATCATCCTCTTCAAGGTCCAATTTTTCTTTGGGGAGTCCCTGGAAATCCTTTTGAGGCTCTTTTTGGAACCAATGTCAACCCGGTGAGCGTGCCATGGACAACAAAACGGGGATCTCAATTTTGGACCAGAGCCCTTTTTGTAGGTATTCGAACGAGGATGACAATTCTAAGGCCGCTCGTTTTTTTCTCGAGATCAATGCATTTTTCGAGCCCATCACGGTCTCGTGGATCGAGGCTTTTTGCAAACATTAAATTTTGCGCCATTGCCTGAGTTTGGCATGAACCCACCAATAAGTTAACATTTTCCGAGTTTATACTTCTTCAGCCGAGCATGATTTCGAGTGATTGAGACTTCCACGAGCTTTTGTGCCGGTTTAACGGACTCGTTTGAATCCCATTTCTTCGTCGGCTTTTCTGTGATGAAGCTTTGGCATGTTTAAGAAGCAAACAAGAAGATTAAAATGTTGTGTTTGGACTGACATATTGTGTTTGCCCCACGCTTTGTCCTCACCGAATGTTGGTGTACATACGGAGATGAACGGTAGCGAGTGTTTATAAACATAAAGAACATAGACAGTGCCGTTGGATTTAATAGTAAAAAAACTGTCCGGAGATGGATGTCCAATCTTGGAGGAAGTTCAAGACCTTCGCTTTAGTTTCGGTTTCAATGAAGAGTCAGTGAAGCGGTTAATACGCGTCACAGACAAGAGAAAACACATTTGGTCCCCAACCATTTGTTTACCTTCATGACAGAGCAGCTTGGATTCTCTAATTCTCTGCCCTGCCATGAATTACATACAATCCTAACCATTTGCACAAGAGTCGGTGATTGGAGGTAGAACAAACGGACAAAGATCTTCGTTCAGAGGGTTTGATCGCAAATTAACACAAGGTTCTTGTCCTCTCATTACTCACGAACCACATCAAGAGGGTTTCTTGGTCTTTGAACTCACCGCCAGAATACCAGTAGATTTCAAAGATTTCAATTCAGTTCGGCCAAGAAGAAGGGCACTGTAAATCTATTCAAAGATTCGAGTCTTGCGGTTTTCTTTCAGTTTGCCCCTTCTTCTTTGTGGGAATTTTCGCTCAAAGTCGACCTTGTCAGAGTACTACTTCGTTACCAAACCAAATAGTCACGTTACCTTCTAGGTATAACTGCAAATGGTTTGTCATTAAGTGGCTCTGTGTGTTTTTTTTCCTGAACCCTCATTGAACTTTAATTGTACGTAGGGGTTTGTAGTAACTCGTCTTGATCATATGAGATGGTGATAGGGAGGTTCTAATTGGCTAGAACATGCTTTTATCTCGGATCCACTTCGTAGCAACGTAACTCATCTCATTCCGTTGCTTTTAAATTCTCTTTTAAGTCTGTTTATTTCCCCCTCTCCCTTAGGCAAAACTCACTTCATTCGACTTTTCGCCCAAGGGAAACCAATGTTGAAGGTGTCGCGACTAATTCTTCTTGAAAAAACGAATCTTGTTAAGTTTTCATTGAGAAAACTTCCATAACTTGCTTACAGAACAAAGTTTCAGAGACCTTGAATTTTACAGACATTTGTAGCGTTTACATCAATAGAAGAATCTACTAAACTTGAAGTCTAAAGTGATCGCAGAAAAGCCCTTTAAGTTGAAACTCTAATTGAGAGCAGGTTAAAGCTCGGTTAATTTCCAAGTGAACTCATTTGTCTGTGAATGGGCTGCAACACCTGGCAGAACTTGGAGTTTTACGATTATAAGAAGGGGCGTAAAATCTTGAAAGCATTTTTGCCCTCTAGGGAGATGTCGAGCAATGGAAATATACGTGAAGCACTTAGCAACTTCAAATGACACGACTTCAAATTCAAGGATTTCTCAGCCTTTGGCCATTTTTCTGCCGTTTACTTGCGATATCCATGATATATGAGAGTCACAATGGAATTGGCTCCCTTTTTCAGAGAAAAATCCGTGATTTCTAAGGTCTAACTCAAATCAGGCTTTCGTTTTCCTTTCCTTCTCGTCGAATTCGATCGAGACCGGGGACAAAATCCCCCAAGAAAATAGATTTGAAGGGGAAAAGAGTTGGAAGTGCTCTCATAAAACTCGAGCACATTACCTCAAAAACCTATTTGCTGTGACACAAATGTTCTTACTCACTTGGAGGAGGGTGAATCGGGATCAAATCAAAGACGAATGCCTCAAATATCGACATCCCCCAACTCTAGGAATGTCAAGCCAAAGAATTTCAATTTCCTCTTCTAACTACTTTCGTACCTATCGATGACTTTCCTATGTCTTCCAGACGAGTAAGACAACTTTCACGCATATATAGTCAGTGTGACCATTTGTTTCGACAAATCGCATCGACAATTCTCTGACTTTCTCCGATCTAAGTTAGACAGAAGCAATGTGCTAAAAGCTCTATTGGCGATGGTTTGAGTACACAATGGGAAAAGTGGAATCGAGGAAGGTCGGATGTGCCATTGAGAGACTCAAGCCAATAAAAGTGCTTGTTTTCTTCCAAGGAATTTCCATTAAAGCCAGCTCCTTCACCCCATTATGTGAGTAAAGCGAAGCCCAAAACTGAGACTCTCCTCATCCCGGGTTTTCTTTATCTTCTTCACCCCTGAAGAGCCTTCTCAAGTGTAAGTGTTAAAGCTCAGGTTTTTGCCAAAGATAATAAAAAATCTTCTCGTAGAAAATGCATAAAAACCCATAAATTTGTGACATTTTCAGTGAGAGAGCAACCAACGCCCGTGATGAAGATATGCATTTTTGGGCACCCTTATAATTTCCACGCCAGCTTTGTTTTACTACAAAATTTAAAGGCAGTCGTTGGAAACTGATTTATAGGCGTGTGTATGTGTATTTGAACCCAAGAAAGATCTAATCGCTCCTAAGTGAACAAATGCTATTACATACGTATGTATGTATATTAACTTAGCGCTCATATGCATGTGTCTATTTTGCTTGTGATCGGTCTTCCTTGACGAGATTGGCTCGTACGGTCAGAAATGATTGATTGGCGACATGGCGTAATCAGGGCCATTAATCACTTCAAGTCTTTACACGCTCACTTTTTTCCTCGCTTTCGGACACGAACCCCCATTCTCATGAAAAGCTCTTCCTTTCTCAGGATGTCCAAGACCCATATCATGAGCTCAAGATTAGACTCCCTTGTTTCAGACATACATATGTGGTCCGCCAGGTTTCTTCTAGGGATCAACATCACTTGAAAGATCTCATCCGCAAGCTGTGGCTGTTATTGTTGTAGAAACACTATAGTAAGTGGAACAAATCCTCCCTTTGACTTGACCCTTGGGGTCTTTTTGGGACGACCCACCTATCATTCAATCTGGGTCAAGTGATCTCTTGGAGGGTGGCCGAACAATTACCATTAATGAGTTGTGGAATTGATTCTCCGGATTGGTCGTCTAACGAGAAACAAACGATTTTAGAGGATCCATATCATCGTGTCAAATAGGAGTCTCTTAAGAATCTGGGTCATTAATCATTTTCTCCTTTCACAAAAATACGTTTATCAAGCGAGAACCTTTTTTGATCATCTTGATTGAAGATCTGTGACGGATGCAATGTGTCCAAGTCCATTAACTGGGTGACAAATTCCTGGCAACGAGAATTCACGTTGGGAAAAAGTGGCTCTTTTGGATGGGTGAAAGATTGGGGTGAAGCCGAGTAGATGTACTACTACCACTCTTACCTTGGGCGAGGTGGGCATTGGCTTGTTCTGATCTTTCATTTTGATCATCACTTGATCTTCCACTTTTTTCCACTCATCCATTTCAACCCCAGCCATCAACACATCAATCCGGACAACCCAAATCTCTCAGGGTTACATTGATATATTTACGGAGCAACTAATAGCTTTAGATAAAGAGCCTTGCCTTCCATATCTCAATACCTCGTTTAATAGCGAATAACAGCGTTTTCCATGACTTGTGTTTATGGGGGTATTTTATCATAAAAGTATCCGTTTGGCCAATATTTAAGGAACCCTGATTGGAATGTGAATGACAACTCGGATGAGTTGGAGAGGCCTCGATAAAAAGTGGCTGAAATGGTTTTGCCTCCGAGACCTCATTAACACCTAATTTCAAGGAACCCATTGAAAATGCATCTCCTACGCGGATGACTTGAATAGCCTGCACGAAATTCAAATTAAGTTGGTATTTTGGAACTCAGGACTCTCATTTTTCTTTTAAAACTTCATCAGCACAAAATCTGATTTTTCCTTCGATTTGGGTCATCATGGGGAAGTTGTATGAAGACCTCAAAAAATAGAAACCATCTTTAGCACTTCATCTATTATTCAAGAATGACGGTGCAAGGGGCTTCTTCGAGGGGCCCCCAAGAATCGCTTGATTTGTATCTCGACAACTTATGACTTGCATTTCTTCTGGCCAATATCATATTCAAACCTTACAACAGCCCCTTCAAGTTTTTCCACAATTCTGACCGATTCGCTCACCTAGAAAACATAAGAAGCCCTTTGTTATCTTTGGACACACACCAGTTTTCAGGCCATCAAAACTTGTTATGAAATGGCTAATGGTTCTTCACCGGTTGAGGAGTTCAAGATGTGACCATTGCCAAATGTTGCCCTATGCAGTTTTTCCAAATGACCAAAAACGTGTCGCTCTCAGAGTCATCAGATAAAGAGAATGGTTTCTTCGCCTTGATTACGGGTAGTGTTTGGCACTTGCCACTAATCCTCATAACATAATATCTACAGGGAGACCCGTCATAAAAAGGCACCACATGTGCTAAGAATATACTTAATGAACTTTATTTTGCAATACTCAAGCAGTATAAAGTGCAATTAACATACGTTCCACAATCAGACCCGTTTCTCGGAAAGGGACACCCTTCAATCATGAACAATTTCTTAAAGACGATTCAAGAGTTTGTATTGTAACGTTTTTACTGGCCTCCCTGTAGGTTCAGATGCACTTTTGAAGACAACTAAAATCTTGTTGTTCCACCAATAAAACTATCTGAAGCCTTTCCTAGCGTCAAATATAACTGGAAAAGCTGGTTTGAATGAGCTTAAGATAAACATCATGGAAAGATGTCACGAAACAATCAAGTGGCATCCCTGAAACCCTGAAACTACTTAAGCCTCTTCTTCGACTTATTGCGATATGTGACAAGTAGTAATGGTGTTAACGATGCGTTGATATTCCTCCCTCACTTCAGTTCACGGGCCCTATGATGAATGATCTTACGTTTGCTCTCTGTGTTCCTCCTTCTGAGTGGATGGAAAGAGCAACGTTTTCTTAAAGTCGTGCGGCAACTATCGTAAAAGTGACATTAGACGTAATTGAAAACACGGTTCTCTCTCTCACTCTGGTTGGTTCTCGATTTTCAGGGCGCTAGAGTCACAGACGAAGAAGAACTGAATAATAATGATAATCTGGAGACTGATGACTCCGTACCCAGTAGGATACCAACCAACCAACGTCGCTCGAGGGTGGATGAATTGGATGATCTGCTCTTGGAGCTTCAGTAGGACATTACAGAAATTACTTGCCATCCTGCAAACAGCTCCTGGTGGAGAAAAATAAGACGTATCTCTCTCTGAGCTTCCATTGATCGCCATTTCTGTGACTCCTTTCCCCTTTCTTAGGCGTGGACTTTGGGCGATTGGAATCAAATCTGGATTTCCATCTCAGAAAGAGAGAGAGCTGACAAGTTGATTCTGATCAGGGCACTTCTGAGCCGCTTTCTGGTCCGGCCAAACATTCATCCCCTTCTCAGTAAAGAATCTATTTCTGACACACCACTTCAACCCTCTATCTTGGTCAATTCAAGACGGAGGTTTAGCAACAAATCAGGACCTTAAAAGCTGCATTTGAAGCTGTTAACGAAAGTTGACAAGAGGTTTTGTCTGGTCGGAGTGGATCATAGACAGGGCCAATATGAGCTTCTGATTTTCTGTATGTGAGTCCAACTCTCCCCTTCGTTCCCTTCGTTGCGTGTACTAACCCCTCTTAGTCCCCGACTTGCTTTCGATGGTTGAATGGTTGGTTGGTGGTTCTTGGTCCATGAGAGCAAGCAATGCCCAGAGGAAAGCAGATCACTACGTGAGAGAGGTCCTCATATATACGTATAGATCTATACACACACGGTGAGATGGTAGTGCAATGGGCGACAGACGTACGACAGGGATGGATTTTCGAGGATTGTATTCGTTGATCCGATGTCGAGTGTCTGATTACAAATCGAATTTGATTGAGTGTCAACTTTGGCTCCGTTAGGGACTTTTTTGTCTGTGTTCCTTTATGTCTGAGACAGCTTTGAAGAAGTTGTTGAGAGAAAGATCTCAACCCTTGACCATTGTAAGGCTAAAACTTTTTAATATAACTTGGTTGAAAGGGAGAGAAGTCGACATTTGGGTCCTTGTTTCCACCCCATGTTCCCAGGGTGTGCAATCTCCCTATCAGTAATGGTCTCATTTTACTATTGCGTCATTGTGCCTCATGGAAAGTGGTCTTCAATGAAAGGCTGCGTAATCGCAGAGCAGTAGAGAGGGGAGAAACACGTGTGTGATCTTTCTTTTGTTCGAGAACTCTGGAATTTGGGTTCTTCATTTTCCCTCCTTAGATCAATCTCCACCGGAAACTCCAGAAAAGAGAGAAAAAGGAACCAGAAGAACAAAAGAGGAACGGGACAGGAACTTTAAAATCCCCCAAAGACCAGAACAAAGGCTGCTTTATGACTTTGACGACTTTTGTAGGTCATTTGAGTTCTTGGTGGGTGGGTGTGCAATGTGCATGCGCATTGATGGTTTTCCATCCTTGGGCAGATGGTTTTTTGGCCAGGCGTGATTGTCTTCTAACAAGACTAATGATCTCGTTTGCCACACATTGACAAGCAAATTTGAACAAATCCAAAAGATCGATTCAGGGTTGCCATGACCTCATTGCTGTTCCTTAGATTTCTTTCTATATGTTTTTAACCTTTACCTTTTGGCAAGCCTGATTAGATGATGAGGGAGAGAAAGAGGGTGGTTTGGGGAATGGATGGGGGACGGCCAATGAAGAGGAATATGTTCAATTTCGAAGAGAATGGCTCGGAAAGACTCATACCAATTGCCTTTTCCGACTAAACAAATTGAAAGCCCGAAAGAACTTCTTCGGATGGACCTCCCAAATCTTGAGGCTCGTTCTTTGACAATTTGAAGAGTCTTCAGAAGCTGAGTCAAGGCATTACAACAACATCCCATTAGATGACTTGACTAGAACGAACTAGACGTGGTCGTCGATCGACTTCAGGACGATGTCCGTCAATTTATCAATACCCACTAACCAATGAAAGTGGTAGTCGGGGTTTAACTAGGCTGGAAAGACCTTTCAGAAAATTGAACGATGTCTTAGGAGTGCTTCTAACTTGCGATGACAAGGGTCCCATTTTGGAGCCATCCCGTTAGTTCAAGCTCGTCCCACGGACCATTTTGGAATCTTCCCTTATCAAACGAGGGATTTGTTCCCTGACTAGACAGCTTAATAACTCCCAAATTCTCGCCACAAGGTTCTTGAAACATTTTTGTCATTTGTGAGCGCCTTCTTTACAACATTCATTGATACCGAGTCGGCTCTCCAAGACATCTGAACTCAGGTAGGAACGCTACAAAACTGAGAAGTCATCTAATTTTGGAGGAAAAATCTGGCGAAGGGATGAAGTGCTTAGCCCACAAATTTCTCCGCAGTATCTCTCATCTCTGTTGAGCCTGGTGTGGTTTTCGCTCGGTGGTTCGTGGAAGGAGGACACTTCATAAAGCGACAGGGCAATTTGGTCTCAAAAATGGACTTTAGCACCCTAAAAGACATATCATACCATGATGGCTGGTCACAAAGCCTTATCTTTCATACTTGTGCACAGTCCACTTTGGGTGAGGGGTCAGAAGTGAGCTGTTGCAAATAAAAGAGCGCCTCAAAAAATGGTTTATTTGGACTGGTTTGAAGGATGTGATGACTTCTCTTAAGATTATGGGGTTTCTCTAAAACCCATCTCTTCTAATGTGAGTCCGTGATGCTATGCATGGAAATCCTTTGGACTCCAAGATTGAGAGCACAAAGTGGGGGAAACATGGAAATGGTTGTGAAAATTGGGGGATGAGGAAAGTTTCTTTTTCAACTCGTTTCTTGATGAGAGAGAGAAAGAACATGTTCCAACACCACAACCAAAAGTTTCCACCTTTTTTTCTTCTCGGCGAGCCCAGAAAATTTAGAAAACTTGGAAAACAGATTGCTCCAATTTCATTAACTCTTCTTAAATTTAGGACGAATTACCAAATGATATCCTCAAAAGGTCAAATTAAGGGCTCTTTCAAATTGCAACGCTAATGAAAAATCAGGGCGAAAAAAGTGGAGGAGCCGGGATTTGAACCCGGGACTTTCCGCATGCGAAGCGGACACTCTACTACTGAGTTACACCCCCTTCATATTGTATATCGGATCTGAAAGACTAAATGTTACAAGTGATTGCTCAATGAGCCCGTCATTTTATTTTCAAAGCTGAAAAATTTCTAGAACGGGAACCGGTAATTCCTCGAGAAAAGCAAGCTTTACGCGCTTCATTGACCGAACATGTGAAGTGTGTCCGTCTGCTCGTAACTTGTGATGGGGAGTACCCAAAGCACCGTGAATAGCGAGTTATTAGCATGTTTCAAGATCCGTCCACAATCAAGTCTAATCAGGGATCTTGTTTACAACATGTCGGAGTAATTTTTCTACTTTCGTCTCTCATTAGCCCGTCTCTTATTGAAGGGAGTGAGTTCATGCCCTTACTTGCTCGAACCAATCCCAAATAACGTTATATTAGAACAGATAATACGCTTTGGAATATGGGTTCACTGACACACATGAACATAATCCCATACATATGAAGAGAAATGGTTCTCAAGGGTCCTTTTAGGGACAATTGATTTACAGGAGCCGGTAGCAGGCATAAATATTTCACCCTGTAACAACGTGTTCCCCTTGTCGTTCCCAAGATCTCATGTTTTAGGGGGCCAGGATTGGAAGCGAAATAATAACGCGAGTTGGCATGATTTCTTCGGCTCCAACTCATTGTTGTCGATCGCTGGGTACGACAAAAAAAAGAGCTCATGCTTTCATCAGGTCGGGGGTAAAATCAATTTTCCCCTTTTTTCACGATGTCTCAATAAAAAGTAGGAGCGAAGGGACCGAAGGAAAACCTCAGAGCGAGCTTTTCCCCAAACGGTATTTTGCCACAACACTTGCGCCATGTCAAAAAGTCCACAAACTTCACTTCATGCCATGTTTCAGCCACACTCTCAAAACTCCTCCGGAGCATGCACCCTTTTGTTTTCAGAGTCCATTGATGTTTCGAGTTTATGCAAGGAAAACGTAAGGGTAAAACGTAAGAATCTTAAGAGATCCTTGATTTATAGTTCAAAGTGTGTGTGTGCGTAGTTTATGAAATTTCTCTTTGATAGTGAAGATGGACCTTAATACAAGTGGAACTGGAGCTTCGGTTAGATTTCGAGCACGTTTCGTGACTGTGGTGTGGTAAACTAGTCTTTTGGGAATTGTTTGAAGAACTTTTGGGATTTCTAGTCCGGAGCGTTTTGCGCCCATTTCGCTTGGAACAGAGATCTTTGAAGAATTTTTCACACCGGACTTGGGAGTTTTGAAGTCTTGTTGAGGTCTTGTTCCGAATTGAAACTCACATGTTGTGGTACAAGTACAATTTGGCACGTGGAACCATGACGAAGGTTCTCTTTTTTTAATATAATGTTACTTCCCTCCTCCCAAAAAAGAAAAGGGTTGACGACCAACCCTCAGGGGAGTGATTGAACATAAGGAAATTGATATTTTGACAAGTCCAAACAAAAGCACGGGGTTGAAAAGGGGGATGGTTTCGTTGTGCTCTGCACACCACACTCCTGGCACTTCAAAGGGTCAGATTCCAAACTTGGATGGAAAGCTCCAAACACGATCAATCTCAAACAGGAAAGTGCATCATTCATCAAATTCAAATTGGGATCAGTCTTCAAGTGGTACAAACAGAGTCGCTCCAATAGAGCGGGTCCAAAGCTTGTGGTCACTCGTTAATTCCCTCTGTAATGCTTAATATGGGCACTTGAGTACCGTTTTAGTGTATTCTGGGGAATACAGATCGGATCGTGGTTCCCTGCCCGCTTTTAAGTTCAGAAAAGGGCTATGATTTGTCGAGAAAGTTTAGGGGTAATTATAGCTTCGACTACTCCAATCGACTTAAAATCAGTTGTAGTTTCCCAAGTTTGATTGACTTGAGCAAGTTTTCTAATTGAGACGTACACAAAGGTGGTGATTTGTTTGGTACTCAGCAGATCAATCGTCGGAATCGAAACTTGCAATGGGTTCTTTTTCCGATCTGTAAATTTGCATATCTACAAATATGTGCGAGAGTGAGTGTGGTTGTAAGTAGCCATCAATCAAGTCAAACAAAAAGTGAACTTCCTCTTCTCCGTTGCAATCAGAATCAGCTTCTCGACTTCCTTTAAATAAGCTTGGGTAAATACTACTTGGGAGCAGAATTCTGATCAGGATTAAGGGAGTCCACATCAACGTGCTTATTTGCATTCCGCGAATCCAGGAAAGAAAACTTTTTCCATTATTCCAAGTTTCCCAATATTCACATTGGAACAGGCGAGCAGGACGATCTGAACAAAAAAAAACAGATGGTTGCTCGAACTTCCTGATCATGAGGAATTCAAGAGACTCAAAACAATCATGTCCAACCCGAGTGAAACAGGGTATCTGATCTGAGGGAGAAAGTGTCTTGGGCGTCAGGAACCAATCTAGGGGCTGTCATGAGAAATGTGACGAGAAATTCCAACACCTGAGAATTATCAATATCATTCCAACAATCAGCAGGGCTCCTAAGTGACAAAGTGAACATGGACAAGCTCACCAACCCCATCTTGTGCTTGGACAGTGTCTCTGTCTGTCACGGTGATGTGTTGAAAAACCAGCGACATCATGACATGGCCGAAGAACCACATGACAATTTTTGTTCTCCCTTTCTTTTCATTTCTCGCTTTCTTATGAGTCAGCTGATCATCAGCTGATCACGGTAGGCTCATTGAAGGAATGAAAACGGCAGAAAAGGTAGAGCGACCGTAACGTTCAAGAATTATTATGAAGAGGACGAAAAAAGTGCTAAATAGGGGGATGAGCATTTAGTTTTTTGAGCCAATTTCATATTTTGGCACGGTAACTTTTAGAAATTTTAAAGCTGTCACTTATTCGGCCCATTATGCCCCACTGACCTTTTAGACTATCCAAGTTGTGTAATATTGATTTTTCAAAGTTTTAATGAGTGAAAGGTTTTGACATTTCTTTTTCATTGCAAGGAGATGCAATAGATTTACCATTTTGGTAACATTGTCTCACCTTTTTTCGAGCTCTACCAATACTGTCTACATTAACTCGATTATACTCAAACGGTTATAGTAGGTAGTAAAAGAGTTCTCGGAGAGCTTCTTTGGTGAATGGCCGATGATGAGTGGTTTACTTTGAGTGTTGAATCTTTGAATATATCGAGTCTTTTGTTCAACGACGTCCAAGTGCCAAAGGGCAAGTTTGTGCCCAAAAGAAGTCTTCTCGGGTTAATGAACTCCTTAATAAGTCCCAGAGCCATCGCTCTATTAACGCCATACCATACAAAAGAAGGCTTGGATTATGCAAATTCGTGAACGTCGCTGACTTGGAGGGTGTGTCGGTCAATTTTAATCGAGTCGAAAAATCTTATGTGAGAAAAAAGTTCACTTTTTCAATTTCCTTCGGTGGCTAGCTTCACAGATGAATCTGTCCAGTAACCATCCTCCCCCTGATTACCATACGAATAATAATCATTGGGGTTCTTTTCCCATTGAGAGGTAGCGAGCTTCATGGACAGGGCTTTCAAAAAAAAAACACGGATTCGCCTAGATTACCACGAAACCTAACAGCCATAAATCAATAGGTTGTGAGTGGTATTAATGCGAGGATGACTCCTATAAGGAATGAGATTATGTTTTTTTTCTTTGCCATGGGAGAGCACACTTATCTCAGTGGGGTATATTTTGAAATATATGCTGCGTAACGATGGATAACGAAGCCAAAATCGAAGGTTCAATACTCCTCCTCTGATTCTTGCTCTCTCTCTCTCATTCAATTTCCATTCAGGTCAAACCACAGATTTGCTAGATTATGATGCAAACGGTCCCTGATTAGGGTGATCATTGGAAATTGGCTCTCACTTAAAAAACCCACTATTTATTCTTCACCATGAACTTAAGTAACTTCGTTCCGGTCATTGAATATTCGCGATCTAGTTGAATCTATGAAGCTAGGAGTGAATTGTTGGTTCTTTGCTTTGTTTCATGGACTGTGAATGATGAGAGACTCTGTGGAAGTGGTTTGAGGATTCTCCAATTGTTTCTTGAGAAGGGTTATTGATTTGAAAATGTAATTGGCTCTCTTCCCAACTGAAATATAAATCAACCGAGTGGATGGTCATTTCGAAATCAGGATTCCGTTTGAACAGAAATGCCAGTTATTCCAATTATAAACCCTCTTTTCCGACATGTTTATGGACCCGATTCCAACTTGGCGAGAGATCTTGGGACCCATTTCCAAAGTTGCTCGTCCACATGTCCTAAAAAGGCAATGTTTGCCATTTCGGGATAAAAAACTGAGCGAATTCCAATTGAACCAACGGTTCTGATCAAAAAGACCTTCTGCTGCTTTGCAAATACTAAAAAACTGAAAGTCCCATTTGGGTTGCTTACAATTACCTTGGTGAATGAGATTACCATGATAACTCCATTATCCGCGTCTCCATTCAAATGATGCAGCCATGTCAACTGTAAATGTGACGTTAATTGCTCGTAACTTTAGACTCAATTTCACTTAATCTGTGCCTGCTCTAGCAGTATTTGAACTCCATTAGAAAGAGCATCAATCAAGAGAAGGGTGGAGATCAGGAATCGTTGTGCCATGAGCCAACTTCCAAATTAACTTTTCTCTCCTCTCGCGGTTCAATGAGCGACATCCGAGATTTAAAGCTCTTTATCAAACCAGACTAGACCCAATTTACCGATGAAAATCAAGACAGAGCAAAAGTTTATTGAACTATAGTTTAGATTGGTACGTTCCTGAAAGGATTTGCTCAATTGTTACCATTCCTTTATTTATCGTTAATGGGTTCGTGTCACTTTGAAAAGGGCATGTACTAAATGAATGTCAGTCTTTATCATAAGGATAAGTTGAGTTCTCGTATTTGGTACTTTAGCGTCCAAAGGTTTTCATTAGAGATTCTCGACACTTTCTTTTTTATCCACATGAATATCGCACAGTGTGCACGCCTCGTTCAGGCCATAAAGAATTCGTTTCATTTCCATTGTATTCAGTTTATTCATGGTTTGTAATTGCCTATTTTTTACTGGCTTGCCCATTGTTCCTCAAAGCCCAAGACACATCTACTCTATTCAAGAAAGCTCGGGCCAAAAACATCTTTAAAAACCCCGTCCACACTGATATATCATAATAATTTATGTAAACCCCGAAATATGAGCGTGTCTGATTCTAGAATCAATTGAAGAAAATTGGGGTTCTCCCTCTCTTCCAACTCATCCAGTACAGAGATACTTTTTCAGCCATCTCCACAACGACTCCTCGATCGAACGAGATGAGGTTGAGCATCTCCAGCTAAAGCTCGACTTCAAATGGCAATGCTTTTTATGGCATAGACCCATCCGACTCAAAAGTGAGTGAGTGTGCGTGTCTCTGATTCTGTTCTTTTTTCATGCAATCCAATTTAACGTATCCAATTCCATTACATCAAAATATTGATGTCAACGGTACGATCCCCGAATGGGTAAGGCACCCTAACACAAATGGGACCGAGGAGAGATGTCCCATGGACTACTTGACTTGGATGAGCATGTTATGAAAGTGTTATCTTGGGGAGGGGTTGTCAAGTAGTTCAAGGGTGTGAGGGAAAAGTCATGCACGACGATATTCTTTAATGCTTTGAAATGGCAAGAATAGCAATGCTAGCGCGAGGTTCAACGATTAATCTTGATAAAGCGGGTGTACAATTGTGGCACTCATGTGAAAGAGACATTACTTTTAGTGTATCACGAAATGTGAGAAAAATGCACGAGCTCCCTTGAGAGAGCAAGAGATCTAATCCGCTTTGTCAGGTCGGATTATGAATGATAACAAACACTTGAAAATGAGACAGACATTTCTCACAGTGACCATTCACTTTGAAGTTCAGGTTGTGGAGTTTAGAGAGTCGTAGCTAATGTGAGGGTAGGAGAACAACCAACCAGCTTGCCCCTAAATAGACCCCAAAATTGTGAAAAGGTCCATCCAGCCATTGATGCATCAATGGAATGTCCATTGCATTGAAGTTGATGCAACAGACTCGGGAGAAGATTCGACCTCGCATAGGATATTGGTGGCCTTGATTCAGAAGAATTTGCCTAAAATTCCAGACTGATTCATCTTTTTTATTAATAGGTGCTTTCATAAGGAACATTAATGAATCAGACTACTTAATTTTGTCATTTGTTTACTTTTTGTGTTAAACTTTGATTTAAGTTCAAGCCTTTGATATAACTGATGAAAACTTCCTGATCAAAAAATATCTTCAGTTATGTGATGTTACATTTTTATGCCCACATTGTAAAACATGAATTCGAGGTATCCATCTCAACTGGGTATGAGTTGGTATTTACGGTGGGCAAAGAGGGCAGATATTTCACTGAGGAGGAAAGATTCAATCAAGCGGAAAGTGCAGCACCAAATCAATGGCTTTTAGCTGTACTCTGCGTCTACTGTATGGAGTCGTATCTGTCTCGTTCGTAGACTTGTACATGTTCCTCGCATCTGGTCGCCAATGCTCGAAAGCGACGCTATTTTGCATGGGAATGCACGCAACTATGAATGGGAGTGGCAGAAGGACTTGGACATGTTGGAAATTCTTAACCTACAGAATATGAACCTCTCCGTGAAGGTGGGTTGGTAGGTATGACCAAATGGTCGAGTTTCGGGACTTCCTTTGGACGTATTCAGGATCGAATGGAAGTCCTGCCAATTCTTCGGCCATTGTGAGCTCATGAATAGAGGACTCTCTTGAACCATTGGCCAACCAAACACTGGCACAACGTTAAGTACACACAAAATCGAGCTACTGTGTGTGGAGTTTGTTGTAATCAGGAGAGATCGAGTATCTCTATTTGTCATGGCTTCTCCGATAAGATCTTGAGAACGTAAATCCGATTCTAAATGGCAATGACAACCAGATTACGGACTACAGACGGCATGTATATCTTCTACCATGCATGAGAACTCGATGAACGTTGGTGCTTGCCAATATGCAGTTGATGTCACACGAAATGTCTGCATTTATGGAATCCGTTCGTTCCACAGCTTCTGGATCAAGGGAGAGACATCACTAAAAACGCTCCCCGATTCAGAGGTCCATGAAAAATCTGTTGTCATTGTTGAGATGTCCGCTCGCCGCTTTTTTCGAGTTTGGTTGTTCAGCTTTGGAGATCTAAGGACCATAGCTAAATAGAAATGACACGCTCTGACCGAGAAAAAAAAATCTTTTCTTCTAAAGTAGCATCCTTTTCAAAGACTCCAGGGAAAACTTGTCCCAGAGAAGACATGAAAAACACTTGAAAAAGATCGACATCATTGGGCTAATTAATTTCCCACCAAATACCCAAGAATCCGAGACATGCTGTCGTTGTTATTGTTGTTATTTTTCTTATGAGATCGCATTAGTGTTTGTGTGCGGCAACTTAATTTGTCAAACCACAAAAAGTGTAATCCTTTTTGAAAGGGTTTACACATGAATGTTCATTTTCGGGCTTTGTCGTTCAATATATTAAAACCTTGTGGCTAGAGTGGAGAAGAAAAACGGACTTGAGATCTAATTTCGGGGATTTTTCAAGCTTGCCCCCAAGCCTCACTGGATGATATGGTTCAAGCTCTGGAAATATTTTCCAGGATTAGTGAGCCACAAAAAGAACCATAAGTGCTTCTTGAAAAAAAACTCCGAGGGTCATTCTCGTTGAGCTGTCATTTTGTCGTTCTTCCCTGGGGTTTTCTGGTTTAGAGTCTAGTATTAACAGGTAAACCTTTGTTTTAGAGATATGGATAATGGTCTGGGGTTTCGTCAAAGACATAAACAAAACCATCCACAGAAACTCCCTTTGTTATCCCACGCAAGCTCTGTAATCCTAATTGGGGTAATGTTTTTGGTCTTTACGGTTTGATGGCAACGAGTTTTCGATTACGTTTAACTCTGTTTTTATTGGGATGACTCATGCCCTGGAGTCCTCTTCATCTTCTTCTCCTGTTGTCTATTTTTGGCGGGCCATTTAGCTTTGAGACAAATCTTTCGTCAAACAGAAGTCATTTGGAAAAGTGCCCTCAAACCTAGAATTACCCGCGGACTTAAATACACATCCTCAATCGGGAGGTTGAACCTAGAATTAACTCTCCTTCAACAGACCATAAGTTGCCCACCGATATATCCCTGAATGAGATGACTGGCCAAATTAACTTGGTTAAAACACTTAGCTTATCCTTGAAGTTTGAAGAGCAACAAGACCGTCTGATCTAGCCATGGAGTAGAAAATCTATGACCTGCTCATGTTCTCAAAAGTCAACAATGGCTAGAAGCCTTGAAGAGAGAAGTGAAAGAGGGAGAGAAAGAGAGAGAGAGAGCTTAAAAAATTGAAGGCAAAGCTCGAATTTTTGGGGTGAACAATGGGCAAACCATTAAGCAGATTCAATGACTGGCCACTTCAGAGGACTTGAGAGGCTTCAAAGCGTTTCAGAGGGATAAAAAGGCGTTGAGAGGACCCCAAAAGAGGTGGATCCGAGCGATTAACGATTAAATTGCAGGGAAAACGCTCCTGAACCAAAGTCTCACCCAAACCAGCACCTCAGTTTGTTGTCCACTTGAATCTTTCTGGACAAGTGTGAGAGATGGGCTATTATTTTTCAACCTTCCAATGTTGACCCAATTTCTACTGAATGGAAGCATACCTGAAATTGAAGCAAAACATTCATGAACCCCGGCTTTGCTCTCGTCTTCAAAAGTTGACTTCTTTTGCGAAGGATTTCTGCCTGATGCAATATGGATTGGTAAACTATCAAAGAGCAGAAGGTGCTAGTATTTTGCAATCCAATTTCCCAGCATAAAGAAGTGACTCACAGATTCTATTGAAATTGAGGAAAATTCTCGTTTAGCTGTTGCATCTTTTAAGGTTGACGTTCCGAGAAAAGAGCTTTTAGGATCAGTTCGATTCTGAAAACTCCTAATCATTGAAGATGAATCTAACTTCACAACCACATTTCGTTGAGAGTTTACTTAAAAGGATGCTAATGTGGCCATAGTTCTTTGGGGAGGTTTTATTTTTCGAGAAAAGAAAACGAATTGACCACGTGCTGTTCGTTTCGGATGCAGGTATTTACATGTAAAGCGTTTCTATCGCCGTCAAAGAAGAAGAATAGCGTTCAATTGTCAAAGAGCCAGAGTGCCTTTTCCGACGAATGGAAATAAATCAAGGTGGAATGACAGCTGTTCACGAATCACCATTGAAAGAGGCCTCTCCTTGGATGTGCGACGCCAAACTTGACCTTAAATTCGCGATCAGGTATGTTATAGACGACAGAACTTGGATTGAAGGAAGTAAAACAATGCGAAGCCCCCGTCACTCTGTTCCAAATTTACTGCCCGTAATAATTAACTACAATTTAATTGCCCACTTTCTGATGGCACAATCTATTCCATTGCATTGGTGGAGCTCATTAAGTCGTAAAAAGGCAAATTTGGAGTTCTCCCAAATTTAAAACGACATCTTTTTATTTCGTTTGAGGCCCAACTGTCTGAATGTCAAATAATATATGCACGCACACAAAATGGTTACCCTCTTAAAGTGTCTTCTACTTGGAGTCATCTTCAACCATCGTGATCATTGAGGTGCCCCGAAACTTCAAACCCCCTATTGGAGATGTGTCAAGAGCCTATTTATTACCATGTTCAAAATCCGTGTGGCAGAAACAAGAAAAGTCAGCAGTTGCCTTCATTCAGAGATGGTCGCAGATTGCCCTAATCGATATAGATTTGTCTTTCTGAGAGATATTTTCTGGGTTGTTGAGGGGAATGTGCCTAAGTGATTTTGATAAGTCAAGAGTACCCAGAAACATATTCAAATTCCTCCGTTGGGAGGTTATCATTTGGCTTATCGTTTTATGCTTTTAAGGTCACTTCCAAGATACCCAGCAGATCGGTCAGCAACACATTATTTGACTTGGAGAGCATACTTTTTTTAAGATCTAGTCATCTTTAACATCCGTGCTTGGTTCTTCTTGGCGACAGACAAATTGTCGTTCTTTCGGACAAGAATCTATGGAAAATGTTGGGTGTCATCTCTCGCCGTCTGTAGTTTGTAGGGCTTTTTTCTCCATTTTCAGTGCCGCCTTTACAAATTGAAGACTATAATTTCATCCACATTCACCCCTAGATTGTCATTGGACTGTGAGTCTCTCAAGCAACAATGGAAACAAAAATGCTAATTTGTCCAGTCCCCATGCACAATGATAGTAGTGTAAAGGTGGGTGATGTCTTCTTGTTTTGTGATTATAAGTGCACCCACCAAGATTGTTTCCTTGTCATTAGGACGTGTCAAGTCTATCAAAAATAATTGCTATGTCAATGTGTAAGCCTTCTTTCCTTCTTAAGTGACAATCGTTCAACAACAACTACACCACCACCTTTCTCCTGTAATGAACCACAGAAAAACTCAGGGTCCAGTCACACTGTCGAAACCCGAATAAGGCTTATTATTTAGTGGTCAAGATCAACGTCGCCAATAAGGTTAGGAGACTTCCAATAGATCTGGATACGGACATCAATGATTCAGGACAGTAATCAACCTTGATGACCAATGTCATTTTCTCAGTGTGGATCCGTTGATAGGATAATCATTTTGCTTATTTCTCGTTTTCCTGGGAGGGTTTTTAGAGTGGCCCTCACGTCACGCAAGGGGCGATTTTCAGAATCCGGCCAGAAACTTTGGAGGAAATCGATATCCGAGCCACCAAAATCAGACGAAGACCCAAGGGTTATTGTTTTCGTATTCATATGACAAGTGGATCAGGATCCTTTATTTTGTCTCCAACACTCACTCCAAAGTCAAGTGCTACATACTATCAAGGTTTTTATTCAAAAAGACGCTACCATTCTCACCGCCCTATCATTAAGTACTCTCATTTTTTTTGAGGGAGACACGCTAAAAAGAGAAGGAAGATTCCATTTTTATGGGATTGTGGGATCTTCTTCGAAGGTTCACTTGGTATCAGGAAGAATGTTTGAAGTTTGAAAGGTTCAAAATCTGACGAGGGAGGAGAAAGGCAGCGTAAATAAAGTTCAAACATGGCTCCACAGGAACATTTTGAACCATTTCTCATAATCTTGCCTGCTTTCGTTTTCGGTTAAAATCCAGTCATTGGGTAGCCTGATTAAAACCTGGACAAAATGCTCACTTTCGAACGAAGTAAGTGAAAACGCCATTTCAGGGGTTTCACCATGACGATCCTATCTGTGTGCACTGACCGAAGCCAATAGCGTCACAAAATCAATCATACCTCCTTTTCTTGCTTACTTAACCTGTCAGGAATTTTCAATAGAGCTCACAATCCTGATAATGAAGCACAGCTGTCAGATGGTATTTTTGATTGACCAAAAAGTCACTGGCAAAACCATCAAGAATGAGTCAGGTCCAAAATAAACAAGCGGGAGGTGACTTTTGAGCAGGGAAAAAATAATAATTTGAAAGCTGCCAAAACCCCTGAGGCTCTTTGGAAGAAGAGTCCCCGAATTCCTGCGAGACCGGTAATGCGTTCTGGACTGGACTGAAACGTTGGTGGTCTCCTAGATCATTAGAGGGACTCGTGCGAGGTATAATTAATTTCGAATTTGAATACGATTTGATTAAGAAGTGCTGAGAAGAGGCTTGAGTCATTAACCCATTAACTTCAATCAGGGTTGGTATTTGGCCACCGGACGCTTTGCACATTTCAAAAAATTGGAGCAGCATGTCCCATAATAATGATAGTGGCAATCCTGATCTTTTAGGACTGCTTTTAAAAAATGTGGGTTGTTGCTGTAAGAGCTCATTTTTGTTAAAAAGTAGGAGTTTTAATGGAAATGCGCATTTTCTCTAGTCACGACAAAAATATTGAAAAGGCATTGCTTTTCGTTTGTTGTATTTAGTCCCTGAAAAGTCTTTGAACGGATACCTGAGCCAACTTTTTTTCGTCTTTGAGGAGTCATGTTAGGTCATTGGCACAGATTTGTTCGTCGTGTTCTTGTGAATTTCATATTTCATACTTTCAGTATGATTAGTGAGAATTGAGGACCAAAAGACGTGCCAAAATGAATGGAATGTGTTCGCTTTCATTCAAAGAAGTCTTTTCAAAGTGTTTCCGTTGGCCCTCTTCGATTTTTCTTCTCCGTTTCTTTTCCTTCTTCTTTCCTTTGAACAGAATTGATCATCGGTTACAACACAAAGTTTGTACCTAAAAGCGAAACTCTCAAAGCTAAATGTTCTATTGAGAAGTGCTTGTTTGGCGTTTTTGTCGTACTAGATAATCGGCCCGTTCACTTTTTGTCGAAAAAATTATGCGTGGATGAACATTTTTCCGTCTTCAGTAAAGCCCTGGAGCCCCGAACTTGTCAACAACTAGGGAACTTTGGGGTCCTTGACTGAATTCATAAAAAGCTTTGATTGATTACATGTTGTGCACAGAACACATTGTCCAATATGCACAGCATCCACTTGACATCAACACTGTAATTTGGAGGTTGCCTCCTCCTTCAACAAATCAGGGTTCCCGACATGAATCACTTCTTTTCGCCAAAGTCGCGGCGAACCTGCGAGTAAACAAGCATGGCAACACTGCCTCTAACAAAGGCCTCTATACCGCCCTAAAAATGTCAACATTTCCTCGAAAGAAAGATGTGCTAGTTTGACCTTTTTACCCAAAGACCGGCTCAATTCTCGCAAATGCAGCAACTCCTACTGTAAGCTATTCAAGTTGAGATAGACGTACCAAACAAAATAGTTTGGAAGAGAAGGGCGCAGTTTTTCTGACCCCTGCCAAATGATTGGTTTCAAAGTGCAGGATGTACAGTACAAAATATGCATCAACCCACCAAGAGGGTAAGTATTGAATGGTGTGAGTGAGTGTATGTATGAAATGCATTCCCGTTGAAAACCTTGGGATTATTTTCAACGAAGGATTGAATCCATTCTCAATTAGCTCAAATTATAGGGGACAAACAACGGGGTCACTCGCTACCTAAAGATTGGATTCCACTATTGGCAATCATCAAAAAGTATTGACTTCCTAGAGGCCTGTCTGTCCACTCAATAGTTGATTGGGTCATCATATTCCGAGAGCTGCCAAGGCCATCATTTGTTTCAATTACGCGACGTCTAGTTACTAAACTTTTTTCTATCCACTTCGAGAAACGTCAAAATAAGCAGTGATGAACACATTTGTATTCTACATTCAATTACTTCATCATAAGAGTTGGGGCGGGTCTAGACGGGTAATGATGAAAACCGGGGGAACCCGGTGCAATTTCATTTGGTCAATGTGATTTTCTGAATGGATCATGCGTGTCCATGGTTGTTCGCTCTGTTAATTATACGTCTTGCTTTGTCTTGATCCAATTATCAACGGTCTATGTGTCACATACAAAAGGGAGAACGCGAATGGAACGGGGGAAACTAGAAGAAGAAGAGGGAACACGGAACAGGGAACACCTCCAAGTGGTCAAGTTGCAACTTGCATCGATTTTCTTCCAATACCATTCTCGCTTTCCCCTAATTCAATGACATCTCTTCTGGTCGTTTTCCAAAGAAATCATGTTGTTGGCCTGCAGAGCCTTTGAACTTGATTGGACTTACCTGATTTGACGAAGAGGCCTAATGCCACCAATACATGTAGACACGTTGTGAGTAGATGTGTGGCACTCTTGGAGCGACTCATGGTGTGATCACGATTATTTGCCCACTCTCCTGTCCTCATCAAGGCCAATGTTGTCCAATAAAGTTGTTAACAACACACTTTAAACACAAGGCAAGGCTACTGCTTCCCTCAAGATCACTCGACCCATAGACACAAACACATACATGTACTCGTCAGCGAGCTCGCTGACTCAATACACTGGGCAGAAAATAAAAGGTCTTTTATAGGGACAACAACACGTCGTAGGACAGTTGACTTGGTTGTCGTCTTGTTTTGATCCACCTCGTAAAACACACGGAGCACCAAAAAAGTTTACGATATTACTGTGGAACAGTTGGGAGTATTAGGCGCTATTAGGTAAGGAGTCCTAGGTTGTTCCTTTCTTTCCGGAGCAGATGAAAATAATCTCTTGTGACAGCTGGATAGATATATTGGGTATGAAATTCCAAGATGGAAGCCGATAAGGTGCCTTTTGGAGAGCAAGAGAGCTCGAGGAGTCTGTCTCTATCCGTCTTTAATAGCACTTCTCACGCTATAAGTCAGTCTCGTGATTGGGCGCTCTTCCTTCAGGGAGATCAAGAAAGATTTATCTCTGATTGAGATATTTTCGGCTGTCCGGGCGGTTGAGTTGTGGTCAATCCTCTACGTATATATATTTACGACTTTTAGTGCGAGAAAAGCTGGACTTTCTTGCTCACCTGCAAAATGGAAAATTGAGTTATAAAACAAGCGGTTTTGGTCTCTGCTCTATTCGGAGAGGTGCGAGACGAGAATTGGAGGGGATGGCAATAAAACGGAGATCCATTTCGTTTAATTCCGAAGGTGAAGCAAATTTAGGGCTAAAAATTAGTTGTCGGAATTTTTAATCGAGATAAAGCAGTGCTTATCTGAGAATGCAAGCGAAAAGAGAGGTGCAAATGCAGATGAATGTTCCGATAACATATCTCTTCAATGACTACTCCCTCAAAAATTGATTGTTGCTTATGATATCTCCTTTTTACATTTATACGTCTGGACGAGGTAATTAGGTAAAATACTCTCCAAGGAGCCCTTAATTTGTCCCTAAAGTCATAATCGTCCTCAAATATCTCTAACAACCTTGCCATAGTAACTTTTATGACCGTTGTCTACTGAAGTCATGCAAAGCACTACTCAATTCTAGAAATAAAAAATGGAACGTCGAACTCCTCATGTTCCTCATAACAAAAAGCAAATAGAGAGATCAGCCAATTAAACATTCTAATAAGCCCCCCCCCCCTCTAAAAAAGATGATCCTCTGACAAATGGAACTAAAACGAAACAAGGGGCCGCCTTTATATATTTGCATGGTTGAATGAGGTCATAAAGAGTTTGAGAATTGTCACGGCAGAGTTTTTTTTATTACTTAGAGCAATAATGCGAGACGTGTGCGCCGCGAATTCCCGAAACTTACCTTTTTTATGTCACTTTCCTGAACAAATGAGTAATAATCACGAACACTACGGGGTTATTCCTGTTTGAACTGATGAACATCGTTCCTACCCTTCTTCAATAACTTTCCTGAAGCAACTAACGTGACAGAAGTCAGACAGAATCAGTCGGGTCATCAGAATACGGGGTTGCCGGCGAGCTTCTTCGAGGGCAGTTTTGTTGAAGGGCGTTTCGCGCGTCAAATCGCCGGTGTTGGTTGAAAGTGCGAGGGAAAGCCGAGATTCTGTCATGGGAAGGGCGGAGAGAGGGGTGGAAGTTGGATTGAGGATTGAGGACGGAACAAGACGACTCGGTTTACTTGTTGTTGCAGACAATCTACGAGACAAGAAGAATTCGACAAATATTTGCGAAATTCATTTAAATGATAAACCTAGCTCGGGTTTCAAGACTGTCAACCCGACAATCAGGAAGGGAAAAAGAGGAAGAAATGGAGGAAATGGAAGTTTATAGAGAGCGAGAGTGCGATGAGAGATCGGAAATAGGACCATTTGATTGGCTTTTTTAGGTCGGAAATGGAAAGAATTGGTGTTAGAGCGAAGGAAAAGCCCTTAAAGTGTTCTATTTATCAATCAGGGAAGAAATATGGTTTGAAAACGATCGAACTTCATTGCAACAGAATACATAGCGAGCGTCATTTAGATATTTATTCCATGATAAAAACCCACTTAATGGTTCTTTTTTGTATGCTACCATCATTACAGCGTCGCAATACTCGTTTAAAGCGTTTTTCACTAAAGATTTCATTGATAAGATACACTAAATATCTGACTAAAAGTGTTAATTCATCCATCGATCTGATGGACCTTTCGACACCATAACATTTGAAAGTTTTTGGTCGGAGATGCTCATTAGTTTCTCGATTATTCTTTTGAGACCGAGAAGAATCATGGTTTCTGAGAACCAGTTGCGAATCTTGTGTTTCTTGAATATACTGTATGGTCGACTTCTTCGTCAGACGTTGGTTGTTGCATTGTGCACTCTTGGTGAGAGTTCGAAGGGAGCTTGTTAGCGTTCTGAATCTTTAAGAGGTAGATGTAGATGTCCTGCTGATTTGTTTGCCTGGCTAATGGAAGAAAAAAGAGCAGATTCTTTTTGCCCTCCATCCATCCTGGGACTTCATGAGTCTACAAACTGTGCCTACATCGGCCAAAACAATCCCGAGCTCGTGCGGAGTTTTGGAATCCAAAACCTCGTGCCAGGCGAAAATAAAAAGGCGCCCATGATTGGTGTCTTGAATATCAAGCGACATGACCTGGTTAGCCAAGTCTGGGGAGCCTGTCACTTTTTGAACTGAAATGAAATGCTTAAAGTAGATTTTCCTCTCTAGGCTATTGTGCAACCAAAAAGTATCCAATGGGAGTGAAGTGAGTAGGTGCAAATATGATAATCACCCCCATTCCCATGTCCAAAGTCAAGGGGGGAAGGAAGCTGAGTATCGATGGCAGTAAATCCTCCCTGATCAATACTGCTTGTCACCTCCTGTTCCCTATCCACTCGAATGGTTCTCGTCTAGTCTGATCAGGGTTGCTGGAGGGAAGCGGCAGTAATCGATGATGCTTTTGAATCTATTTGTAAGTAGGTGAAGTGGTGAAATTATGGCAACCCTGAGAGATGGACCGGATATGTATAATGGTGCTCGAACGAGAATGGGTTTTTATGCACATGCCCTTGTTTCAACGAGATAACCAACCATTGGTTCAGTATGAAAAGGATGACAAGACTCAAAAGTTGACGTAGACGTTTGCAAAGGGCGTTAGTTTTGACGAGGATATCTTTTTGCAATGAGTTTCTGTCAGTTCCGGCTTCTTTGCCAACGTCACTAATGCTGGTTGAATTACCTGAAATCTTTGCTCTTAAATTGCGAGTTCAAAGCATTTTCCTGATGAAAGACACAGATTTGTCTTATCACATAATTAGGTTCCCCTTCTGACTAGATAAAATAACCTTCAACCCTCAGGGTTGCTGAGGAGTCCCAGATACAACTTAATCCTCACATCTTAATTCACAATCACCTACCCACTCGAATTGGCATGAACCAACCTTAGTAAAATTGATTTACTAAAAGCACTAAACCTTTGATCTCTGCTCAAATGGCAATCCTGATCCAGATGGGATCTAGGTGGTCTATTTGTGAATTCAGTTTGCGGTGGATTCTTGTCCTGGCTCTTCTGAGGAGGTTGAAAACGTCTCCAAATCTTCGTTGTCTTCTCATCAAGATAAGATCATCCTGCAACACCACCATTGTTCTGGCTAATTCCTTGCGCCCTACATAAGTGAGGTTTGACAACACTTCATTTTCATGCCACCAAGGTAAAGCCACCTTCAATAGAGGTGTTGAACTTTAAAAATATTCCAAAGCTATGTGTGGTCCTCAGAAATCAGTGTGACCGATATAAGCACTGTGCAAACTAACTCGTTCAGAGTTTCTTGTGAATATCGTGGTGGTTTTCGAAAGGTTGCCCTCAGAGTTAAGTCGTTCCTTACATCGAGTTGGAAAAATGTCTTCCTGAAAAATAGCTTTTTCATCAGTGATGCTATCAGACGCCATCATCTCACATCGGTCGGACCCCTTTGCGAATGGCAATAAAATTCAATATCTCTTTATGCATCATTAGCCATCTAAAGTTGGTTCACGCCGTGGCAAAGGAATCTTCCATGCAGACAAATCGACGAAATATCACACGTAAAAAGTGACTCATCCGAACCCTGTGTGAAGATCTTCAACCCTGAGGTCTTGATTTACCGAAGCTCAATATATTAGATGAAAGTCTTCAATGGAGGCTCACGATGAGGAATTGGCTGACTCATCATGGTCCTAAACTTTCGCGCAACACCAAGTCCCATCATACATCTTTTAAAAGCGATTTTATAGCTGAATAATATGGGCGTGAGACAGTTGAAATGCTCAATGGAAACTCATTTCTCGGCATCTTTCTCTGAATTATTGGCCCTCCACTGGTCATGGAGTGTTGCCTTGTCAAGAACCCAACTGTGAGCAACTCCCATAAATGCTGCTCGGAAATTCTTTCCAGCTCTCATTCGGCATTGTTGTCCATTAAAAATGAATTCACAAAACCCATGGCCGGTTCCAACACTGTTTGAAATATTCCATTTCATTTGGCTAATATCTGTCCAGATTCACCAAACAAACCGTCAAGGAACACACTACAAACTACGATGAATGCAGTATTCATTGTTGGTGGAATTTGACCAAGGACAAGCATGGGAAAAATCCCGACATATCGAAATGGCAACCCTTTCATGGGAGATTAAGAAATGCCAGGGTTATGTTCAGCTGATTGCCAATACATTGCCAACATTTGTATACCTACATATAAGATACAATACTCTAACAATATCTCACAGTGGTTGATTAAGTGGCGGGAGTTATTCAAAACGTCGTGACAGACTCATTAAGAATTATGAACTGTGAAAAAATGATCTCAGTTTGAGCCCTTTGGCTGTTGAGCGACTGAGCTTCATCCAGCAACTGGAGCCACATTTCCAGGCTTCACAGATTGAAGAGAACCACCAGCCTGGCATTAAAGTGGAGAGTTGGTGGGGTTCTGCTTGATGATAGATCTGGCTTGGCCACAGATTTGGAGATCATTAGAGCTTCCTGGAATCAAGGATGTTATGAAGATCCGTGAGGATGTCTTTCAATTAAGTGAAAATTGTCGATTTTTCTCTTGATTAATGATTCAAAGAAATCCATCAGACTCACGAGAAAAAACGATCCCATTTCTCAAACAATCCACTGGTGAACGTTTAATTGGTGGGCGAGGATAAGGGCTTATATATTATACTACAAAGGTGTCAAGAAGGTTATTACAATGTTGATGGTTATTGCTCTCTCATCAATGGACACGTTTCACTCACCCTTTCATTTGATCCATGAATGTGAGGAAGAGTATTTTCTTCCCCCAATTTGAACGTACCAAGCATTCAAAGGGTGCAGGGTACAATAAGTAGCATTTGATCCCGGCAAAGAACCCTCTACATTCTCTCAGCTAAGCCGGGAGAAAATGGACAAAGTAGAGAGTGGGAGTGCTTCTTGGACCCATGTTTCAATTATTCACCCTCCCTTTCACTTAGTAGACACGTCTCATACTTTTTTAAGCTATGTGCGACTCCTACTTTCAAGCATAACGTCAAGAAGTTTTGAGTCTACGGATCCATCTCGACAGGATATCAACAATAATACATCTGGGTCAGCGTGACCATTTCCAGTTGTTCAAAAATAGGCCGTCTCGTGTTCAGAAGTTTGTAACCCTTAGATGAGGTCCATTTGTCGAGGATAAAGGGGAAGATGATGACGCTCTCATGACAAAGCGCTCTTGAACTTGCGTAGACGGATGAGACAGTGGATGTCATTTCGCATTTTGTCTCCTCACTTTGGGTTTAGGGGCTACGATGCCTGAAGAACAACGTTTTATGCTCTCTAGAGTGGAAATAAGAAGGCTTAGAGGGGGAAAAGGTTTCATGAACTCCATGAACTCACTGGGATTGGACCAAAGTTTTCAAAGTGGATGTCACCTCTTTCATGTCCATCCAACTGAATCTTTACCAAACATTCTAAAACATGAGCTGGTAAGAAAATTGTAAATAACTGTTTGAATGAAGGACGCTTTTCGTTGAGATGGTGGACCTCGTCAATCTCTCGGGCCGGGGTAAATCCCTTGATGACACCAAATGAAGGGAAATGAGATGAGATCTCGTCCCATCTTAAAAAAAGAGAGTCAATGTCTCGTTGAATGTGTTGAAAGAGTTTTCAATACTGAATGACTGCATGACTGGGCAAGTTCCAAAACTCTTTGGGCACTTGGGTGGTCAAAACCCACAAAACAATACAATCCCCCCGTTTGCATCCCGCTTGGTATTGGGCATTTTTCATTTAGGACTTGTTTTTGAAATTTGAATTTTAAATTTTCTGACCTGTCCTCACGCTATGAAACTGGTTGGTCTCAATGAAAAGGCAAATGATTTCGGTTGTGTGGTCTTAATTTCTCAATTGCCAAGCTGTGGATGAAGAGGAAATACTCATGGTTTGATCTCAAAGCCACCTCACTGTGAATGAAAACTATTTCTATTCATCCTCAAAACCTTGAACAATCCTCAAAAATGGGGGCTCGTCTCACTGACCGTATTCTCACACAAAACTACTACTCTACGGCATAAGTGTTCTCCACAAGAGAGCTTTTTCACTTTCAAGCGTTGAGAATCAGTAGTGATTAGTGGGATGTTGTTGAGGCTGTGGAAAATGTGTAGAAATACAATTCAGGGTTTGGGGAGCCAACGCTTTTGGGAAGTCACGCTGACTGTGTTTCCTGACCCAGACTTGAGTAGTTAAGTGTGGCTTTGTTCAGAAGTCACTTTGAGCTCTCTTCGTGGGCTAGTAATAGGTGAGCTACAAGAGATACCTGCTAGGACGGATGGGTTGGGATCGTCCGAGCTCTTTTTTCTCCACAATACGGATAGATGATGGTTGGTCGTGGGGACTGAATCACACTACTGTGTGTCTCTTTGATTCAAGAGCTAAGGATGATGGTACAAGATTTGAAAAGAAATGAATTGAAAGAATTCACTGTCATGCATGCCCACAGGAACCATGAGTCTTTCAGGGAGGGTCAGTTTTTTAGCACGGAGAAATTTCTCAACCTGTCCGTAACTGAATTCATTGGGATGTCCGAGGCTTTTGAATCAAAAATAACTATCAATCCGTTGAGATGTTGAGTTTGTATATTTTTAGACAACGTTTGTCAGGACATGATCGGTTCCCTTGAGGCAAACTCTATCAATGAGATAGAGACGAATGGGTCGCCAATGTTGACGCGCTAATGACATCTCCGTCAGTGAGGCTTTCATGTTCAATGACGCTTGCATAAAAGCCATAAAGTCTGAGATTCCCAGGGGATAGCCATTTACCAGCCCATCCAGCTCATTTCGAATAGACAAACCCGTGATCCTACCCTCGTGTAAGTCTCCAACAAGCTCCCACAACTCATTGTGCTTGATTTAATCAGGACATTTGTTCCTGCCAAGAAGCGAGTCACTTTTACTCTCACTCTCTCAAGAGCGGCGAAAAGCTCACCGAACACGATTGTCACACATGGCTTTTGTCTTGAACTTAACATTGCCCTAAATATCCTCCAAAGAAGAGAATATCCATTGGCTCAATTTGATCAACCCTCAAGTTGAACAAATAGTTCCAATGGGTGGAGTTTTTATGACTCTCCTTTCCCGAAAGGAATTGTCTCCAAGGTTGCTAATTTAGTGGAAGTAAGAAAGACGGATCCTGCCAAAATTTCACGTCAGGTAAAAAGTGTTCCATACTCACGAGACATTGCTCGAATGTCCCCTCATGTGTTCCTCCCCTCTAATCCCAACCAGACTGCGTGCCATATTTCAAAGTGTGTGGAACCCCTTTTTGCATTTGAAGATCCCAACGAACGAAGCGAAGGTTTCTTGGCGACATCGACCATGTTTCCAACCAAGATGCGTGGTTCCAGTTTGATTCACTCAATGGAGGGATATTCATCCCAAAGCCCAAGAAGAAAGGTTTTCACTCGGGGAACGAAGCAAATGATGCCATCAAGACAAGATGGAATCAAAATCCACTCACACGAAGCTCACTGAGAGATGTATTGGTCTTTTGCATACCCTCCGATCAATGATTGACGAATTCAGATGTTCTCACAATACCTCATTCTTATTGTCTATCTGAATGAATCCATCCAACTTTCAACCATCTATGATTGAAATTTCACGATAAATTTTAACAGTGGTATTCTGGTTGGGTGTAGAAAATTAGCCACATTTATCAAAATGCTTGCAAATACAATGAAGTAATGCGATGTAATGGGGGATAAATGAGAGGACATCAAGACGAGAGAACCCCAAGGGGGTACAATGCCAAGCAAAACAGACACAAACACATGCACCACCACCCTTTCCAAATGAACGAGAAATGAGTGCCAAGGGAGAAAGAGAAAGAGGTAGCGAATTTCGCCGTTCTTTCTCTCCACCAAATGTGAATATTCACGAGATGAGTTTACGGAGCATTGTGTCACAACCTGGCAATCAAATCAGTTGTGAAAGAAAACAGACCTTGGTAACGGGAACAGATTGAAGACTATTTTTTGTTGTGAAGACACTTGAAAAGTGGCTTTAAGTTTGGCCACAATGATTGAATGAAAAAGGCTTGTTTTGAAGCGGATCGGGTTCAGGTTGAAGGTTTTTCCTAAGAGGAAGATCACGTTACTCTGTCAATATCCGAAATTGGGAAAACTATTTTGACAGCGGTCTGGTGATTCGCCATAAGGGACCGAGTTACATACACATGTCTCATTATGACTGACAAATTTCGAAACCCAGGCTTGACTTCTTACTTGGGGAGTTGTCCGAAATTGGATTATTCAGACGAAGCCCGAGTACATGGCAATTTTAGAGGTCTAACTGGCCATTATAATGGCATTACGACGGCTTGGCCTCATTTACCTCCGCGGTTATGATTCTTTATCAATAATGCAGTTGTGGGTTTTTGCATTCCACGGTGACTTGAGGAAAAGGTAATTGAATAATTCCTGGTTTTGGAGCACCTGGACCCCAACCACGAGATTGTTTTAGTCTTTGGAGAGGGGTCTTCTGTCTTCTCAAGAACTGACACGAGTTCCAATAATGTCCATGTGTGAGCCAACTACATATGGGTAAAAGACAGCATTTAAAGTGATAAATGGAAGCGGCGTTCCAACATCATTGATCACCAAAAGCGAAAATTTAGTCCACTTTCCAGATGGAATTTCAACCCTTGACCAGGGTTCCGATTTCAACTGTCTATACTTTAAAGTTATTTTTTATTATAAATGATAAATCATTTGTGTAGTGTTATCACAAAAATTAGGTTTCAGCTCGGATGTTAAGTACATTAATTCAAGTGGCTTGAGTATACCATACTCGGCAACCACTTTGGAGTTATGGCCCACCAAATTTGACTAGTTTGCTCAGGGGCTCACAGAATTTAGTGGGCTTAGGGGCCCACAATTAAACAATCATAGAGCTTTGGGCCCACAAGTTCAGTACAGTGGATGGCTCTTGGGCTTACTTTTTTAAAATTTCCCCATGGCTCTTGGGCCCAAAAAAATCACACCGGTTGCTGACCCCTGGTTTAGTAGAACATTGTTTATTGTTCAATACCGCTCTGAGACACCAGAATGTGTTTACATAAATAGAGTATAGGCACGTCTGGTCAAAACATTTAAAGGAGAATGGTAAGAAAGAAAAATCTGAATATGACCTTTCAATAATTACAGACATGATCTAGTATAGTCTCTGTATTTATAAGTTGCTTTAAATGGAGACTATTTATACTATACTTTGGAAAACTCGAGCCATTTGAATTAATGCACTTAACAACCAAACCTTAATCTTTTGTTAGGGATATTGACTTTTTTAGTGAATGTTCTCTTCTATCGTTTGGTTTACGTCTCTATTACAATACTTAGCAGAGCTTCATATTGATTAATCCAAACAACCTTTAGGCTGTTTCGATCAACCTTTTAATTTGCATTCATTAAACCGAGTCTTTGATTCCAACTGAAGGTCATTCAAAGCTAATCTGCATGTATTGTCAAGAAACTAAATTGATCCATCTCTGTTATTCACGGGTGAATCGAGCAACCCTGTTTAAAACGTGAAAGGGGTTACCATCACTCCAAAGCTGATAGAATGTGAGTATGAGTGCTTCTTGTCGTTCATACGCATTCGAGTTTAACAACTGGACTTTGCTCAACCCTTGACTCGACGTCCACCTATTCACATTGACTCAATGGACCCGAAATCGGTTACAAAAGAGAGGGGACAAAATAAGAAATGGGCGACTGCAAATGGATTCTCGGACTGTGTTATTCGAACGACGAACCAGCCATTGTATTTCGAATAAACCCCGTTTACGGCGTACAAGCCTTACAACTGTCCAATGATCTTTTATTCAATGGACACTTGGTTTGGTGAAGCTCTGGATACATATTGTGTGTGGATGTGTCTAGAATGTGACTTGGTGACTAACAAGGGTCGTTGAGAGTCGAATTTATTTTCCACGGCTTTCTCCCAGGTCATTTCCGGTTCTCCACACCAAGATGAGAAACATTCCAACCTCATGGACCCAATTCATCTCGAGCAAATCTGCGATTTCCCAAGATATTTGAAACCAGACTTTGTTACTTTTTGTCACTCAATCATCGTTGAACTAGGCAATTGAAATTTTTCGTGTCTTTATGGCGAGCGGAGTATTTTAGAAAATATATGAGAGAGAACTGACTGGTTGTATATAGAGATCTCTATTGCCTTTGGGAGTTGAACACAAGACGTAACAAAAACTACAATACCTTCTTGTCCCCTCATTCGTCGGTATTGTTCTGAGTTTTCTTTTGTTTTGTGCGGAAAGATGAGATTTATTTCCGCTTCTCATGAAAAGAGATCCAGTTCCAGTCTTTGAACAAAAACCCATAAACCAAGTTGGGATGCCAAGTCTCATTTTATTAACATTATTTCAAGTTCTCCAACTCGGATCCATTTTAATTTCACTCTTTTTAGCAGTTCTACTTTGGATACTGGTAGTAGTGGTGGTGGTTCATTTAATCAATTTGAACTTTCAACTCTTATTCCGCCCTCAAAAAAGAGGGTTCAAAAGAAGACCCGACATAGATAAAAGTCAATTTCTTTGGAATGGGGTGGAATCCTTTAATGGAATTTCCATACAGAAGGCGCATGTGATTTTCTCTCCCATTCATTTCGAGACCCACCAGATTTAGGGGATTGGCAGTGCTTGTTCCAATTTTTATTTGATAATGTTCCACTTGATGAGGCTTCATGGCATCAAATACGCTCACAATACAGCACACACTGTCGTTTCCAGAGTTTCATTTCAGTTCGTTAGCTTAGAATAGTGGGACTCAGCAGGGTTCCTTCATCTTATTCAGAGTCCGGAAGAAGAGCCTCGTGTCCCTGGATCACGGCGTCCCTGGAACGGGAACCGTATTCGAGGGATCCACATCGTTGAGGAACTCGAGAAGAGAGGGGAACCCAATCCATCTTGCTCTCGTCAGTTAGGAGGAAGTTACGTCAACGGATCCGACATCTCTTGATTTCACGTTTTAAGGTTCGCCATTTTGCTTTCTCCGTCTATAATATTGAAACAAATTAGTAGAAGGTGCACAGGCATAAAAGACGATTTTTTTTCGTGGATCAAATCAAGGTCATTTATATAATCCATATTTTTTAGTTGGCTGGATGACTTTCCCAACAAAAGAGTTGGTAAAAAATTGAAAAAATGCTGAAATAGCCGGGAAAAAAATAAAATATTCCTAAAAATGTGGGGGGTCTTGTGCTCATTCATTAGTGCGGTATATTTTGAACATCTGGTGCCCGTTTTAACGGATCTTTTGTCAAGGAATGAATATTATTAATAATAGTTTTTTTCCAGTGACAAACGTATTTGAAAAATGAAAATGGACGGAAACAATCATAAATGTGAGCAAGCTGGAATTTCCAAAAGGGAAGTAAATTTAAACATTTTTCCTAAGATTCATGAATAAATACTATATAACCACATACTTTATAGAGATAAATTCACAAAATAGTTGATACATTTCGAAAAAAAGGTGTTGAGACAGAAAGAGAGTTGAAAAAGTCGCTTAAAATCGATTCTCTGAAATACTGATTCAATTACTTAAAAATAATTTTGAAAATGAAAAATTGCATCAAAATTTATTTTCCGTTCCCTACCTATTTCATTTACAGTTAAATCAGACAGAGGTTTTGAGATCAATTTTGAGACTTTCTACCGACAATTATATTGCAATGTTGATGAAACCTCGTGACTTTTAAAGAACTTTAAAAATTTCTTTCACTTACTAACAAGTAGTTCAAGTATGAAGCCACTCCTCGAGACCTAATAAACGGTTAATATTACATTTATGATGAGGTCGGAAGCACGGAAAAAAGAAACCACGTGAGTAAATTGGCTCACTTTATGGCACCACTTGTTTTTTGGAAGGAGATGGCGGATCGGAATTGGATTTGCTCCCTTTTGTCTTGAATTAGGTGAGGGTGGAGAAAATGAGATCAATTTATGGTTCAATGGTTTGCTTGCCTACAGTACAACACCTTCTATCTTGTCCCATCACGCCATCGACAAACTCAGACAGACAATGAGACAGCAAAGAATTAACTTGGGTAAATACAAAAATAGAGTTCACGCGTGCTACAAGCAAAACCTCGGAGACCTTTCACAACCATGAACAACTCATTTTCTTTTAATTCATTTCTTTTACTCATTGCAATTTTGTTCCATCATGCATCAAAGGTACAGTGCACCCTATCACTTCCGCCATTTCGCATTTCCCACCATCGAATCTGCAAAGAATGTCAACTTACTGGGTGAAAAAAAACAACCCGAGTATTTAAAGCCAGATCATCCTGAGAATGATCATCAGTCGCCATTTGATTGTGTTCAAACTCAGTGTTCCAAACACGACCCCTTTTTTCTCTGCCATGAAGGTACCTCACCTCGGTTTTCACCCAAGTTTTTAAAAAAATCCACTGATAATCCATTTACTATTTATTTCTAGTGTGCCATCCGGGCTCTAATCATGGTTTGTACTTTGGCCATTTTCGTTCGGGCCAAACCAGACCCTAATTACGGCCACGGAGGCCATGGAGGAGGTGGAGGTGGGGGTGGAGGTGGAGGAGGGGGTGGCTATTACCAATATGGTTACAAAGTCCACGATGGATACCATGGAACCGATTTTGGTCATAGTGAGAAACGGAACGGCGGACACACCACCGGAAAATATCACGTGAAGCTCCCTGATGGTCGTCTTCAAACAGTGCATTATAATGTCGATGGATACAAGGGTTATGTGGCCGATGTCCAATATAGTGGTTATGGACACCATCCGCAAGGTCACGGAGGACATGGGGGTGGTGGCGGGGGTGGAGGGGGTGGATACCATGGATAAACAACCTTTCGTCAAAGCCTACCCTACCTTGATGTCCAAGGTTAATCAACCAACAACGCCTTCAGCAGTATGTGATGTACAAAAATAATCAATAAAAGAGTTTTATCTGAACAAAAGAGATCGTGACCTCCCATTGTGACCAGATTGTGAGAACATTGTTTGCTGAGGAAATGTCGGATTTTCCATGTAATGCCTGCAATCACTTCATGCTGACCTTTGTCAAAGTTTAATGAGGTTTCCTAGAAGCAACACATATCGGGTGATCTTCATTCACCCCAGTGAATAAAATTGTACAACCAATGAACAAAGACGAGTTCGTGACATTCCTGCAGCTTGATAAGTAATCACAGCGGCTAAAAGCCAATTCGCATGTGTACCCTTTGAACCATGAAATCTGATTTGTTCTCCCCTTGCTGAAGGTCCGACCCCAGTCAATTGAGAATCGTCCCATCGGACCTCTCTTCCTGGTCAATCATGTTTCCACGAAAATTGGCAATTTTCACCTTCACTATGGAAGATTCATCCAATTTCTCGCAAACACACGATAACCACCAAGATCCATCGAGCGAAACCAATTTCTCCGTGGATTTACAAAATTGACTTTTAGATTTAGCTGCACTAGTATTTTTACCCATAGGCTATTAATATTCTCGGATCTGAAAAAAAAAACTTTCTTAAGTGAGATAAGATGGAAATATTAAAGATTACTTTACAATAAATATCACTTTTTAAACGATATATCTAAAAGAGAATTAAGGAAAGCCAAGCGAAATGTTGCATGATTCATTCAGGATAGTGAATTATGTGAGTGGAATCGATGAGAAATTTTATTTCCAAGGTCCAAAAAGGTCAAGTTGAGTGATGGACAAGCCTATTTTTGCCAATATTTTGACACTCGGTTCAATCGTGTTCGCTGTGGAAATGAGATTTTTATTGATTCGTTGTGACGTGACACGATTTTGCTCCCGAGGAATGTTTGTCTTCCAAGAATAAAAACTACATCCAATTTGGCCGAGTGTTTAAAGGTTGATTTAAGCTTGAGAGTCACTGATTCGTGGTGTGTTTGGAATGAATTCCAGACACTTGCAAAGTGCATTGCCAGCCCCTTTTGACGCCGATAAAAGTCATTGGGTAAAGACAGGTTCAAAATATGGCCCGAACTTTGCCACAAAAGAACAATGGGCGTTCTTGGTGGAGAACTATGCTAAAATGCCTCTCAACCACGACTCGAAGAAGGAGAAGTGAGATAATGGTTGTTGGGGTACACGATTCACGCATCATTGACTGGGTGATTCATCTTGGTCATGAGGAGGAACAATATCATTCTTTGATATGTGGTCAATCACCCCGCAAATCGATGCTTGATCCATCAAATCATTGCTTACCAACGAGATCCAAATCTTGCATCTCTTCCTTATCTAGCTAGAAAACTCACCATGACGGACAATGTGTATGTAATATTGAAGCCCAAATTCAATCGACACAAACGTGTCAAAGTGGCATTCTGTAAATGCAAAGTGACAGGCAAAAGAGCGTTGGTGTCCATAAAAGCGTATGTGGTATCAATAATTAACCCTTTGGCAAACATGGAGGGATCGATGATGAGTGACGCGTTGGCTAGATTGGCCCATTCGCCACAAATAGGGAACCACAACATCTGTTTCAAAGGGGTCAGTGTTGCCTCCAGGTTTATTGATCCATCCTAGATTGCATTATACCATTCCTGAGTCATTCGAATAATGGGGCAAAATGTATTTCTTTCTTTCTTGCGACGAGCTGGCTGGGTAAGAAAATGTGTGTCCTAGATTGAAAGAGGGTGTTTGGTGTCCTGGTGTGATTCCATTATCGCTCTTGTCTAAAGAGCCCTAATGAGCCCCACCTGAAATTGGTGTTATGGATTCAATGTGCTCATTGTGAGCCAATAGAACTGGGTTGGGTGCTTTGAGTGCAGTCAGTCACGCCTTACTTACTGTCCCTTGCAGTTGCATCACTGTCAAAAATGGGACTTCCAGGGTTGCTGAATTTGCTAACATTGGGCTTGTTAGAAAAATGAGTTATTGCTTCGTTTTTATTTGATTACATCAATGAAATGAAGCCTTCATTTAATTGTGGATCAGTCAGTGATCCATCTTATAACTGCACAGTAAATAAAAAATGAACTCTAATAAAGATTTGAATACAAATAGAACTGAATGGTGTTTTAATTTCCAGTTATTGTGTTTTTTTTTTAATTTGAAATCAGCATCCCTTAAATCGGAGGTCATTTGCCATCATATCATGCTCCACAGGACAGATATGAAAACCGACAAAATGGAGTTCTTATTTTGCTCAGGGATGCTACTCTAATAATAATAATAATAATATGCATTTCTTCAACAACTTTTATGATTGTATCTTTAAAACAGATAACCGAAAAAAGCACTAAAAATCATATTTATTGAAATCAATTGCATGCATTCGTGGAACCCTGACAGGGAGGGTTTCTTTTTCATAATCATGCAAGAGGTACAAGGATAAATATCCGTTGTGTGAGATGAAGTGTCATCAATTGTCACGGCCATTTTCTCAGTGGGTGTCCTAAACAATTTTGGAACGAGAGCAGGACCAACAGACAGGTCGTCGTCTCTTTCATACAAAAGCGTCATTAACCCGAGATAAGAGGCTTTCTTCTCCTCTTGCCCCGTTTTTTTAAATCTCGAATTGGTAGTGAATAAAATTGGGCGCATGGAAAATCAGAGGGCTTAATTAAATCCTTGTAAACCGGTGACAAGTCTCTCGGTCTATTTCCATTCAAGTGTCATTGGAACAGATGGATTACTTCATCCCTCTTGACTCGCTTCTCCTTTTAGAGTTCTATAATAAATCTGTAGCAAAAGCACCTTGGAACTACTTTTTTCATCTTTAACAGTGTTGCTGGATTTTGAGTTTTTTCCCCAAAATATGGGTCGCAAGGCGTAGAATTGAAATTTGTATTCTCATAAATCTCAACATAGATAAATTCTTAGGAATTTTTGTTCTGCCTTGCAAGCTTGGTTTTCATTGTCCTAATAAAGATAATATTTCTAAGAAATCAGCAAAATAATAATTGTTGTGGAAATTTTCATGAATATTATCCAACAAGACTGACCCCAACTCTCAACACAATCTAAAAAAAAATCATCATGCGTTGGTATTGGTATTGTTATAATTCACAATATAAAAACTACTTCCTATGAATTATGTTAGCATTGTTGTTCAATTTTAGAACTCTAAGGGAAAGAAGGGTGGGTTATTATTCCTAGCGGCTGTCTCTTTCTCCTTCTCTCTCGTCGTGATATTCTATTCAGCATCGGGGTGTACTTCCCAAGTAATGTTATTTCTACATTTGTCGTGCTTTTTTACAACTCCTCCGTCCAAATGGATGTCGCTTATGCTCGGTTGTTCAAACCCTTCTCAAACAACGCGAGTGAGGTTTCACGCACTCCAAATTGAAACGAAGAACACTTGGAATACATCGAACGTGATCCCGACCAGAAATAACTGAGCTGTACACAAAATGAGATGATAAAAGTTCTTCAAAAGGATCTGATAATCAAAAAATAAGGAGCTTTTAGTTTGTTGACAAGGAATATTTTGTCAAGCCAGGTTGGAGTGGTAAATGTCTGGTTGGACTTTCAGTTTCGTTTTGGGGGTAATGGAGAGTTTGGAGACAAACCCCTGAGGATTGTTGGCCATAAAAGAATGCAATTCAGAGACAGGGCGAAAGCTTCAAATCCAGGGAAGGGTGGGTTGCACTCGTTCAATGTTCTGTCTCTCTCTCACTCACTCACCCACTTTGTTGTTGGGCGTGTTGTAGGGATGAGCAGCTGGACAGCGACTTTCAATTATGGGCATCTCTGACTGATCGCATTACGGAGAATGTGCGAGAAAGAGAATTGCATAATCGGTGACAATGACCCACGCGTCTAGGCTTCTTCAAACCCTCTATTGGGGAAACGAGAGAAATTTTTTTTAATCACTTTCATACATGTAAGTCGTTGGTAAATGAGTCATTTTATAGTTTCTTTTATTATTTTTAGATGATTTTTACAATGGAAAACTTTGAAACTGCCTTCACTGTTATGTCATCCATCGATCAAAAGGCTCGTTCTGTAATCAAGTTCGATGTGATGAACAAAACAAATATATATTCAAGGTTTCAAAAGGAGGTTACAATATGATTTTTGCCAAATATTTACAAGATCCACGGTATTTTTGCTAGCTGCTAAAGCTTGTTTGTTTTATTTGCGCCAAGGTACGCCACAAGTATGCTTACAAATAACGATGACCTCCAATTGAAGGGATGTTGATTCAAAATTTCAAGAAAAATTTGAAAACATTATTCAATTTTATTCATATCCAAAGCTTTATATGTGCTCATTTTTTATTTTCTGTGCAATTGTTTTCAAGCGCAGTTAAGTTTGTTTTTTAGGGCGTTGTTTGACTACATGTTTGGTTAGGCATCTAAAACGTAGAAGCTAACATTCTTATGGCGTAGCTTTAAAATTCAGCGAACGTTAAGAAAACTTAAAGGGTGGAAGTCAATTGATTAAGTATGCTTGAAGTATGCATCTCGAAATACAAAACATCTGACCTAAAAATTTGATTTAACTATGTGAATCCAAGAAGGGAGGAAGCGTTAGAAAAAAAAACAAGATTTGGCCCATGGAATCAGAGAGAACCGATCAGATTCATTCATGTATGGATTACATCATTTTTTAAATTCATCATTTGGCACTGCAAATAATAATCGTTTTTTTTCAACTACGTACATGACAGCGTTTTTAGTGCGTTTTTAGTTATTTTGAGATCACACAAGGTCCCTTATGACCTCTCAAAAATTGAGGGAATTGTCAAAAATTGGCCCACCGAGAGCCAAGATGTTTCGTGGACTAAATAAAAAAAACCTACTTTAACGATAACTTACACACCTCTTGTCCTACCATTAAGGGTACGTAACAAATATTGCCAATTCCAATCTCCTTCATCAACCTGGATCAAAAAGAATCTGGATTTTGTAAATCCTCCTTGGCAAAAGCCCATTTCTTTTTATTTTTTTTACTCTAGCTTACAGACAAAACGGGTACCAGTCAAAGGATCAAAGGTAATGACCAAATTATTGATCATCGAAAACCTGATCTCAGTTGTCATATTCAATGCTCATCTGCTCCTCGATTTAACTCTCGTCCATTCAGCCAAGACATCGAGCTTGAGGCTTGGAATCGGAATTGTTTTGACTGGGGAAGAAGCAAAGCAAAATCTGGAACTGATCTTGGCCCCCGGCAAACTTGTCGTAGGGGGATGAACTTTTTCAATTCTCGACAGATGGGAGCATGGAACACAACGGGGGGTGGGGTAAGAGGGTGGGGAATGAGGAGAGCTGTGATGATTTCTCCCCCAACAACTTCCTTTTCATCATCTGAGTAAAATTGATCACCTTATAAAAATTCAATTTTTCAATTTTCTTCCCTAATACAATCTACCGCAAGCTCTCCTCGATTGCGTCAGGGGACATACATACAATTGTGAATGGAACTTGGGATCCGATTTGCTTGGTCCTTCTTCTCGATGCCGTTTGATCTGATAAATCCGACACAAAAGCAGCTCCTATAAACGTTCCTTGAAGGTGCAAGTCAGACTAACCAGAAAATATGGAGCCAGGTCTCATTTGACAAGAACGTGGAACGAGGAACAAGTCATTTGGTCCATAATAATACCTCGACTATTTAGCACGGCCTCCGCGGAGCTTAACGCGGCTGGAAGTGGCTCATTTGGGATGCCTAAGAGGTCCCCAAAGGCTCATGAGGTGTAAAATCAGGTTCAACGTGGAACGAGCTCAACTCATTCGACCCTTGGTTCCCAGTTCCAAAGTTGTGCCTCCAACCTTGAAAAGAAAAATGTACCAAAGAGGAGCAAGAACGTGAGAGAAGAGTATGAGCTTTATATCGTGGGAAGAGACTTTCTGTGGATTGTGTGGAAACACATTCGTGGATATTATCTGCATGAGTCAATCAGAAATTATCCAACCGATTGAGCACACACGCTCCCATCGGATCCCATCTAAGGAAAAAGTAGCAAGTCGATCAACGGGAGGTCGGTCATTGACTCCTATCTTCCATTCAACACATTGCTGTCTCTTCTTACATAAAGAACGTTCATCTACCAGCTGATCCAATGGCTTTGGTTATTCAATAAGTGTTGTTGAGCATGTTCTTTATCAGTAATTTCAAGCTGGTTTTATGTTCCCACATTAAGGATAGATGAATTGCTAACCTCATCCAAACCCCCAAAAACATTCAGAAGTCACCCATTCGTAAAAATAGAGAAGAAAGGCGTCAAGTGGGATCAAAACAAGTGTGCAATTCGTGTATGTGACACTTTTTAGATTGTAGTCGATCAAATTCATCATTGGTTCAATAAGCCGGAAAAAAGGAATCAAGAACCATCTAATCCCAACCCTTAGATTATACATAATCCATTGCTCTCCAGCTCATGTACACTATCGCACATATCATTTTCTTTGGTCTTTGTAGTAATGTTTTGGTTGCCAAACTGAGATGTTTTTATTGGAGGGAAAGAACCAAAGGTTTCAGCTTGAAATAATGATGTGAGTTTCTAGGCAACCGTTCTCTATTGTAACAATGCCTTCTTTTCGTTTCTCTCTTGCTATAATAGTGATTGGTTGTCAATCAAAAAAGGCACAATAGCCAATATAGGCGTTCGTCAAACAAAAAGTGTGATCTTGGTGGAGTTCAGACCAATCCAATTTGAGTAAGGAGCCACTTGCGTTAATCCAGTCTAAATCCATCGACCAAATCATTCACAAAGAGGCCTGGATCATCAAGAATATGGTAAAACTCCTTCTCGTTGGCTCAACCAAGAAGCACTGAAAACTGGAGTGGGAGGCTAACGGTGAGAATCATGATTTCCAGAAGGATTAATTCAATTGCGTTCTTTTGCAAACGAGACCTGGCTTGTATTCAGTAGACGACGTATATAAATTTTATATACGTCGAATGCGTCGATATACGTCGAATGGCGGAGTGAAAAGTTGTACCTTCTCAAACTTATGTACTGAAGAGAGCATAGAATGAATTACAGTTATATATAGACAGTGTCACTACTTAGGTCAATGAAGATTTGTTTTGAGCTCATTTCAGCAATTCAGGAGAAAGGGTGCCAGGTAACTTGATTCTTTATGACTGCTCTAGTTCAAGCATAGCACTTGAAAGAGCAATTCCGCCACTGACTCCCTGAAATCGCAAATTCTAGTTTTGAATCACGTAACTACCTGTGCTCAATGTCAAATCCCATCGCACACACAGTGCAAGCTTGTTGAATCACGGACAATTTGGGAGTGACATTTATGTGTTTATAGAACTGTAGAATGAATTAATTCGCCCTTTTGTGGTAAAACAATTACCAGAAAAGGGCTCGTTCATTCATTCTTGGTAGGATTTGCACTGAACTTTGAGAGAGCATAACTTTTGACTCCGACGTTTGATTGAGCTGAAAATTGAAATACGTATTCTTATCAACATTGGAAAGGTCTCATTTGCAGAAGAACGTAATTGAACTGTTCCTACTGGAAATCATGATTCCTCTCGGTAGCCTCCCAGTCCAGTGAAATTCAGGAGTTCTTGGTTCAACAAATTCGGGTAAAACTACTTTTTTGAGACAAATGCCATTGATTCATGGATCGGGATATTCAGATGAACGACGAAGACGATTCAAGACCTACATTTTTGAACAGGTGGTCAAAGGCTTATCCGTAACTTTCAAAGAGATGTCGAGCTATCAAATGGAGTTCCAAGACACAACCAAAGCAGAGGAAGCCGAATTGTTCCTCATGATAGCCGATCAAACGGGTCCAAGATTTAATGACTAGAGGATTGGGCTTGCTAATGATGAAAATCTGGTCGGACCAAGGTGTCAAACACTCCTTTCAAGTCTGTTCCGAGTCCTTGAAGGATGACTCCACGGCCTTTTTCTTGGACTCTTTGACCCGATTAATAGAACCTACCTACATCCCCAGCGATAAAAATATTATCAGAGTTTGGATTCTTCCGAGATCAGCTTTCATGTGAAGGGAATTCAATTCATGGTAACGAATGTCGGTGGATATGGTTGTGAACGGGGAAAATGGATAAATTACTTCGATGATGTTAGTTCAGTGATCTTTTTAGTTTCCATGAGTGAGTTTGATCTTATCCCATTTGATCATCTCCTTGATTTTGTTCCAGAACAAAAGAAATAAGAAAACCAAGGCTAAAGGATCCAAGGTTATGACGGCCTTTCCAAACTATGAAGGTGGCATTGCGTTGTTTGTACTGAAGCAATACTGTACATGGGCAACAATCAGAACACGAGCAAACAGATCAATGCTCATTTTACTTGTGCGATTGAAACATCTTCCATGAAGTTCCTCTTTTTTTAATCACAGACATGATAATTCAGTCCCATCTCTTGAGCATTTGTAAAAAAACAATGATTCTTCTTCTCCATGTACGCATATAAACTACAATTTGTCGTCGTAGATTTGCAATTAGAGCATGGAACACTCATAGTGAAATGGACATTGAGCTCGAGTAAGCCGTTTGTTTTTGGCATCATTGTGCAAGTTTCATCTCTAAACTGAAATTGGGACGGAAAAATAGGTTTCCCCTTGGTTCTTTTTTCCCGCTTGAAACCCGCCCCCATCGTTAGTGAAGTCGTTCTTTATTCATCGTGGCTTAGCCTCAGACATAACGATACCATTTCTATGCAAATACGGTGGGGAGGAAGAAAAGATTCGCAACCAAAACCGAACTGGAACCATAGATATCGAGTTGGACCCAACAATTACATAAAGATTTGTCCCTGGGTTCAGCTTTGGATAGTACATGAGGGCCCGTTCGGCTTCAATTGTTAAATTGGAGAATGAACCGAGGATAATGAGAATGCACGAAATTGAAATCTGTGAATGCGAGCAAAGCCAACCAAAACCAAGCATTAGTGAGTTGGAACCATCCCATGGAAATCTCTGCCTTCATGAGTAAAGCGTCATGCTTGAACGGACCGGAAGCATCAGGAGTGAAGAGCAAAGCAGCTGTTGGAACACACTCTAAAGCGACATGGAACCAAAGTATCAACTGAAATTTGGAAGTAAAATTGCATTGTGATTGGTATTTATTTATTAAACGAAGGGTGGGTCCAGATAAAAAAGGTGGAGAAAAAAATACCTGTTTGTAGGGCAAAACTTTGGTTCAATAGAGCACTCAAGTCTGTTCATGAGGATGATCCAAAGCCTTCTTCAACGGGAAAAGGCTCCTCCTTAGAATTGATGAGTTGAACATCTCTGAGCTTTCTGAAACTGGAAGTGCGCGTTTGGGGTGGAAATTTGGAACCACGCTGGGATTTGAATTGAAGGCCTGAAGAGCAAGGAAATGTGTTACAACACTTTGATGGGTCTGAGCATGTTTCGCAAACCATCAACGAACAATGGGCCCATTACAAGCCTCAGAATGGAATAACCAATAACACTTAGTGTCCACGAAATCCATAATTCTAACCTAGCATTGGTTTGTTTTGTATTTAAAGGGTCAAGCTGCTGAAGAAAACTTCAAGGCCAAAACACAAATCATGGTTCTTTTATACAAATCGTTGGAATCCTATTGAGCAAAAGTGTTCCAAACTTCTTTGTTGACTAAACACTCTACTTAAGTTCTATCGAAAAGTTTTCTTTGGGTTGCTTCTCCAAGTTTTATCCAATCCTGCCTCGCTTTCTTTCGTTCCAAAGATTTGCCTCACTGCTCAAATCTCAAATACCCGTTCTTATGGCTCGTTTGTCTATTTTTCAATTAGACAATGGAGAGAATGTTTGGCTGGGATTGCGATTATGCTAGATCGCAATCCAACTCAAGTCTTCAAGGTTCCAATGAGTCTCTTGGGTATTCACAGTGTGTAAGAAAAGCGCTCTCCTTCTTCTCTCTTCAAGTGCTCGGAAGTCGAAATTTTCTCCGGATTTGGAACCAGCCCTCTTGGTTGGTTGGCATTCACTGGAACGCCCTATCGCTGTGCCAAATTGTTTACTGTCTTAACTTTTAAAGACAGTTCCTCCTTCTAAATGGTCTCCAACCCCTTTTTGGTTGGTTCGGTCCATGGCTTCTTCATGGTTCTTCTTAGGGCTCTCCAACTCCAAGAGATCTTTTTGCTCTCATTGGGCATCGTATAAAGAGCAAAGAATGGGAACGCTGAAGAGAAAACTTTTGGAACGCAGAACTGAAAGCAAGTTGCAGAACATTGTTAGATTCAGATAAACACGCGTCATTTTGAGATCATCTCGCGTATTCTCTAGCTTTGTGTTTTACGTAGGATGTGAGTGGTTAGAGTTGCAATAATGCTCGAAACGAAAACGGGCTTCTACATTTTTGATGAGGATTACCATTTCAAGTTTGGAAGAAGACGTTGATTCAATTTGAATGTTGGGAACCATTCAAGAATATCTCCTTTTTGTTATGGTTTTCTTCTGTCTGGCATTGAATTTAATTTTATGACAGGGATTATAAAAAGGGAGAATTGAATGTGATCCAGATAAGAAGGAAAGAACTCTCACTAAAAGGGGGAGAAAGAAGAAGAAAAAGGGTTGGAACGCCTCTGGTTTTGAATGGAACCCCTTCATCTTACATCACTTTGGGTTAAGACGGAGGGAAAGAAAGAGCGAGAACGCCAATTTGCAGCATTTCAGAAATAATATCTTGATGATCTTATCTCACAAGGAAAACGGAACATCCTTTGAGAGGGACCCCGTGAGCTCCATTCAAAATTTCCTAGTTTGTTGGGATCAAGGGGTGGAAATTGGAAATGAAATGTAATTTCTTCTTTCTACTTTAAGACTCTGGCAACAAATGAAACATAATGAATTTGTCTTATCGAAAAAGTTTTCGTTTGGTGCTCCAAAAGACGAGAGTATGTAAGTGCGTGCCATGTATTAGGGGATAAATAGCCGCTTTAAGGCATAAATCTTGCTTCAGCTTCTTTTTGTTCCAGTCATCCCCCGCCCTCGTGGTGTGTTCCATATCCTTCCCAGGGTGCTTTATCCTGGTCTATGTCAACAATTGAATGGAACATAAGGGGAAGTGGGACTTTGGAGTACTTGGGAAAATTTCCTTGGTGCAATTAAGGAAATGAATGGAGCATTACTCGATCCTCGTTTCGGGAACATTGATCTCTTGGGCGACACGTTTGACACCCCTTTTTGATGGCATCGTCTCAAACAAGAAGTTTTACACGTTTTACCTCTTCAAAGTCCACTGAAGAACTTGATAAGGAGGTTCCATTTGGAGGCAATGGATCCATCCATCTTGGAACCACTCCTTGATGGATTCAAGAAGAACTCTAGACTGGACTCAAATGATTTGGAACAAACAGATGACATCCCATGGATTCACTCACCCTTGGAAAAACTCTCGTCATATTGCATGAGTAAGAAATGGTTCCACATTTCTCAAGCAAACGCCATAGTGTTATATGAACGTGGATTTTACCGTTTTAGCAACCCTTTCCACAAAACATGAAAAATATTTAAAAAATGTCGTTTTCCAATTTTAAAACTAGTACAATATGTACAAGCATTCTAGAATGATAATCGTTGAGCCAAATAGCGATCTGTCTGGTGAGCGATGAATCATTTCCGCATATGCTTTGTGCTCTTTTATCTTACGCCAATGTTCCAAGACGCTCTTCAATCTGATAAAACTCTACACTGGTAATACACAAGTGATCTCGCTGACATGTTTCCAACTCATGGATCATGGTTTTTATGGCAGTAAATCAGGCAGCAGCCAAAGTTTACCCCCTACAATTGTACCCCGAGCTCGACGAGTAATGAGTTAATCTTTAGTCTGGATCCCTCCCGCAGCGTCACATTCATAAGCAGTGGAACATGAAAATTCTCATTTGCAACCGCTCCTATCCTCAATGGAACATGGTTGTCTGACACACTTATTTGGACAAGTTTAACATCTAACCTCAAATTTAACGGTTTTGCTGGAAAGATGGTGTTAAGGAAAAGGTTGCTGATGATTTCAAGGATGATTATATGCAGACCTTGAGTTTATTGGAAAAATTAGGAAGTCATATGTTTAGGTATTGATATCATTATGGACTTTTCCAATGCTACGGTGTGGAGCATTACGAATATGTTATAAAGCGCTTTCTCGAAAGTCTCAGAGTATTGCTCTGTGCCTTGTAATCTTGTCGAAATAATATTTAGTGAAAACAGTCGCCTCTAAATGTGAGTCATTAACAAAGGGCGGGAAGTGGAATAAAAAACAATTTCTAAAAATTTACATAAAACGGCATTTGGGGAAAACGAAACATACTCATCATTTGTGGTAAAAAAACACATATTATAGGCTTTTTAGGATATTTTTTTCTAACGAATTGCTAATTTTGTTTACAATTTCAGACAGATTTACACAATGAAATGTGATAATTGTCTTGTCAAAATTTTGAAAAAGTGCCATGGTCTTTGCTCAACTCTAGAGGGTAGTGGGGTATTGAGAAGGTTTTTTATGCAGTTTTCTTTTTAAATATGGAAAGGAACATATGAAAAGATCTATTGTGGTCTCTGTGGTCTCTGTGGTCTCTGTTCCTCTTACCGTAGGAATTTTTAAGTTGGATCAACTTTAAAAATCGATTAAGCAACACAGACATTTTGACTTCAGTTTCTTTTGATTTTGGTTGATTTTTTCTGCAATATTCAAAAAAACTATTTTTACATGAATTTTGAATTTTGCTTGGGGTTTTAGGGAGAATTAGTCCATCCAAGTAAAAAAAACGCAAATTTGTTCAAGATAGAATTCATGTTTGATACTTTTGTTCAAACTCGTGTGTTTTTCTTTAATTAGAAAAAATGCTCAAAATAGACGTTATGAAGTAATATTTGATTTAGAAGTTTAAGAATCACATATGTCCAACTTTTTATCACGTAAACCACCACTTTTACCGTATGTAAAATACTTTTCTGGCGTCTAAATACCACATATTTCTAGCCCTTTATTCACTATCAAAGTGAGCATGATTACTTATAAACTTTACGAAATTACATCTCTTTCAAGGAGACTTGCCTATTTCAAACTGAGAAAATCTTTTGAAATCCTTGCTACAAATATTTCATCAATCAAACTAAACTCATCAAAGTTCACAACGTGGCTGAAACCTTTTGTACTTCTCCCTTTTCGAAATAGTCAAGAATCCCGATTTTGTTGTACGTGTAGCTAATTTCTTAAGCCTTATTACTTCAAAAATGTCTACAAATGAAATTCGGGTTAGAACATTTAGCGTCATGATTAGGGTGCTAATCACGTGGAAAAACCGCCTGAAATTGGAAGTTAAAAGGATAACCACGAGATCAAAATGACCAATCACTGCATTTCACACTGAATGATTTGTGTTCACCGTCACTCTTTCTGAAAGTCAAACAAAATTGGAAAGTGATTTCCTCAATTGGTATGGGAATATTGTATCAAAAAATTAATCCATCCACACGCAAGTATGATTCCTATTTGTTTAAAAGTTAAGCGAGCATGATGAATATAGTTTTTTCCTTTTTAAGTCTTCCATTTTTCACTTCAGTGATCCACCTATACGTCAAATGATTCTGGCTGCTTTTACTTTTATGATGAACGGATGAACCATCACCTATTTTCTTACTCTCCTACATATGGTGCATTATTCCAAACTACAGTAACTGACCTTCAAGGGGAAATGAGAATATTTACCAAGAGGTCAGATAATTGTAAATTGAGACCTCAGCCTTCACACGCCCAGAGGGCACATGGATAATTTTTGATTATCTAAGAAATTTGATCCACCTTCCAAGAAGCAGCCTAATGAACCTCTGTGGAACAGATCACAACGAGTCGAAAGCACACTCAAACACACTGATTCTATTCCATCTTGGACTCCAGGGTGGGTATACACCGATCTTAATTAGTAATTAGGAATTCAATCCTCGTTCCAGAAACTTTAAGACACACGAGACAAAAAAAATATTCTATCCATAGTACAAACAACGTGCTTCAGATTAGGATAAGAATTATTCATTATTTTTGTTGCTCTTCAAGATGTTAATGATTTGTGTTTTAGATCTAATTGTAGTTAATTAGAAATCGCCCACGAATCGCCCACACGCCCAAATTGACCACGATACAAATAGGGGTTTGTGCCCATGTATGATCAATGGAAAAAAGAAAAACTTTTCCCGAAGGTCTTAAAAAAAGTGTTTGGAACTAAAGAAGAGCAATTCTGTACAGTCTAGAGTCTCAGAAGATCCACTTTTTTCTCGACACTACCGCGGACCAAATAAGGTTTTCAACAAAATTTGATACTCGGAGTTTGTGATATTGTTTAAGCATCCAAAATATTTCACTTTGATACGGTTTGGTTTTGGTTTGATTTTTTCGCAAAAATCTTGCCACCTAACGAATTGGTTACTAAGCTCATATTGAAGTAGTTCTTGATGTACTACTGATGTGTTTCGAGTTGGATTTTTGGCAGGTTTAAAATTTAGTTTTGTAGGGTCAAAAAGCTGACCATAACTAAACTATTCAACAGGCAATAGACCTTTTCTACCATAAAATATGGCAGCACTGCCAACTCCAAATCTATAAGTGTAACTACTACTAATGGAATTCGAAATGGAACTAGTTCGAGTGTTGCCAAATTGGTCCCAGTTTAGGTCTTTTTTAAAAGTTCAATACGGCCTGCCCTTATAAACAGTAGCGAATAAACAGTAATACACTTTGAGTCAAAAAGGCAGCACTCCTAACTCGAAACACATCACTATGATTTACTAAATAAAGCCACGACACAAATATAGAAGCCCGTGTAAGATTTGATAAGATTTGATATTTGTACTCTAAGGCGATAGTGGATATTGTTTTGAGTAGGTTTTGCAAAGTTAGTCTCATAATTAAAGGCTAGTCTACACATGAAACATTTTGGCTAGATTATTTGTCAAATATTCCGAAAATGTTTGGTGTTTGCCAAATGTTTCCTTTTTGTTGCTTCTACACGTGAACGTGCAGTTTGTCAAATATTTTTACCCTTGGCCAGAGTGTTGCCCATTTTTTCAAATTGTTTCAAACTGGCACTGCCAAATACTGTTTAAAAACCAGTCACCTTTGGCAGAGTCCCGTAATTTAGAAAGTGAATTGTATACTGCCACATATTGTCACTTTTCAACGACATTTTTTTCAATCTTGCTTTCTGCCTGAGACTTTTTTCTTTCCTTCAGTACTCATAACGCGACACTATGGACATTGACAATATTTACAATCATTTTTAGTCCTTTTCTTGTCCCCCCCCCCAAACTATTTTGAGACCTCTACTCTCCACTGGAATTTGGTTTTGTCGAGTTGGGTTTTGGTGAACATTGGCAGTTAGAACTGCCACTTGGCAACGTTGCTACCTTGTAAACTCCTCCGAACCTGTCAGTTGACTACTGATGTTAAACAAGCTGACTGGCTTGATGCCATTGATTCCGATGCTTTATGGGACGATCAGGCTCGGAAAGAATCAAGCATGCTCGATTCATTTGCAGCTGATTCAGCGCCGCCAATTTAACTATAAAATTTATAAGGCTTTCAAGTGGAAATCATATGGTTCTATTTATCAAATTCACTTGCTTTACCTTTTGTGATGAATTTAGAACAACGTTTGTGCCAAACAAAACCAATATTCTGTGGAAAAATGATGTTTCCATGGTGTCTGGCTTTTTAAGATGGCTTGAGCATGTTTCTAATATGGAACACTTATAACGGGAACATTATGCGATTAGTTTGCGACATTTGAATCATTAAAACCAGATTTAAGAAACTGGCATAAATTGATAGAAATTCAAATGCTCCCACAAGTTAAAAATTAAAAAAATATCGTAACAAGACGCCACTTAACACCTTTTGATGGTTGATTCGAAATTACACCAGTAACTTCATGCTAAAAATTTTGTCTTCATGACGATTTTTGGTCTAAAAATGACTCTGCCATCCTCTTGCCTCATCAAAATCTGGCAACACTCCATGTTCTGTTCTGTTCTGAGTTGTGTGGAAAGTAAACATTGGAAAAAGGCGAAAAATTTTAAGTCCGCGTGGGAGTTCCTCATTGCCGTGTTCTCCAAGTATCTTAAGCGATATGCGGGATTTTCTTTTTCTTTAAACAGTGACACCACATATTTCACAACGCACACCCGCCCCATCGATGTCTAACTCAAGAAACTCTCCGTCCATCGGGTAGCAGGAATTAAGAAGGGACATTGCTTCAACAGCCAAAGTCTTTCACTTTTTGAGGACATTCAATTTCTCTTCAGTTCCCGACCTGATTCTCTCGATCCCATCATCATTTTGGCGTAGCCGCTTTTTTCTATTTCTCAAGATCTTTATTCAAATTCTCAAGATAAAAAACAGTGAAGGGCACCTTTCGTGTTAACCAAGTGGCAATGGTATTTTTTATGTGGGGAACTTCTTCACTAGTTTCGTGTTTCATTTTTCTGTGTGACAATAATGATTGTTTTGAAATATATAATGACAAAATGCGCAAGTCAAAGTGTATATTTATTAATGGGTTACATTATGTTTATTGGTAATGTCTCTTATAAAATATTTTTGTAGGGACACTTCTTGATGTTTATTGATGTGGCAGTAGATAACTGCTTTAATATTTTGGAAACGTTGTTTTTGAGGGACACCAATTGATTGACACAAGCCCTAATAATAAATCCAGCATACACACTGGAAAGGCAAAGTTAACTGAGAATATGTGGCATGAATTGGTACAAACTAGAACAAATATATTTAGCATTTCACCCGGAAAGTAGTTTGCACTAATACTAATAGTTGAGTTGAATGAAGCAAAGAGCCTGTGAAACACCTGCTCTACTTGTCAGATAATAGCTTTGCTAAATCCATTTTTTCTTAAGCCAAATCTTCTTCTTGCTTGGAAAACTTTAACAATAAATTAACAAACATGTTGAAAATATGAAATATTAAAAGATAACAGTGATCAAATTCATTTTTCTTGAAAAAGTTGGACACTTACATTGCCCAATTCAGGAATATGTAGTCAATTGGCAATTCATACGTGTTATTAATGAGAAAAAATGGCAGGGCTTCAATTAGTAAACTTTCCAATCAAAATAATAAGTGTGGCTGAGTGATGGCATGATGGTACTTTCATGAAGTAACTGGAAGGAATTTGTTCGGTTTAGTATAATGAATATGTCCCTAAACAAATCAAATTTTATTTTCTAGCATAAAATTTGGAAATATTAACAATTTTGTCCTCTTCATGAATCATTTTTTGAACCAAGCAATGGAAGATGCCAAAGAAAGCAGTCACCCTAACCACCTTGTTCTAAGGCCCATATCAGCAAAAAAGCTTGATTCCATTCTGATTCCATTCCAATACAAGATCGTTTTTGACTCAGCCTCAACAGCTTGAAGATCGAAAATCAGCATCAAGCCCCATCACTACAGTTGACGCATTTGAGACGTGACTAGTCCATAACACTACCAAATGATTATCGATGACTTTTGATGTCGTCCATCCACGTGGATTCTTGCAAACTTTTACAAATGACGTTCAATTTTGGTGATCTTGATGCCAAAAGTAAGGGAATTATTGTTTTGTCCTTCAATTCATTAACTTGAAACATTTTACTTAATAATAATTGTTTCGTGGTTGGACACCCTGCACGCATCGATGTGTATTTCGATTGTCGACGAGAAAAAGTTAGCCTAACGACAAATAATTTTTCAACATGTTCAAAGTCAGAAATATTTGACAAACAGAAAATAACATTTGCCATCAAGCAAATTTTGTCTTGGATTTGACCAAATATTTGCCGTTTTGTTTCACGTGTAGACCAGCCTTAAGCTTTTGTTTGTAAGATCTAATTAAAATCAAGTCTTGATTCATAACTTAAGACACAGTCCTGACAATTACAAGGACCCATGGAATATCAGGAATGGCATGTTTAGAGCCTTCCTTCCCTAAACGCCGCAAAAAAATGATTTTCAATAAAAGGCCGAAAGAACTCCGGGATTTCCCTCAAAATATAAAGTCGTTTTGTTCGGCGACTCTTGTACCAATATCATGCACGAATGAATTAAAGACTGAAGAATGAATAAATTGCAGACCTGTTCAAGATAGTTTGAAAAAGTATCTAGATAAGATAGTATTTTCCGCAAAGTATCTAGATAAAGATAGTTTAAGATACTTTCCTGAAAAAGTATCTAGACAAAGATACTTTAAGATACTTTCCCGAAAAAAGTATCTAGATAAAGATACTTTAGGTCATATGTTTTGGTTGTATTGGTCTTGGAATGCTTGCTAGTTTACTTGAAGGTATGCTACAAAGTCTACTTGAGAGTAAACTTTTCATTAACTTTATAAACACAACTCCTTTGAAGATTTCTGCAAGACTGCAACCCAACCAAATCGCATTCAGTGATTCCATATACTAATTCAATTTGAACTTGTGGCACTGCTAGTTTGTTGGGTGTAATTTTGACAAATCGTGCCAAACGCAATATAAATCGTCCAGTTCAAGTAAATGATGTGAGCATATGTTTTGATGGCAACTCTAGAGAGCGTACTTGTTGGTACACTTCGTAGTTCAATTGGCTGGTTTTGTTGAGACAGCTGCCATTTTGAAAAGTAAGTCTCTCATTCCAACCTAGAAGTGCCTCTACATCTATGATCGTAAATTCATCCTCTCGAAACACGAATTGCCCGCCGATTCAGCTATTCCACATTTCTCCTTCTTTATTTCATATTACTCCATTCAACTCAAAACATTGATTGATCTCACAGCAGCATGCAAATTTTGGCAGCTAATTTAAGGAAACACTGGAAGGAAGTTCGCTTGCAGTTCGATTGATTAGCGTTGAAGTATTCAAATGGGAGTGCTTCCAGAACGCTGGAATGCTCCTCTCTAGGCGAGCTTCTCGGAGAACCTCTCATCAATTAAACCTGATGCTAAGCCCAAATAGCGACCCAGCTTGCTAGAAGTTTACTTGAAGTCAATGGAACTAGCACATGTTTGTGCATGCTAAACATATGACTAGAGTTGGATTTTTGTTGAAGTATCTACTTGTTGCACCTTGGCACTAGTGGTACACTTCTCTTTTTCATGAGTTGCTTGGTGTACTTCTGATTCAAGAAAGCTTATGCTATCAACAAAACGGCTGAAACTGCCTTGAAGTTGCCTTGAAATCAACTTTGCTAGCACACCTTGGAATACACAAAACATATGAACTTTTAAGATACTTTCCCGAAAAAAGTATCAAGATAAAGATACTTTAAGATACTTTCCCGAAAAAAGTATCAAGATAAAGATACTTTAAGATACTTTCCCGAAAAAAGTATCTAGTAGTGATGTGAAATCTGGGCTTGGGCAAGTTTTTCCACGGGAGGTTGCAAGGTAGGGTCGCCTAAGTGAGATTTTGTGCTTTGCTAACCAACTCAACCAAACACAAATTTGAGGTAAATTTGCAACCCTGATCCAAAGTTACAAAAGTCAGGGGCGCGTTTCTGTGCTTCTTAATGAAAAACCGGTTTATGAAGATAGGTAGGCTGAAGGGAATACCATTTCACTGAAGGTAAATTGGCGACCCCGGTGTACGATGTCACGAAAAAAGCTTGCCCAAGTCACATCATTAGTATCTAGATTAAGATACTTTAAGATACTGTACCGAAAAAAGTATCTAGATTAAGATACTTTAAGATACTTTCTCGAAAAACTATCTAGCTAAGGTACTTCAAGATACTTTTCAAAAAACGTATCCATATAAGATACTTCTAGGTACTTTTCTTCATTATGCATAATGTCAAATTATTTGTGCATTAGGTATGCACATTGAAAGTGGATGCATTATACATGTTTAAACTTGAGAGTGGACGCATTATGCACATTGAGAGTGGACGCATTATGCACATTGAGAGTGGACGCATTATGCACATTGAGAGTGGATGCATTATGCACCCTTCTTCAAAGTGGATAATGAATGCATCCTCAGATTCCTCACTCAATGTGCATAATGTGTCCACTCTCAAGTCTCAACATGCATAATGTGTCCACTTTCAATGTGCATAATGCACAAGTAATTTGACATTGTGCATTATGAAGTAAAGTATCTAAAAGTATCTTTATCTAGATACTTTTTGGGAAAATGCATAATGCATACTAACCAATGCATAATGGATGCTTTAACACAAAAGTTTTCCGAAAAAGTATCTAGATAAAGATACTTTAAGATACTTTCCCGAAAAAAGTATCTAGATAAAGATACTTTAAGATACTTTCCCGAAAAAAGTATCTAGATAAAGATACATTAAGATACTTTCCCGAAAAAAGTATCTAGATAAAGATACTTTAAGATACTTTCCCGAAAAAAGTATCTAGATAAAGATACTTTAAGATACTTTCCCGAAAAAAGTATCTAGATAAAGATAAAAGATAAACTTTTATCTTTTATCTAGATAAGATAATTGAACAGGTCTGATAAATTGTCACATTCCATACGGTGCATGGATTTCTCAAAGCTGGATTTCGTATGCAGAACGAAGGTGACCGCTTGGTTGGCTAGGGCAGAATAAGAGATGCGCCGTTTTTTGACAATTTTTGTTTGCAGTTTTTTTTTGTAAATTCGTGGTTTTGAGGCCAATCTATGGCTATTATCGTCATTTCCATGCATTTGTTGGCTATTGGTTGTAATCAAATATTCAATTACCAAATATGTATCAATTCAGATTCCATTCATGTGTCGAAAAAAGTGTTTCACTCGATTACTTTTTTAACGATTCGCTTAAGTACGCAACTTTTAACTTGACGCAACATAAATAAAATTACTCACGCAACTAAAGAGTTTCTTTTTCTCCCGATACGGATGCGAAGTAATCCTGACCTCTCATGGCAGCTATTATAACTAACCGTCAGCTGTTGAGGTGGATCGTTTTTCGAAACTGGGCGCTTCTCATCGAGTCAATTACTTTGATTTATTTACTGTTGGGCCCGTGATTTCCCATTGGAACACGCAAATCGCGAAAGTTGAGGAATGGGAAATCATGCTCAGACAGATTGGGCCAATTACTGCCGTGAAGTTTGTGAATAATATCTTCAACACCACGGAGGCAAAATTGGTGGAATTGACATTGGTCCTGAAGACACCATCATTCCAAATGTAGTGGAAATCGATGAAAGCTTCTTTTTTCGAAGGAAGTACAATCGAGCGAGGGAGATGGAGGGATGGTGCCTGGGTATCTGGAGGTATTGAGCGTGGAAGTGGACGATGCTTCTTGATTGAATTTGCTGATAGAACCCGCAACACACTTGAAGAGGCAATTGTGAACTACATTGAACCCGGCACCCACATTATCTCTGATGGCTGGGCTGCCTATAATCTCTAAGGACAACTTTGTAGACCCCTATAACCAAACCATTCACACGCAAAATATTGAAAACACTTAGATGAGGTACAAAAAAACTGAAACGACAACTTGGAACTTCTCGAAGCCTGTTTTCCAGCTACCTCCACGAATTTCAATGGCGGTGCCATTTTCACGACTATGACATTTTTTCAGCTTTCCTTGGTTTCTCTTCTTGGTTCTATTTGGTTGGAGCGGGCACCCTACAGGATTGGGAAATAATCGAAACAGGAAATATTTATCCCGCAACCTTTCTTACCCCCCTTACAAGCACAAAATTACCAATGTTTCTTGGGAGCCGTTAGATCCATTCCGGTTGGCTTGATTCGCTTCAGGACTGTAAACCATGGCTCACTTCGATCCTTGGAGTTCTTGGAAAAGCGGAAGTATTCAAGATGTATTTCTTGTGCCGTTCGACTCTCTCCCGACGAACATCCGACCCCGACGCAAAAGTGGCCATAATTGACTGTCACGGCGAGAAAACGACGTGTTTTCTGACTTACTTCCGTCTTTCCGCACTTCACGGCTATGGGGGATGCAGGGGGAGGTTTGAGTGATCTCTTCAAAAATCTTATCGCGGGCGGATGAAAGAAGAGAAAAGGCTTGTTTGGCAACAGTGGGTGGCTCGTGAGAATTTGGGCAGTTTAAGGGTTTTCGCAATTTACAGACCGCCCTTGTGAATTAGATGCCATTAAAAATGTCGAATTGCAAGTTTGAACACCTTTGGTTAGGATTTTGGAAAAAAATGCACACTTTATTTGCTCGTTCTTGCACGAGAAAATTCTCAACAAAAGGCCACTTTTTTTGGGTAAGTACAAGTGTAAGTGATGTTATAAGCACTGATTTGTATTGTAAAGCTCCAAAACTATCATGGTATCAAACAAAATGCCGTTTTTTGTACGTGTTTCTCTTCAATATCAAAGGTCTTTTTTAAGTGCTTGCCATTTTTTAATCAATAGAATAATTTTGCAAATTCTTACAAAACCGAGAGTCAAAATGTCCATACTGGCAATTCGACATTTTTTGTAGCATCTAAGTCATAAGGGCGGTCTGTAAAACGCGAAAAACCTTGCACTGACCAAAGTCTTACATTGACGAACAAGCCTTTTCTCTTTTTTCATCCGCCCGCGATAAGATTTTTGAAGAGATCACTTAAACCTCCCCCTGCATCTCCTATTCTTTCTAGCCACCCAAAACCAATTCATAACAAACAACTGACGATGAGTTAAAATAGCTGCCGCAAGTGGTCAGGTTTACTTCGCCTCCGTTATGAATAAGTGAGGTTACCTAAGTTACGAAACATTATGTACGATCGGACGTATGCAATTTTGGTGACCTCAACACAATTTGTGCGGATCCGCCGAGTTTTCAATGTTACGAACAAATTTACGAGTGTCCGACTCGCAGATGTCCGGGGAAAATTTTCGAGTCAAGTAGGTGCGTAAATTTTGTGGGTAGTGGACATTTTGAGATAGGAGGTTTCAGAAAGTGTCTGTTTTTGTACAAATTTGTCAGAAAAATGCCAAACCTTTACGACATGAATCATTCTGAAGTCGGCAAATAAGACCATTTTTGGCATTTTGCCCGTAAATGTTAATCACAAAATTATTTTTCCTCAAAAGTAAAAGAACGCAACGAAATCGGATACTTTTCCCAACCTCTAGTAATGAATGAAAATTTCAATATTTTTTTAAAACTGTACAGATAATCTCGATTTAAAAACACTTGTTAGTGAGGTTTGGGATTTGACATATTAGGTGATGAGAAGAGGGCGGATCTGACATAAGTTTTCACTCTTTGAGTCGATTTTTTTCGAAAATCACAGTTTGGGGCGTTTTATATTGCTTGTTTCCGGTAATTTTTAACTTTAAAGGGAATATTTTTTACTTTTAGATATATTTTCCTAAATGTAATTTTTAATTTTTCTCTGTTTGCTGACTTTGAAGAGTAACCAACTTCGTGGAGATATTGATGATGAGTAGGGCACGGAAATATGTTTCTTAAAATATAAAACATTTTAAAAATTCTTCTCCCTCTTTGCTCGATTTTTTAAATATTTGGTTGTTTTAAGGAAAAATCAAATATTTTTTCGAATATTTGAGACAGAAAAAACATTTGAGGCAAAACTGACGAAAATAAATTAATGACCAATAATCAAGAAGGCTTACCCAAAATGAAACCAAAATACAAAAATAACATTTTTACTAAAATTAGACATTCTCGACCAAAACTCCAGTCATACACGGAAAAACTGCGCCATATATTGAGGCAAATTGAAAATTGTATTATTAAATCATTTACATCTCAGGTATGCCTTTAAACACGGTCAAATGCATCAAATTCACCAAAAATAAATTTTTAAAATTGGTACACACAGACAAATATACCAAATAATGGCGTTGTCAGAAAAATATTTCTTACGTATCCGGCTTTTTGTAAATATTTCGCAAATATCTAGGGCTTTTGAATAAAATTTATATTGGAGATGACACTTTTTCGCAAATACTTATCCGGACCCTAATGATGAGTAAACGATAGTTTAAGTAAATAAAATTGTGTAAGTAATCCATTTAAAAAACTTTTTGGTGGTGCAAAATTAATTTGAACCTGAAAAATACTGATGGAATTCGAGCAAGTTTTCGAGTTTCGAACTCAACGAACCGAGTGAAAAACGAACCGAACCACCCCGAACTGTCGAGTCTAAAATCGAACCGGAAGACGGACTGTCTTGTCATAGCGTTAAAAACATAGAATCTTGGTTGTGTTTTCAATCCCATCAATCTCAACATGCCTTGTTAAAAAGTACTCTTCATCCTCCCAATTATAATATAATAATGTTTATTGCGAGATTTATATAACATCATAACTGTTGATCATTTTAATCTCACATTGCTTTTTCAGTGGAGACTGTTTAATCACTTTGCACTCTTTGGTTTATTCTTTACTCGCTCTCTACAATTACCTTTATGGCAAGCCTACTTCACATTGGTAGGGTGACCTGAAACATGAACGGTGAAATAGTTGGTCAGCTCTATTTGAAGGATATTAGAATTACTTTTGTTGTTCGTTCTTTGTTTGTAAAGTAAGAGTGTAGGCCGCTGCAGACTAAATGGAATTTTTTATGATGTTAAATTCACACAATTAGGCTCGCAAGTATTTCAATTCAGTTTAGGTCAGTGGTCACCCTCAATTTGTGACTGATAAGATAAACAAATCCGTTTCCGGTTAAAATCATCACAACATACCGATCAAAGTGACGGGACATAAAACCCGATGAGTAGAATATAAGCAAAATGAAACTGATTCTAGCAAATGTGTTGTATTGATTGGAAAATCACTTTCCAAAGTTCCTAAGCTCGCCAGTTGGTAAGATTGCCAAATATTGAGTTTCAGAAGATGAAAGCAAATCCACTAGTCCAAGACCAAACCACCCTGAAAGATCAGGGATGTCTCATTTATTATCAATGTACTTTAAAAATGAGTCAAAGTCATTTTTGATGTGAAACCTAGTTCTTGGTTCTACATTTTTTCCTGAAGTAGTCAGAGTCTCTTTGTCATCCCTCATAACTAGAGGTGCAAATTTCAGGCAAACAAGATTTAATGCCCAAAAACATGTTTATTTGCTATTTGTTAGCTTTAAAAGTTTATTTGCCATTTTTGGGCAAATAAATACAAAATGTCAGTTTTTGGCCAATTGAATGCAAAATTCGTCGTTTTTTGAGCAAATCAATGCAAAAATTGTCTTTTTTGTTAAAAAATAGGAAAAAATGCTCAAAATGTTTTGTTTAAAAGATAAATTGATTATTCAACGGAATAAAAATATTTTCTCTTATTTGTTCATACACTTGCATTCCACTTTTTTGTTGGTGAAACATGATGCTCATTTTTCAAATTAAGTGGCCAGTGTTGCTACATATTGGTAAATTTTCGTGTCATTTTGCCATTTTATTTGTCTTGGCTTTTTCCTACCTACACTTTATTTAGGGGTTGCGTGAGAAAAAAAATGATGGTCCGTTCATCTGAAAACTACATCTAAAACACTCTATTTTTAGTTGGTGCAAAAGTTAATCAGCCATTTCTGATTTTTTGGAGTAGCAAGTAGAAGTAAAAAAGATTTGGTACTTGCTTTTCTGGAAACTTCTAATATAGGCAAGGGCTTAAAGGTCAATTGTCATTTTGTGCCTTACATCCCATTAAGGAAAATGGGAAACACTTCTTTCTAATGTTGTACAAATGAAATGAAAGGTTTTGCACTTTGTTATTTCAACTGTCAACATCATGACTTCCTTCAAACCCTTTTTTGCAACCTTTTGGCTACATGATTAGTTTAAGAGATTTATATAGACCAAATATGGCAAATCACACCAACACTACATGGAAAAGCTCCAAATGACTCAAGAAGTCTGCATTATTATCTCACTTGCAATTTCTGGAGATTGCCTGGGTAATTCTTTGGAAAGTAGATTGACTTGTTCATAGTTAGTGTAGTACTATTGTATATAGTATAGGCTTGGGAAGCATTCTTTGCAACTACTCAGGCCAAGAAAACTAGAATCAGTGTGATCCATTGACTCTGTGTTATTGCAGTTACCCAAATTGAGGGTTCTTGGAAACTTCCTAGAAGCATGAGGCATTCAAATTCATAAACATCCAAAAAATGTTCTGATTATTCCTAAGGTCTGGATTCAATTCAAAAAATATTGAGCCAGTTCAACAGGGCAAAATGATGATCAATGAAAGTTAATTTGTGGGTGGTGTGTACAACGCCATTGGCTTGAACAAGGCTCTTCTAGAACTTGAGAAACCAAACATTTCAAAAAAAAAACAAATCAAGAAGCAAAAGGGGTGTAAATGATGTCTTGAAGGAGGTCATGGTGGTGACAATTACAAAAAAACTGAGAATACTCCCATTTTATTTTTACAACATGAGAAAAAACATCTTCCATTTTCCTAAAATATTGAGAGGACACATCCAAACTAGTTTTCTAGTTGTTCATGGTTAGTGGAATCAGCTCAAAGGGACAAAAGGACCTTTAAGTTTCTGCCAAGATGAGAGGGAAAAGATATTTTTTTAGACAAATACACATATTTTATCTTTATTTTCTACCTAATAAACTGATAATTAATTTCATCAATTAATGGGAATAAAAAGCTGATAATTTTTGTGCCAATTAAAATGCCAAGTATTAAAATAATTTTTCAGATGGACGGAACATCAAAAAAAAAATTTTACGCAACCCCCAATTAAAGTGTAGGTTGAAAAAAGCTAAGATTTTTTTTGCCATTTTTGTGTTCATTTGCCATTTTATTTGCCAATTTGGACGCTTTTATTTGCCATTTTTGGGGCCTAAAAGGCATGTTTTTTTGCCAGAAATCTGCATCCCTACTCATAACATTCAGACGGTGTCTCAAATTCCTCCAATCACAAGCGTGACCCAAATGTACAAATATTCAAAAATTTGAAAATTTGGCATGACTGATTAACAATAGGTTCGCACCGAACAGAAATGAACCGACTGAAGGACCCTAAAATCGAACCGAACCATCGAATTTCGAACCGAACTTAAAGTTCGATCCCATCAGTACCGAATAAGGAGCAGGGCTACAAAATTTATTAAAAAATTCGTCAATTTTTTAATAGTTTTTTGGGAAATAATGTGTCCTAGTTCTTGTTGAAAAAGCGTTATATCTTTAAATTAAAACCATTCCTCAAAAATGGCAACACTAGCTCGCTTGTGTGCAGGATAACCAATTTAGTCATTTAGCTTCAAATTATGACTTGCTTACCCCGCGAGGTGTCATTTTGATCACTTGGGAGTATGACGGCTTTGCCTTCATTGAATAGATTTTACGTATTTGATTAGAGTTGAATGAAATGAAACAATTGGCATTAGGCCGATCTGATTCTGCCTTTATTTCTCAAGTGTGACGAGTTTTCGATTGAAGATCGAGATTTCACTCGTTTAAAAATAATGCGTTGGTGTCAGTCAACTACTTTTATGCCTTGATTACATCTACTTATTTGAGATATAATCAAAAAGGTGCACTTTCGTAGTTTAGTTGATATGCAAAGCAAATTGAATGGATATTTGCGATATTTTGTTTTTCGTATTTTGTACCTGCCTGTTGCTTCTTTAGTACTATGTGAGATCGCGGACATTGAGTCGTGCTGCGCAGGTGGACCGAAACTTGAAATGCTCAATGCTGTTAGAAAAAGAGATGATTCTTATATTTTTGGTGGCTACATGTGGTGTACCAATATGGCGACGGACCAACGTGTTTTAAAATGCGCTAAAAAGTACTCAGGCTTCCTGTAAGAGTAAAATAAAAAAACAACTTTTCACCAAACCTCACATTTATGTCAGAGGGCCAGACCTAATCAGGGTTCAAACTTTATTTGTAGACCAATTTGAATCATCCCTCTTGTCTTGCTTGACTCAATGAACACGTACTTTACTTTTGAAAAATTGACATGATGTTGATTTGAGCAAACTCATAAGCCGCTTTGATGATCGGTATCGAAGGACGCACGTTTGGGATTTTTATGATTCCCGCTCTGACCCTGAATTACCGTTCCGACGCGGCCAGTCGTCCACACAAAAAGAGTCGTCTTGCTTTAGTCCAAAACAACAAAGAGCAACTTACGAGAGGGAAAAACCAAAAGACCTTTCATGACTAGCATCAGAAGATGTTTGAAGGATGGTAGAGGCAACCAATCAACAAACCCACCAATCGATCAACCATGGGAATCCAGACCAAAGCCAAGAAACAACTAGATTCTACACGCAAGCTTAAGTGAAAACATGTAAGAATGGGTGACAGCACCAAACACCGACACCGTTCCAAAACATTTCGAGAAAAAATGCCACAATATCAGAAACTTCAATTTTTGGAAAGATTCTTCACCTCTGAGTCCTTCAAGCGCAACCAGTGAAATGGAAATCACGTGCAACCTTTGAGCTTTGATGCACAAAATTTCTGTTCTAATGTGTCCAATATACCTTTAGAAGCTCGAAAATGGGTCACATGTTTGTGTCAGGGTGCAATTTCTGGAGCTGTATTACTAAGGTGACCTCCCAGTCTTATGTACTGTGACCTCCCAGTCAGCTGCTCCTTAAAGGACCATATGCCATAGACAGAATCAAGGCTCAATGTGACCTACCCTATGCCATACTGTTAATGAATAAATCCCAGATAATTGGAGCTTTTTTTGATGATAAGCTTACAAAATTTCCTTTTAACACCAATCTTCTTTGGACTATTCCATGATTCATCTGATTTCAATTGGCCTAAATGGTTTATGGGGTCCTTAACGTCATCGCTGCTAAGTGTTGTTGAAGCGTCAAATGTGATCTTATGTCCGCAAAATTGCTGCCTTGTTGTCATTGGTTGAGCAGGCTCTATTCTGAACCAATCCCTGACTTTGTTTAGATTAGTGACCTCACTGAATCGTTGGCTAATTGTTTTCAAATCAGTGTAACAAACTTTTTGGAGAAACTGAAACAAAATAGAAAATGCTCGTGCATTCTACTTTCTCAAAGCATAATCGTTCCTCCATTTGGCTTTTTTCGAAAATCTCCATCAAAGAACGCTCGCTCGAACGCACGCAAACGGACTGGAAACACTGTCGCTTTCAAAGTGACTCGCTTTTTTGACTCGAATTTCAGGTGGCTCCCTCTGAGAAGTACATTTTGCGCAACTCTCGACTGAAGAGAGCAGCTCCCCCTATAATCACAGCAGAACCTTGAACTATTTTGGAGGGATTGAAGTATTTCCTCGCCTATTTTATCTTTCATTAGTCTGATTTCAAATTGCGCAGAACTTTCTTGTAGTTTTAATATTTAGGTCTATTTATGCTCTCTCTCTCTATAATGGTTCACATTTAAGCTCTAAATTTGATATACAAGCAATCTTGGCTCTTTTTGATCTTGAAAAGTTAGTCACGTTGTTTTCAGGGTAGGTTGGTCACACTCTTAAACGCCCTGGTCACATTCGGAGAAGTGCATGCAAAAGTTTCATAACATTGACTTAACACCATCCAAAGTCCGACTAGACAGTCCAGTCGGACATCGGACATTTTTGTCGAAAGTTTCGTAACATAGGCCCCTGGATTCGTTTTAGAATTTCCCTCGAAGTCAGGGTGGCCAAATCGAGCACTCTTTTTTCATCTTAAATACATACCGAGAGTTAGAACTTGAATGCGATTTTATTGTGTAATGTTAGGTTACTATTTTTTATGTTTAAGTATCATAAATGCATAAAAAACGATTATCCTGACTATCAATGCCAGTCTCAGCAAGAATACTGGAAGTTTTTTGGTAAGTGATTTTAATAAAGAGGCGAATTCACGAAGTTTAACAAGAGGTTTAATGAACATGTGGTGGGGAAGGTAGCTAGTCAGTAAGTGAGGAAGAGGATGCTGGGGCCAAGAAAGGAGTAAGAATTATTGCCGATATGAAGTGAAGGAGGAGATGGAAGAAGAAAGAACATTATATCATACCAAATACCAACGTTACGGCCTGCTTTTCCTAATCTTTTCGGAAACGAAAAAAAACTTGAGAACTGATCTCCAAGCATATTGCCATAACCTCACAATTAGTTACGGTTTTACCGTCGACCTACTGCATGCTTCATTTTTCTCTTTGTGTTTTCAAAAGAGAAAAACGCCTTTGGATTCGTCCCAACCTCCTGGACCACTCTACTTTCCTTTTCCAACTGATCAGAATCAATGGAGGTCCTAATCTTAGCTTGAACCACATCCAACTTGTTTTGGAGGCTGGCTACAACAAAAGGAATCAAAATACGCCGAAATCTATTCGAAAGCTGATAACTCCTTTTGAGCAACTTCTTTCTAAATTTTGGAATTCTAGACAATGGCCCACTCCTTGGCGCTGTTTCTGGAATACAAAGTGACAAAGAAACCTCATCAAAAATTGAAATTAGCCTATTTATGGATTCAACTATGGACGTAGATCCATGGATGGATATCAAATCCAGCTCTCCCAATCTTTCGACAATAAGGGTCCAGTGTTCATCTTTGAACTGAAACTTGGCCACACCCACCTTTCTTAAAGGGTTAGATTTCAGGCTCACCGACTTTTGGTCTACCCTATCTCAAGAATGTGATGATTTGACAAACTACAAGGGGCTACATGGACATATTGGATCAGATCAGGATCATTGGAGAAAACTAAGTCCAAATTATTTTTTGCGCTGTTTGGAACACCAACGTGTTGAGAGAGATTACGCAAAATCGCAAACACTTCCAATTTTTCGAAAGACAGCGATGCTGTTTTCGAAAATGTAATGTACCCATTCAGACTAACATTCCACTCTAAAATGCTAGCCAAAAATTGAAGTCTCCAACAAATAAAAGTCGAGAACAAACCTCTAGATATTACTTCTTTCCAATGAATTGGAGAGCTGATAGAGATGAAGAAGAGCTACAAGAAGGTGGCCGATACATTGTTACAACCGTAAGATCAAGGGCCTTGAAATGACAAATCAAAACTTCTACTTCTCCATTCGACATTTGAACATGACTAAGAAGTAAGTCTTTCCTGACATATAGACATACGCCGCCATGTGGGAAAATGTCAAACAGTTTTTCCGACACACGATTTTTTTCGACTGGCGGCAGAAAACGGAACCCTTTAGTTGCGTGAGTTATTTTACTAATGTTGCGTTAGGTTAAAAGCTGCGTCCGTTCGAATCATTAAAAAAGTAATCGAGTAAAACAATTTGTTCGAAAACTGAATGAAATCCCAATTCATATGTAATTGATGCTGATTTTCATTCTTGTGCTGACTAAGTTCAATCAATCACAATCATCAATTGCGATCTAGATCATCATAAATCAATAATCGTGCCGCCCAAATTGAAGGTGCTAAAAGTCAAATCAAGTATTCAATTGATAGAGAGAACCTGGAACAACAGTCTGATCCATTTAACCATTGGCGTATTCACCGTTCATTATCGTTCTTGTAAGTGGTTCCCAAGAAAAAGACAACCAAAATAAAGAGGAAGGAAAAAACACAAATGACATTTATCTTAACTTTTGCCTATGGCCACTATTTCTTAGGGAGGTGGCCTTTGCCTGTCTTAAATTGAACAAGCAAGTCCAGGCTGTCCTGCAACATTTTCTATTGTTCAATAACAATTCAGATATTGGCCAAGACCAATCAAGAGATGGTTTAAGACCAATTTAAGTATTGTTTAAAATGTATTTGGAGGTTGTTCAAGACCGAGCTGAATATTCTTAAAGATTGATCTGGAACTTATAACTCAAGACTTGGCGGTTAGAATGAATATCTGAATATTTGTGCATTTCCTGGATTAGCTTTGAACAATTTTCAAATCTGGAACTTGTTCCGATTTCTCCGATTCCGATATCATTCAAAACCAATTTTGATATTTCTCAAGACCAATTCCGATATTATCCAAAACTAATTTACATATTGCCCAAGACTTCGTCAGGAAATACTTTAATAACTTTTTAATTATTCATGCGCAAGCTTTGGATGGGAATTTGAGAATCTTCAAACCCTTGGCCAGTTTTCAGATCGGTTTTTATCAACTTTCAAATGCGGAACTTGTTCAAAAACCATTTGAAAGTTGGTCTTTATTGATTCAGATGTTATTCAAGATTGATTCTGATATTATTAAAAACCAATTGGGATTTCCTACATGACCAATCCCGATAATACTGTCTAAAAGTCTAATTTATCTTTAAATCCGTCTTGGACAGTCTCTGAATTGGACTCACAAAAGTTCCACTTAAGAACAATAGCCGGATCAATCTTAGACGATTTTTGTATCGATCTTGGATGACATCTAAATCAATTTTGAACAATATTCGAATCAGTCTTGGATCATACTACTGAATAATTTGTTTTAAGTTTAGATGGAAATTACCAAACACTTAAACATTTGTTTCTTATCAAGGGAACCAATTGGAGCAGCTTATAATTTGGTACACTTAAAACATCACTTACACAATCTTTTTTAAAAGAGTGTATGAGGTTAGCTCATATCATTTTGAACTGTTCAGACGAAACATACCAAAACTTATTTTTTTTTAGAAAATAAAAAAATAACATTTGCTTGGGAATTTAAGTTTTCACATACCACGAGCGTTGGGTAAATGATAGACAAGTTTATCTAAAATATGCCAGCAGCGAATTATCATATTCTAAAACACATTTAATTCAACAGTTTTTTGAGTTAATTCTAAAATTGAATAGACTAAGTTTCCAAAAGAAATAGTTTTTTAGGTACATAACTTTTCATCCAGACCTCAGTTAGTTTCATTTCAAAGTTGTTCCCCTTAGTTTTCTGGGTCAGAAAAGTTTCATAGGCATAGTTTTGGGACATTTCATAAAAAATTCAAACATATTTTTTCAGTACAACGGGATAAAAACGAACTAATCTTTAGATATTCGGATCGGTCTTGGTCAATAATTGAATGGTCTTGGAGAATCTCCGAATCGGTCTTGAACAATAATCAAATCGGTCTTGGTTATTTGAATTGTCCTTGGACGACATTCAAATCAATTATAGGCAAAATCCGAATCAGTTTTGGACTTTCCAATTATTTTGGAATTCAGAATCTAATCAAAAATGATTCCAAATATCTAATTGTCATCAACACATTGTCCATGACTGATCTTGTTAACTGATAAAATCCAAAAACATTACACCAGCAATTTACCGAAGAAAACGATTGGAAGCTACTCAAACTTTAGTTGGTCGATCTCAACTAGTGATATCAACTTTGAAAAGGAGAAGGGGGATGGGAGCATGAATCAAGTAGTGGATATTGAGTAGAATAAAAAATATATCAAAACAAACCCATTCATTAACTGACGAAAGTAAAGTGAAATTTGATCAAACTCCCTTTTGTAACCTAGAAACAAAAGTTTGATATGCTACTTACTGATAAATAATCAAAAAGAATGAGTTGGTTTAGGAAATGAATAAGCCCGATTCAGTTAAGTTTTTAGGTGAGAGTTTTAGCAATTTTCCATCATCAGGGTTTGTTCTTGCCAACATCCAGGTTGGAAATCATGTGTTGGAAGCAAATTGACTTTTCATCACTTGGGCCCAGAAATTTTGAATTCGATCTGATATCTGATCTGATATCAAACGGTTAGCTTGAAAACTACGTGGATTAGGTAGATGGACCTGTGATTCGTTAAATTGCACTTTGGATTTTTGGATTTATGCCAAAAATCGAAATAAAGATTTATCTTTTGTGAACAGGTGTTATTATATAAATTTTGTTGTTATACTGTACAAATTGTTCGAAGTTATGATATAATTAGAAAAGGTACGTTGGGCGACCCTTGCAAGCTTAAAAAATTTGACGTCAAGAGCAAAAAATCGTCAAACTTCAATATTTCGTAAAGTAAAGATGCTGCTCATACTCATATATCAAAATTAGGTGAACACTTCTGGAGAAAAGATGACAATTTACTATGTGAGACGTCATGACTTTGAAAAGTACATCATTTTGTGTTGTTGCTCGTCATTTACGTGCGCTATGTATACAGGGTCACACACCTTATCTGATTTAATTATAGCTTCAAACAACTTTGTCTAACAAAAAATTCTCAGCATAAGACTTGCTCACAAGAAATAAATCTTCATTTCAATATGTTATATAAATCCAAAAATCGTACATTCAAACGAGTGGGAAGCAAGTCTTCCTCTAGTCTGGTTATCCTTTGTACAAGCAAAACACTTGTAGGCTTTCCATTTTGTGTTATCTTTAATGGGAGCAGGTCTGATGCAAAAATTTCCTGACCCGGTCAAACTTGTAAATATTTTGACGTTCAACAATACCCTGTTTTATTGAGAGCATTTATTAACAATGTTCTGTGTTTAAAACGGCATCCAAAGTAAAAGAGTTTGGGTCTAATGTATTTGCACTCAAATTGGTCTTCCAATACCCCGCATTTGGTGTTGGAAAATGACATACCTATTAGGTTTTATCTTGTGAATTAATTTCTAATAATATTTGATTAAACTAAGTCAGTATAAGATTGAAATATCATGATCAATAATATCAATTATTCCATTACCAATTCTCTATCAATTCAGATTCCATTCATGTGTCGAAAAAACTATTTTACTCGATAACTTTTTTAATGATTCGAACGGACGCTACTTTTAACCGAACGCAACATTAGCAAAATTACTCACGCAACTAAAGGGTTCCGTTTTCTGCCGCCAGTCGAAAAAATTCGTGTGTCGGAAAAACTGTTTGAGGGAAAATGGGATTATCAGGGCGTACTCTATCACGTCGAACTAGCCTAAAACCAGCTATTGCTACTTCTTCGTCTAAAACTCCTGGACGGAGCCAAGTCTCTGTGATAGAAATGAAGGAGACCTCTCTATCAATGGCTAACTCCTCCAGTACTTTGACCTTTGTGCTGTCTTTTTTGGAAATAAGACAATGCACGTTCAAATAAAGCCCTTTTATGGGCTGAAGGTCTTCCGATGCCCCCGATGGACCAAGTCTATCAGTTCTTAGACCTTCCTGTCTAACCTTAAAAAACCCTGATTACTAACAAAATTTTGCCCTGCAAGAAGGGTTTGTTGGGAAGAGGAGGGGCGGTCACACTAGAGTAAGACCTTGTTTGCCCATGCACGGGTAGTTATTTAAGGAAATTTTTAATTTCAATGGCATTCCATTTTCAGTGGTACCACACCATTGGCATGAACCTTGGAAAGAAGGAAATTCATAAATTAAAATCTTCCCCCATGGAAAATGAGAGAAATGTCCTTTTTAGTTATGGCATGGTTTGAATCCATTTTCCTCCTTATCCAATCATGAGAAGGATGTCTCCTTTGTAACACATTTTTGGGCCCCTATGTGTCCTTGATATGGAGCAAAGCTTAATTTCGATTTTGCACATAATAGACAATTTATTGATTTAGAAGGCTTTGTTTATTGCAATCAAGAAAAGTTGAGAAATATAGGCTTCAATCTGCTATGGAAACAATGATGAAGAAAATGTCCCTTGAGGATAGTGCTTCAAGTGCATTAATTTTTATAGTTGCTGTTTTGATAATTCTAATGAAAGCCTTTCTGAGTTAAAATTACAAAAACTAAACAACTATAAAGTAAGGCAGTTTATTTATCATCAGAAATGGATTCACAATGGCCAACAATACAAGGCAAAAAAAAGAGAAAGGAAAGTCATGATGGTCAAGAAACAAGACTTGGAATGGAAAATGTTGAGCAATGAACTCAAAATCACAACTGAACAACATGACTCATATTCACATAGTTTTGTTACAGAACTTTTAGGACAACTTTCAGATGATTTTCATTGATGTGTTGGATACTGAGTGCACTGTGAAGATTTTTTATGCATGGAAATTGTTTGTACACATGGCACACTAGATGAGTTTGATGCTCGTGCTCTCTTTGATGTATAAGTGACATTTTGCTCACAGGCCTGCGATTTTGTCACTTTTAAAGCACACAATCAGCAAAAGAAATGATCAATGATCACATTGTCCTGGCTTCAATAACTTGGATTCTTCAAAATCCTTTGTTCTATGTTCTTCACTTGGTCATTAATGCACTTTAACTCATGCAAATTTTTGTTGGCATGAAATACTTTGCCTAAAGTGGAAGGCCAACACAATATTGTTCATTTGGTGATTGCAATCTTGACATGGAGGATTTCTCGCAAGAAAAAAGCGATTTGCAGAATGATATTCAGGATTGCACACAATGACACATAATAAGCACATGATCAACGAAGAAATGACCAATCTACCACAATAACATCATCTCAGATGTACCAAACTGATCCAAATTAATCACCAATAGATACAGGATGTAAAAGTCACTTTCACAAACTAAACAAACATGCTGTGCCTTGAATATCCTTGTCCCTTCTTGTGTTGAGGTAGTGATACTCATACATCAAATTAAACTCAAGTCAAGAAATTGGCCAAGGATCAGTTATCTACAAACATCAGTACAGTTACACTGAAAGGTAATAATGTAAGGCCCTACATTCAGGAGATGATTGATTCTAATGATTTTAATCAAGGGGAAAAAGATTCAAAACACGTCATAACTAAAATGACAATTTCTGTCATATTCCATGGGGGAAGATTTTAATTTTTGCATTTTTTTCTTCCGAAGACTTAAGCCAATGGTGTGGTACCACAGAAAGTGGAATGCCATTGAAATTAAAAAAATCTTGAAATAACTACCCGTGCCATGGGAGAATGTGGATTAAGGGGATTGATGATGATGATTAGGGACAGGAACTTAAGACGAATAAACTTTTTTTTCGTCAAAAATTGGAACTTTTCTTAGATTTGAAGCTTTTTTCTCAAATTTGGAATCAAATAGACACTTTCAAAAAAAGTTCAACGCCAAAACTTGGGCAACAAAATATGATCCACACTTACATTTTAACTTGTAGAGTTTCTTGACACAAAGAAAGAAAATTGGATTGAAAAGCCTATCTGACTATTCGAAGAATTAATGTCAGCAAATCTGCGTCTAAATATTTTTTTAAAAATAATATTTATTGTGAGAATTTTCTCATTGGATATATATTTATACATGGTTATACAATAATTGTAATGGTGTCATGGGGCCCATTCTGGGTTCTGGAGGCGCCGTTCGAGGCGGAATATCCACTAGACAGATAGGAAGGGGGGGAAGACCTGGGATCGAACCCATGAACCCGAGCATTGCTCGGTCGCGCGTTAGTCAACTGCGCTACACCATCTTCCCACCATCTTAAATATTGCTCTATTGAAAATTTTGAAATAAGGGCGGTTTCGAGCTCTTGTTTTTTTTTAAATTTATATGTTCCACTGACCATTTCTTGCTTTCTCGGCACTTTTCCGTTTGTTAACTTTGTAGATTTTGCCGTTTTGCGTTTTGCACTCAATTGGGCCACACATTTTGTCTACTTTATGGGCAGCTGTTTTAATCCTCTTTACAGGCTTGTTTGTTTGTTTGTTTGTTTGTTTGTTTGTTGAGGAGTCAGAACGCAGCTTCGCAGCTGCGATCTGATAGAGGCTGTCCGCCATATGGGGATATTGCCGCTCCACTTGGACAAGCTAACAAGCAGGCATTAATTTTTACCTCACCCTCGGGAATGACCCCAGGTTCGCCCATTTAAGCCGTCAAGGGCCGTGACTACTGCATGTAACTGAATACCACAGGCTTGCATTGATTATCTAGGAAAGATCCATAACCTCCATTGTTTATGGTGTCGTTTCTTGTCTCGTGTGGTAATACAACGGAACGCACAAGACATGGCGCTCTAGTGCCAATTTCCCGAATCCCATCATGTTCCTTTGAACATCATGCATATTGAACATCTTTGGTGAAACCCATGGAGGGACAATCGGCCCCTCGTCCTCTTTACAGACCTGTTCAATTATCTTATCTAGATAAAAGATAAAGATAAAAGATAGTTTATCTTTTATCTTTATCTAGATACTTTTTCGGGAAAGTATCTTTATCTAGATACTTTTTCGGAAAAGTATCTTTAAGTATCTTTTTCTAAATACTTTTTTCGGGAAGCTATCTTGAACTTTCTTTATCTAAATAATGTGTTCTCTCAATCTTTTGTGTTAAAGCATCCATTATGCATTGTTTAGTATGGATTATGCATTTTCCCAAAAAGTATCTAGATAAAATACTTCTAGCTACTTTTCTTCATAATGCATAATGTCAAATTATTTGTGCATTATGCACATTGAAAGTGGATGCACTATGTATGTTGAGACTTGAGAGTGGACACAATATGCACATTGAGTGAGGAATCTGAGATTGCATTCATTAGAGTCTGTTCACTGTTCAATTATCTTATCTAGATTAAAGATAAAGATAAAAGATAGTTTATCTTTTTAAAGATAAAAGATAGTTTATCTTTTTAAAGATAAAAGATAGTTTATCTTTTTAAAGATAAAATATAGCTTATCTTTTTAAAGATAAAAGATAGTTTATCTTTATCTAGATACTTTTTTCGGGAAAGTATCTTAAAGTATCTTTATCTAGATGCTTTTTCCGGGAAAGTATCTTTATCTAGATACTTTTTCCGGGAAAGTATCTTTATCTAGATACTTTTTCCGGGAAAGTATCTTTATCTAGATACTTTTTTCGGGAAGCTATCTTGAACTATCTTTATCTAGATACTTTTTCAGGGAAGTATCTTGAGGTATCTTTATCTAGATACTTTGCGGAAAATACTATCTTATCTAGATACTTTTTCAAAGTATCTTGAACAGGTCTGCCTCTTTAAAATTTCTTTTTAATGCAAACGTCAGACCTTTCTTGGAATCAAAGCATATCCCTATGCCGTGATGTTGTTCTGACACTTGCCGAAATAACGATCGGATTCGACAATAACCCGTTGTTTTGTAATGGTTATTAATGTCGCACTCTTGAAAGGCGAAATATTCTTCAGGGGACAGAAAGAAGACCAAGTATGGGAAAATGTCCCAAGCAAAGCTCAATCTCGCCTCCGGATGATGTTGGAAGAAATGAGTCACATATAAATTAATCGCTTCCTGGTCAGAGTTCATGTTGGTTGTTCTTCCTGACTGATAAAGTCCCTGAATATCTTTCAACCCTCTATTTCTAAATCGGGCCTGATTAAGGTTGCTTCGAGTGAGTGTTTTTAAATCATATTGAGAGGTTCACTCAACAGCTGACCTCCCTCCTTTTGAGCGTTTGGCGCGAGTAGCCTGAGACTGTACATCGAGTGAACGCATTTCTATGAACGGAGAGTTTTTGCTTCAAATCCTCGGTAATTAACGCGATAGAGGTAAAAAAAGCAAGAAAACACCCCATTGAAAGCATCTGAAAGCTTCGTGTCAAGTGCCAGAACAATCAAGCGAAGCAGGACAGAGTGGAAATCGGATTCTGCACATTATTGAACGAGTGATTTCTTCAAACTAGTAGTTCTAAAAGATCCAAGTGAATGAATATCATAGCTGGGCAAGAAAATAGGAATTGATAAACCAACCTGAACATTGAAGGAAGAATCTGTTTACCTGTTTTGTCGGTGGAACCAACGTCAAAGAAAGTCCAGTTTGTGAAGTGTCAATGGACCATCCACCTTCCCTGTTAACCATCTTTTGCCCATCAAAGTCTGATGAAGATTTTCAAAGTTCTTTTGGTCTTTTAAAAGCCTTAAGTGATACTGAGAAGCTCCCTAGAAGCCCCAGTCATTGACATCAATGATGATGTTCGAAAGCTTCAAGCAGTTCCAAAGACGACATTGGGATACAAATGACGAAGAAATGCAAAAATGATTTATGCTTCCAAATGATGATCTGTTCTCAAAACCTTCATTGATATGCTTACCTTTTAGTCTTAAACCGAATGAGTTAGTGAGCACAGAAAAAACCTCCAGCCTTTGGATCTGATTGAGTTGGCATGTTTAACATTTCATGTACCTTAAGGTGAAAACATATAATTGTGATCCTTTTTTTGAATAATCATTTACGTAATAAATAATTGGTAAAATAAAACATTGATGAGCAAATTTTCTAGTTTTACAACTGAATTCTAGAAATGGATTTATTCACCTTGTTATGGCATTAATCTTGTTCTAAACTCGACCTACCGACTGCGCCATGATGAGTTGGAAGCTTATTGATCTTTATTTAGAGAGTGATATAGCTAAGTCCGTAGATAGAGAGAGAAGAGAAGAACTCTACAGTACTAAAGCATGAAAACGGTCGAGATTTGCCTACATCACTGCACAGAAAGTTTTTCCAATTTATTGCTCATTTCCGCAGGAATTACTTAGTTTACCCTTGATTTCCTCTACATCGTGAAACATTGACATATTGGATTATTGAGGATTAAATCTAAACACTACTCATATTTGACACCCATGCCAGAGCTACCTGGTACTGAAATAACCCTCTTTCAGTTTTTCAAGGTTTTCAGACAGGTCCATATTACAGTTTATCCTCCTAATAATCTACTAAATTCAGTATTTTTCAAATGTTTAAATAAAATCGGCGATATTTGAGCTGAGGCAGTCCATTTTTGACCCAAAGAAGTGGAAAGTATCTCTGGGCATATAAACACCCAAATTCTCAAACAATATAAGTCTTTTAAAATTTAATTAAGATGGTAAAAATGTCTTTTTTGTATGTTGTAACACAAAAAGTCACAGATATAAAAATACATATTACATATTATACATACACTTAAAACACAGATTTTTGAAAAATTGCTTTTGAATAAGAAAAAGGCTACACAGGTCATCATATTTAGTGGAATTCTGCGATTTTAAAAATCGCCTTTTGGTCCTGGTATTAATGAAGAATGAGAAAATGTGTCAAGGCTTGTCCTCTGAGATGGACAAAGTTGGTTAGAATTTCGGATTTCCTCTTCTTTTTGGACCGCCTCCAAAACACCAAACCGATTCTTTGGGGTTAGCTCTTTGCCTTTCTTTTTTATTTGGTGACAAAAGGATGCTTACAAGTAGGTTAAAAGCCCCCTCAAATGTCGATTTCCTGCTTTTTACGTTACGAACAATGAAGATTGTACATTCTGGGACAAACAGTGCAGAATCGTGAAAGGTTGTGAGAGGATCGTCGAACACTTTCCGGTCTAAAGCTTAACGTCATCTCGTCTATTCTACAGAAGCTCTTGTAAAAGAAGAGAAGTCTCATTTCGTGTTCTCGTTTCTGATTGGTCGAGAGACGAGGAGGAAATAGAAGGAGGGAAAAAATCCAAACAAACGAGCCGCAAGGGCAAGAAATCACTCCCCTCTGAAGTTTTTCCCATTTTCAGTGAACTATACATTATTTAATAGCAAATTTCTTGTACTTGAACCGTATAGGTTTTTTATTATGTTTAATGGAAATAACCTAATGTTAAGAGAAAACTACTACTTTTCACATGCAGCCACTAAATTCCAATAACTAAGGGCGATTAATAAAGAGGCTTTGCTCAGATATTCCAACACAAAGTAACCTCATTTTTCCAGGAAATAGTGGAGCTTGTTAGACGAATGGAAATCGAAAGTGTACTAGGAGCAGAGGTCCTATAGATTGGAAGCATTCCGTGGGTTGAAGATGTTCCAAAGATTGAAGATGCTACAGAGATTATAGTTGTGCTAGAGATTTAATTGTCATAGTTATCACGGAGGTCGGAGTGATTCCGGAGATTAGATATTGCCTGAAGAATAGGTACTTTTCAGAGATGTTTCAAAGATCAAAGATTAGCTGGAAGTCGTTTTTTCCATGGGCGGCAACAAAGGCTGCAAAATTTCTCTTGATATCAATTTGATCCACTAAGTAATAATAAACATGCAAGAACACACATGTAAGCCATGATCTTGACATTACTTTAATCTACAACTACATCTAGATCCTTTAATTTTAAGAACCCGAGATTTCCTTTGTTCTGGATCCTTTGGGCAATGTATTTTATAGCCTTTACGCTTATGACCTAAAAGCTATTCTGTTTTTGGATTTTATACACCATTGGTTAGAGTTCTTTTTCTGCGTCTCGAAAGATCACTGCAGTAAGGGATTTATAACAACCTTCCGTTCACGCATTTTCCGATTGTAACCTATTCCGAATACTAGTTTTCCGAATCTGATATATGTCCGATTAGTCAAAAGTACGATTTGTGGCTTATTTACCAGATTTCCGAATAATCATTTGTGTATCGTCGGAAAAAAAACCGAGGTAAATCGGAACCCTAGCCATTCGGAAACATGATTTATTCGGAAAAAATATATAATCGTAAAATGGGTAACAAGTAGCTTAGACGGTCATGTCTTACACGGAAAAGTGGTACCGTGGAAAACAGAATTGCAGAAAAAAGTTTTCGTGCATTCAGTAAGTCATGGAAATGTCATTGTAAGCGTGTTCTATAATTAAAGGACATATAACCTCGCACACTGATTTACACAAGCCTTTGCATTTACAGAATTCATTGAAGAATCCAATTGTTCCAAATTGGGGCTCTCTGTGGAGTTGAGAGAAAAGAGAATTTGAGTGACCCATGGTCCAGTAACAGTGAGTCAAGAGATATTAGTAGACTACTGCATTTTACAAAGAATACACACATGAATATATCATACACAGGATCGAGTACTCAAGCAAGCGGAGATCATACATTTGCCCCACCACCCCACCTTTGGGGAAATAATCGGCCTTGAGACATGCGAATGGCTCGGAGACGTGGCAGAATATGATATATCTGTAGTTACACCCATAATCCGTCGCAAACGTCCAAGTCCGAATCAACAGCCACAAAAGTCTGGCACCATCCACAAGAGCCAGTAATACGACGACGAGGGCCATTAATGCGGGCCGGCTATGTCGGGGTCACTAGAACAGCGGACGCGAGGTCTGCCAAGCAAACTGTTTGAAAAATCATTCGGGAACACACAAAGCAGATGATGTTTCAGCACATATTAGTTAACGAAAACGTTTAAACTGCACGGTATGGCCAAAAAGATTCTCGCAAGGATCCATATTCACTACATTGAAATGTGAGCTTCTGTCTTGTTTGGATTTTTTTAAGCTTAGCCTTTTCGCCGCCATGAATTTTCTGTCGCTAGTGTCTTGACAACGCTTCTTTTACAAGAGGTTCTTTAGTCTATTCCTGCGGAAATGAGTAATAAATTGGAAAAGCTTTCAGTGCAATGATGTAGGCAAATCTCGACCGTTTTCATGCTTTAGTACGAGTTTAGAACAAGATTAATGCCATAACAAGGTGAATAAATCCATTTCTAGAATTCAATTGTAAAACTAAAAAACTTGCTCATCAATGTTTTATTTTACCATTTATTTATTTCGTAAATGATTATTCAAAAAAAAGGATCACAATTTTATGTTCTCACCTTAAGGTACATGAAATGATAAACATGCCAACTCGATTAGATCCAAAGGCTGGAGGTTCTTTTCTGTGCTCACTAACTCATTCGGTTTAAGACTAAAAGGTAAGCATATCAATGAAGGTTTTGAGAAGAGATCACCATTTGGAAGCATAAATCATTTTTGCATTTCTTCGTCATTTGTATCCCAATGTCATCTTTGGAACTGCTTGAAGCTTTCGAACATCATCATTGATGTCAATGACTGGGGCTTCTAGGGAGCTCCTCAGTATCACTTAAGGCTTTTAAAAGACCAAAAGAACTTTGAAAATATTCATCAGACTTTGATGGACAAAAGATGGTTAACAGGGAAGGTGGATGGTCCATTGACACTTCACAAACTGAACTTTCTTAGACGTTGGTTCCACCGACAAAACAGGTAAACAGATTCTTCCTTCAAATCAGGTTGGTTTATCAATTCCTATTTTCTTGCCCAGCTCTGATATTCATTCACTTGGATCTTTTAGAACTACTAGTTTGGTGAAATCACTCGTTCAAAAATGTGCAGAATCCGATTTGCACTCTGTCCTGCTTCGCTTGATTGTTCTGGCACTTGACACGAAGCTTTCAGATGCTTTCAATGGGGTGTTTTCTTGCTTTTTTTACCTCTATCGCGTTAATTACCGAGGATTTGAAGCAAAAACTCTCCGTTCATAGAAATGCGTTCACTCGATGTACAGTCTCAGGCTACTCGCGCCAAACGCTCAAAAGGAGGGAGGTCAGCTGTTGAGTTAACCTGTCAATACTCTCTGTTACACGCTGTGTTTTTGAGTGGCATTCGACAATAAACAACAATTACAAAACCCAAAAAGACTACATTTATATTTGCAAGTTAAATGGAATCATGCTATGTAGTAGGGAGTTACCAAAGATGTAATACACGATTCAAATTCATAATCATTTAAGGGCGCAAGACGAATCCAAGCATTGAAATGCCATGGTTGAATATTGCGAAGCAAGATAATCCAAGATAAAGCCCCAAAAGTCCACCCAATCCAGATACCAGGGTCGCAAAGTCCATCAGAAGATAAGTAGAATCCACGCGAATGAAATTATTTGGATAGTAAATGAAAACTGAATGCATTCCATCCTCGCCAAGAAATGCTTTGGAACTAGATGGGCACACTTTTGTCTCATAAGAAACAGTTTTACAGGGTCGAGGGCATCCAAATTCTTCAGCAATATTTATAGCATTTGTTATCTCCGTTTTTAGAGGTGGAAAAGAATCATGAGCATTTTCTGGATCCTCACATCGTGACATACTATGATTGCCAAACACGAACGCCAAGGGATAGGAAAGACAAAACGAATTCATTCGGAAACGATCTACAGGGAGTGTCACTTAAAATGAGGCAAAGAAAGATTTTGTGAATTGCGGACAATTAGCCATTGGATAAAAAAATCATTGTTACCATTCGTTTTGAACAAACAATTACATTATATTTCATTTTATGTGACCCAGATTTTGACACACTCTCAACTGACAACAAATTTGAATAATCGACATAAAAAGTCCAGCTAAATTTTATGGACATTTCAGTCCAGCCCACTATCGGGATAATTTTAGAAGGCAATTATGAAATGTACAAAATAAATGTAATTAGAATCAAAACAAAAGTGGGGTCTTTTCACAATTTGATCACCTGATGACAAGAAATTCATGAGGAACAAGTTGGCGTGTAATTAATCTGTCCGTCAATGTAAATCAGTTCAAATTACTGTCAAAAATGGAATTCAGTTGGAGTAAGTATTCCAAAACAGTACAAGCTTTTTATTTATTAAATGCTACCTGTAATATTGACTTTTTGATTCCAGACTGTTTGTCTGGAATTTGCGGGTTTTTCTTTCTCGATTTTAAGTGGCGCACCCTGTATAATCTTATTGAAGACAGTATTTTGAAGACATTCAGCTTGATCAATCTTTTTGTAATCCTCGCACTTGAACTTGTGAGATTTGTAGCCTCGGAATATCGTCATTTGGATTTCAATTTGGGTTGAAGATCTTACATTGACCACACTAGGCATCTCTGTAAAAACCTGAGTTGCAAAATTGTACTCATCCCCTTCGTTGAGGAAAAACACGTCATATTCGAAGGAGCTGTTAAGCTTAAATACCAGCCAAGTACGTTCAGGATAGCTTTCTAATAATTGGATACGTTTACATAACCCATTATGTAAAGTTGGAAAAGCATCATATCTTAACATCTCAGGAGGAATATCTCTAACAACATCATCCTCATTACTTAATCCAAGATGATAGACTTGAGGTTTCTGATGAAACTTCATGAACTCTTCCTTGGGGAGCAATGAAGCATTTTTCTTCAAGATACCTCCACGCACACAAATGACAATAACTGGAAACTTCATGAAGCCCATAGCCCAATAATCCGAAGCTAATGTGGTATCTTGGTGCAAATATTTAACTATTAGAGTTTCGCTGTGGTAAGCGAAAATGACCATCAATGTTATAGCAAGGCAAAACCGGAAACACTTGATCAATAGCTCACACGGTGTCAAATTCCAGTTCTTTCTTAAAAGCTCCATTTTTAAGTGTTGAGAATACTTACGTATGTCTTAGTACTTCAAGGTTTGAACCAATATATAAAAGTGAAGCATTGCACGCAACTCTCTTTCACTAAAGATAACATTTTAGGGGTAGTTAGCCTCAATTAGGTCTTACAGTTTTGACAAAACATGAACGGCCGTAGACAGACATTGGATTAACAAAAGAATAATAGGACAAGTTCAAAATGAACCTCAAGAGTACCCCAACAATGGATATTAACTATTTATTACTTAGTAAGGTAGTAGAATTTTGAAATTCTTTCTTGATATTGTTTGAACGGCGGGATGTTTAAATGTAGTGGCCTGTCAATAATATTGCACCATTAGCCAACCATTTTCGAAATTTAACGGCATACAGAGTATTTAGATTGCAGTGCGTCCCTATAAAAACTTTTCCTGTAAGCATTGCCCAAGAGGCTTTGAAGCTTAAGTTTACGAGTGAAATAAAAGAAGGAAATATTTTCTTTTTTAGATTTAAATGATGTGTTAAGGAAATTGATTGCATTCATTAAAATGCATTCTGTTGTTTATGTGTTCATGTGCAATAAATGACAAGGTCTGAAATATTAATATTAATTGGCCTTTAAGTGACCATGAAAGGCCGCACACCCATTTAGGATGTACATAGTCCCGCTCCATGATTCTCCAAGGGCCTTAACATCATCAGTGATTGATGATGCTGTGGCGAATTGGGCCAGTTTTGAACTTAAAATGCCTTTAGATTTTATGCTCCAAGGGGTGCACTGTTCTCTAAATCGGCACTAGGACGCCATCTGCTTTCAGTGTTTCCAGTTTTTGAAGTGTTGAATACCTTTCAGCGTAGTTATAAATATTGTTATGTTCTGTCTTTTTGAATGCCAGTTACCCGACCATGCTGAGTCAAATTGAGCGTTGAGTGCAAGACCAAAACGCCAAAATCTACGGAATGATTTTTGTTTATAAAGATCAATTTTACGTTCTAAGCTTTGGAGAGACTGGAAGGGCTTGGATTATGGTAGTTTTTTAACGATTGTGGCGCAGCCTGATCAGTGATCACTGATCAGCTTACAAAGCTCAAAAATCGTGCCCGTACTTAACCCGTCTCTAACTTCGTAGTAGGGAAAGGCCCTTCGGCCAGCAATTCAAATCTATTAACCACCAGCGTCAGACAAAGTTGGACTTGTGGTTTGGGGCTAGTGATGGCAAATTAATAAACTCTTAAATGAAAATAACTTCATTATTCTTGTGCACGGTCACACTTGCACTGATTGTTAGCCACGGTGTTTTTTTGAGCGTGAGAAGTCATTTTCAAATTCCAAAAACATTGAGACTGCTTTTGAGGTGTGAATGCAATACCGTATCTGTATCTAAATTCTGTTAATTAGTTCACGGGCAAAAAACCATGTAAGGTCACTTTATAAAACATGCTTAAAAAGTTTTTTTAACATTTTCTTCCACTCAATTCTCAAGTAGTAACTTGGATGAGTTTATCTAAAATATTGTCGAATTCTACTAAGCCGTTTCTCTAAATTGATGCAACGACCCTCCGGTTTGGTCAAGAATGCTGAACAAAAAAGCCGTTGGAAAAAGATCTGCTAAATAGATTTCTGAAATATTTTAGAGCAACATTGCTATTAACATCTAAGACTTCAGTCAAAGAAATTTTTCAATTATTTGTTTTTAAGTATGTTTTAAGTAGCATAATAAAGTTTTTGCCCGTGACCAATTTAATCGAATTCAAATTGAAGTTCTACATTGCATTTACGTCTCAAAACTGGTCTCAAAAGTTTTTGGAATTCGAAAATGACTTCTCACGCTCAAAAAAACACCGTGTAGCCGGAGCTAGCAAGGACAGCAAGCGTACATGAAAACGCATCAAATTTGTCACGATAAGTTTTATTTGCACGAGATAGTGATCACACGACAATTTTTAATTTACATACACACGTCCACGAAAAACTGCGCCCGTCCATTTCAGTTCAGGGTTGCCAAACATATGTTTGAGCATGGGGCCCTGATGGCTAAAAACAGCGACATATAGGAGCTTGCTCCACAATACAACACTGAAAGACATCCCAGAATGATACAATTTAAGCGTTTGAAAGAATGATTTAACTCAAAGTGTGGCGGCTTCTCATTATACTCTCTTTTGTGTTTTTTTTTCAAACTAACAGTCTCTTGAAGTTGAAAATGGGGCAAAAAATGAAATTGTGTGGAAAGTTATGTTTTTAGGAACCCTATGGCATTTTAAGAACATTTTTACGCTCTAAAACTGTATATTAACCAAAAACAAGAAATTTGAAATACTTGAATTCGAGAGACAGAAGATGGGGGAAAAGTAAGAAAACAAGCAATCTCGAGCACCAGGGGTAATTTGAAATTGATTTTTCAAAATGATCAAATACATACTTCTGTCCAGTAATAACAATATCAAAATTTTGCTGAAATAACAAAAGAATCGTCTGAATCTATTATCGTGAATCTGGAAGCTAGTGCTGCTAGACATTAGATATTAGGAAAGTTCACAATTTAGAAGATTTAAGGAGAACATTCTGAAACAAAATTTTCAATGTTTTTTTGGGGCCGGTGCAATAAAAGCACAATTATGGTATAATAATGGTACATGGTATGGTGCAATGTTATGGTACAATGGTACATGGTATGATACATTGGTACATGGTGCGGTACAATGGTACATGGTATGGTACATTGGTACATGGTATGGTACAATGGTGTGGTACAATATGCTTCAGCAATGGTACAATAATAGCACAGCAATATTAAGCACAGTAGTGAAAAATTACAGATCCAACTTTTGTAGTAAAATTTGACTATCGGATTCAAACGATTCAAAACCTTTCCACAGGCTTGACCAATTGAATTTCCGGGGTTTTAACCGCCACTGACACTTTTCTCGTTGTTCCACGCTTTTTCCAAGTCTCTTGTATCTTGTTAATCAAGTCCAGAAGAACAGTGAAGGCCGAGAGTCCCAAAAATAAATTCATGGCCCCTCCGATGTTTGCAATGATTGTTGACATGTCAGTTAAAGAGACCCTACTTTTGATGTTTATCAGATCACTGGTGAAAAGAATGTCCATAGTGATCCAATCCTTATTGGTTGTGGCTCGATGTCCAAAAGGCACCGAATGTACAGAGTAAGTAGTCCTCTGACAAGGAAGAAAGCAGCCCTCCTCTTTGTATGCATAAACCGGAACAGTATGAATATAGGTACTCTAGAGAAAAAAGTATGCTGATATTAAAATTTGAATTCAAATATTTGGAACCTTGGTCATAAATGATAAAAAGGCGGTTTTTGTGGTCATGAAGTTTGCAGGAAGAACTAGCTAAATTGCGCTTAACTTGGAGCACTTTAGCAATTTCATGTCACTAAAATAAAATAACACTTTTTTCAAAAAAAATCTGAGAGGCATTTATTTATTAAAATGTCTTTCCATAGTTTAGAAACGACCTAAAGGTTCCTTGACTGATTGTTCTATGTTGAGTTTGAAACTATTATTGAAGAGCACATGAATTCCCTACCATATCTCCAAAAAAACTTTTTTAAATGTTACCCTGTTTAACTTGTACTTGTGAGAAATGATGAATTTTGACATTGATTGATGATGATGCCTCTGTACTGTCCAATGATTTTGTCAGAATAGGGCTCCAAGAGGCTGGACCACAAGTAACTTCATTGGCCGCCAAATTCTTACATAAAACTTCCTCCTTTAAAGGAAGTGAAGTCTAAAATATTATTGCCCTACAACTTATTCTACTTCCCAACAAATCACTTTGTTGCCCTAAGTCTTAGTTATATCACCACAAGTACATCTGAAACACACATTACTTTGTTCATCTGAGGTCCAGATCTCATTGATGGGGAATAATCCAGTTTCAAAGTGGTCATATGTTTTTATACTAAGGCACTGATCCCTTCCTTTGTAATGCATTCTGGTGCATTTTTTTTGAAGAGGGCTCCTTCTATTATGGCAAAGTCAAAATGTATTGTAGCAGCTTATAGCATTTTAATGTATTGGGCTTAAAGTATCATTCAAAAGGTTTACTATAAATAAATCTATGAAAAAGTAAAAAATAAACAGTTCTAAAACATTTTTAAATAAAAGAATCCATACCGGCCAAAAGTTCGCCTCCAATTCTGAGGTCGAATTGCACCGATTTCCTTCGGGAAAATGATGCCAAATTGGATACGACACGCATGTAGTATTGAAAATTTCAATATTTTGTCGGATTTTCCGGCGCAAACATTCCACTTGATCCTCATCCACAATTCCCTCCAAACAAGGCAAATCTTTCTTGATATCTTGTTGAACAGAGACCTCAATTTGAGTGGGATGTTGCACAATAGTTTCGGATTGGGCACGGATAATAGAATGAGTGATATAATAAAACTCCATTCCAGGGGAGAGGAAGTAAACCACATAGGTCACATTGGCCCTCAAGCTCAATCGAATTGGCGCAAAAGGACGAAATTCGTTTGTGAAAGCAATTAATTTGCAAATTCCACTGTATATTGTTGGGAAATCCTTTATCGTATGGTTTGGGATATCTTGCTCGCCCTCAAGAGGCATTACTTTAGCATCAACTTTAAGTGCAACGCTCTCATAGTCTTCCTTAAAGAATGGCTGAGTTTCTGTATAACCTTGGTAATCGCAGATCAAAATCGTGGGTAAAGGCTTGGTTTGAAAAGTGGTCCACGTGCTAGATTCGGTGGTTTTTGCACCAATCCATTTTTGAAGAAGATCCAGAATTTGCCAAGCAAATCCCAACACACAAGATACTAATAGGATGAACTTCAAAACTCCGAGTATTTTCAGATGTCTTAAATGAATCATTTTGGCCTGAATCTATCTGCAACAAAAATTGGTATGATTTCTATCTTTGTGACGTCACTTCAGCAATCTGAAAAGCGAATTCAAAATACATGTAAAATCGATCAAAACGTAGCAAGTTACAAAAGTGACATGAACGGCTGGAGTAAGTGGTGATTTTTGTTTTGAAAAACAGTAAGATTCACTAATGAAAAAGACAAACAAAAACTTATCCTGATTGGGTCAAATTCATATTCTTAAAGCAATGTGCACTAATCACAGGTCTATTTTACTTCGTTTCTGTTTCAGAAATGACTAATTTTCCTTATACCCTCTGATTCACCTTGTAAAAACTTAATGGACAAAGTTTTCCATTCTTTCAAAGCCATTGCTTCCAAGATAAACTTTAATAACTGAGGAAAAGACATATTTGATATTTAAGGAGCATTTTTTTGTTTCAACCAAAATGCCAAATAGGTAAAATTCTTGGAAGCAATTATAAAACTTGTTTTTTTGTGGCATTTCAAATTCTGTTCTAGCTAACAAGTAATCTAGGCTTGACGACCTACTTTTCTGAGACAAGTATTCTTTCCTGGCCAATTCATAACTAATTTTTGTTGTGGCTATCTTGTCCAATTTTTGGGAGACAAATACTAAGTTAGTCTAGAATCGTTTGATAATCTTTAGCAAACATAAAATTTTTTGAGCACAATCGATACAAGAAACTGACAAAAACGAACTAATTTTAAAAAATAACGATATCAGGCTTGAAAAAGTAGAAAAATCCCGTTTATCCCGTTTGTCCCCTTTATCCCTTGGAGGAAAATCCCGTTTATCCCAAGGGGGATAAGCGGGACACTTTTTGGATGGGAATATCCCCCCGACCAACCCTGTCGGCCATGCCAATTTTCGGAAATTCCAGAGGGGTTGCTTGGACAACTTCACTTTGAGGTAATTCACATGAAAACGAAAAAAAAGAATACCACCGGGAACTATGCGAGTTATATTTTCCTTTTGAATCTAATTTTTTGGCGGCAAATTCAAAAAAAAGAATTTTATTTTATTAATCCCGGTTTGTTTGGTCCGGCCCTTGTAGATTTTATGGTAATGTGACTAGTGATGTGTTTCGAACCAGGAGTGCTGCCAGTTTTGACTCGGAAGTTTATCGCAGTTAAAAAGGGCAGGTTGTATTGAACTTTTTGAAGAGAACTAAACAAGGACCAATTTGGCAACACTCGAACTAGTTCGATTTCGAGTTCCATCGATAGTTGATATCGAAAATCGACATCGAAAAATGGATTTCGAGTTGGCAGTGCTGCGATATTTAATGGTAGATTAGGTCTAATTCCTGTTGAAAAGTTTAGTTGCGGTCAGAGTTTTGATCCTCAAAACCAAAATGGCAAAACTCAGCCAAAAATCCAACTCGAAACACATCGGTACATGTGACTTGGTACTTGGGCAAGCTTTTTGTGCGAGGTCCTCAGCTGGGGTCGCCAATTTACCTTGGTAATAGTATTACAGCAAATACTAATGACGTCATCATTTTTGGCGGGAAAAAAAGTTCAGAAGACCTGTGTTTCTGATAAGCGTGTGAGGTAACTAAAACGAAGGTTTAGGCCTGGTGATTGCAACAATGCCGTTCTTATCTGCACAAACTGAAGTTCAAATAGCAAATCTTGCCATTGTTTTTGCAAATAAATATGTTTTGTTGCTTTTATCTAAAATTTCGCTACATAAGTTGAGAGGGTTCTTCCGAACTTTGAAATTAGGAATGCCCGACTTTGAATAACAAGATGGCCAGAGGAGATCGGTTCCTGGGGCAACTAAACCTTAAAACAAATAATTTGTTTAATTGAAGGCTTCCAATTTCTCTATTTGTTTTCAAATTACTTTGCAATTCTTCTCAACATACATTAACCATGCCATTGCCCATAAATGCAATATTTTTCGAAAATCTGACTCTTGAAAACTGAGATTTTTTTTTGGCAAGCCTACCCAGGAACCCCTGAAAGGGGTGGACATGAACTCCGATTTTTGAAAAAATGGTATGAGGCCGAGGCTATATTTTGAAACAATGTCATTCATTCCTTATTAACGAGTAAAACTGTTGAACATGCATCTTGAAAGAATTCAGTCAAACTTTTTGTGCTAATATTTATTGACTAATTGTTCTTCGCCTTGATTTTAGAGGTCCCAGCACTCCTTTTACTCGTCTCATGAACGTTTGACATTCAGCACTCCAAAGGATTTTAGTCCTCTTGACAATCAGGAAAATACATAGATGGAATCTTGCTTCACCCATTAGTCCAACTTCTGTGAAACAATGCTAAATAGAAGTATCTGTGGTGATATCTGGAGGGTTACTCCTCTTCCATCCTCTTCAGCACCTCCACGACGCAGGAACCATTTCTATAGGAAAATGAAGGAATGAGAATAGTCTCATTTTGAAACAAGATGGAGTCCAAATCGGAGATGTTGTTGGTTGTAACTATTGAAGGGCACTTTTGACGGTTCTGGATCAGATCAGCCATCTGATCCGGATTGGAATTGGAACAAAGGCAATCACGACGTCCTTGAGACAAAATAAGTGAAAAACATGAGGATTAAATCCTGGATTGTGGATTTGATTGAAAATGTTTCAAGTCTTGGGGCTCAAGAAGGTCAGGACCACGCAGGACTGGGGCTAAGGGTCCTTCAGGACCAGAGGATCATGTCTTTTCATTGCAGGGATAGGCTCTACGTGCTTGATAGGGTTTCATTGATCTTCTTAGTTCTTAGATCCCTTTGTCCAGGAATGAACAATCAAATTGAGTCAAAAAATCCACACAATTTAATCTTGGTGGGAGCATTTCATTTTCAAGACTTTGAGAGGGTCCATGTAATCCGGGTTAGACTGTCAGATCACCAATTTGGGCTGACTGAGTCGAAAGGCAAATCAAAATATTGAGCCCATCCATTGCTAGTAGGCACACCTGATATGTTTCGAAGTCATCTTAATTTGTTCTTCATTTGATGGAATTCTTGACATTGAGGACTTCTTTCTTTGTTTTATGTGGACCTTAATGCGAACGGAGATTCCTCTTGGAAAGGAACCAAATTTACCCCAGAAACTCTCCTCTGGATCAAAACGGGGATTTTTATGGCGCTCATCCATTAGACAACTTGAACAACCTAAGAATATCTTACCTGTCCTTGAATTATCCTGAACTAAAAGACACAACCATATAATAAAAGAAATTCGAGGATGGAACATCATTTATAGAACAATGGCAAGGTGACACAACCTAAAACAAACTTGATTTCATACAAAGTTTGGCATGTGTTAGTTAAGTTCAGGATAATACATGGATGGGTTCAATTGTAAGTTCAAAGATATTAATAAGACGTTCAAATCGGATAATAGATAAGCTCGGAAAACCCCGCTATTTTGTTGTTGATAATTCAAGGAATGGTAAGATATTCTTAAGTTGTTTAAGTTTTGTAATGGATGAGCTTAAGGAAACTCCCCGTTTTGGTCCGTGGGAAAGTTTGTTCTTAATCCTTTTGCGGAAAAGAGGAATTTGGGCTCGGATTCCGGTCCATATTCGTTCTTTTTGCTTTAGTTAGGTCTATCACTTCCGAAGGTTGTAGCAGGTAACCTAGTCATCATCAGATTTAATTTGATCACTTTGATCGTCATCTTGTGGAAAAGACACCTTGTGGGGGGTTCACTCGCACTCCATGATGTGGTCATTCATTCATTCACTATTTCATTCACTCGTTCTTGGCTGAACTTAATGTCTTCGAAACACCCACATCAGACTGATTTTGGGGCGTGGGGTTGACCTTTACCAAGGCTAGGACTTGGCTGGACCCGCTTGAAACACAGAAAACCCCGATTGGCGCACTATCTTTAGGAGTCTTGGTCGATTACCGTTTGATTTTCCACTCCAAACATGGCCGTCTGTACTTCTTGTTTACTTACGAACTCTCGGCCTCATCCGTGTGAGGTTGCGAGCTAGGAAATTCCGCGAGTTCGTATCCAGTATTTATACTATTATATAGGTTATCCCTGGCCTACCATGCTAACGGCAGTAGGTCCGTAAAATGATACGGTCACAGACCATATAATGGCTAGACCTCGCTTTGCGCGAGAAAAAGGTGGACTACTTTGCTTCATCAGCTGGTACATAACACTACACCCTAAAATGGTTGGAATTTCGAACTTTTCCAAATTTTGCCAGCGTGGCCAAATTCTGAACGCGTGGTGTCACTTTTCTCTCGCCGACGGAACGGGCCAATGCGACATCTAGTGATTATATGATCTGTGGATACGGTAATCACTCCCATTCCCCTCTGCCTTCTAGTCTTCATAAACCGGGGTTTTCATTAGGGAGCACCCAAAGGCAAGGCATTCCTAACTTTTGTGACTTCTGAGCAGGGTTGATCTTTTGCAAGCCTAGATTTCACATCTTTAAGATTGTGCTTTTAATCACCAATATGTGACCCATTTATCAGTGCTTGTTTAAACTCCACAGTGTTAAAAATTAATTTTTTACATAGCAGGCAAATACTTCAGACACATTTGCAGCAGGCTTGAGGATTTTCACTAACCATACTGCGCTATAAAATATCGGAAAAAACTTGCTGGCCGGGCGAGACTTAGCCCTCCGACCCTAGCACCAGCAATCCAAGAAAAGCCAAAATTACAAAAATATGGAAATTTTGTCCAAAATTAAAAAAAGGAAAAACTTTTCCCTTTTTTCCCCTAAAAAGGGAAACCGTTGGCGAAGACTGGAGACATTAATAACTAGGGACGGGCAAAAAGTGCAAATCAAAAGAAGCTTTTAGTTACCAAAAGTTGTACAAAAATCAGCCCAAAATCGTAAAATAAAATGCGGAAAAAGGTCAAAAGCGCAAATAAAAACCAAAAAAGTGCAAATAAAATTAAAAAAATCGCAGAAAAAAACTGAAATTTCTGAAACAAAAAGCTTCAGATACTTTCTTGTCATCTGCTTGTTATTTTTCAATCTTGAAGGGTAAAATTTAGATACCGAAGTAGTTGTAATCAATACTATGCTAACCTACGCTGGGAGCCGTAAAATCAGATTTACTTTTCAAATTTGAAAAAAAAATCTTCCAAAAGTAAACATTTTCAAAGAAGAAATAGCGAACTCTCAATAATTTGTTCATTTTAGGCCGAATTCGTAAAAAAATCGTGCAAATAAAGGCGAAAAGTGCAAAAAGGCAAATAAATGTGTTTATGTTACCAAAAATCTTTTTACACTTTTTGCCCGTCCCTATTAATAACAAATTGGAGCAAAACGAGCTCGTAAGATTGTCCCCTGGGCAATATCGCATTATTCCTCGAACAAGAAATGTTTGTAACTTTATATTACAATGTTAATGTTTTTGCATTTTAATATTTTTGAAAAGTGTTTGACAGGTATTTTTAATTTAACTCAATTTGACTTTTGATAGTGTAATACACAGACCTCTATGGTGTAAGAGGTCTTGCTCAAAGGTTGATCAAGTGAGCGTTTTAAATCATATCGATGGTATCATAACAAGGCTGTTGGCTGTGCTGAGTTGCTTGGCCTAGATACACTAAGATAGATATGGGCATTCGTAGGCTAACACACGGTGCCGATGATTCACGTTGGTGATTGGTCAAGAGCATTCAGTTGAACATTCAGCTAATTCTAACGAAGTTCAACAACAAACCAGAGTACTTCTTCTTTGTTGATTTTGTAGTGATCTGACCTGGTGCTGGGGTTGCCAATTTTCTTAAGTGAAATCATATTCCCCACTGTCTACTAGCCTTCAAAAACAGGTTTTTTTCCTTTAAGAAGCGACAAAAGGCAAGGCATCCCTGACTTTCGTGACTTCTGAGCAGGGTTGCAAATCAACCTCAAATTCGTGTTTGCTCATATACCAGAGCAAAGCACCCATTCTCGAAGAGGTAACCCTACCCTGCCACCTCCCGTGAAAAAACTTCGGCCCCTGTTTAAACTCCACACTAGTTGAAATTCACTTTTTGCATATCGGGTTAATACCTTAGACACATTTCCAGCAGACTTGAGGATTTTCAATAACCAAACTGCCCTATGAGATGAGCGAAATAGTTTAGATGTGTTTCTTAGAAGAAAAGGTTCCTTTAATCATGAACTTCGGCTTCCCGCATGTTGAATGACGTCACAGACAGTCTGTGCCGGGTCGGGCAATCATAGATTTGAATGCCAATCTCTGCCTTCTAGTATTTCTAGCTTGGCCCATTTTGAGGAAACGATCGATATTTCACGGTAAGAAACTTTAGATACCGTGGTGGAATTGGGTCAAGAATACACAAAATACATTTTCATAGTGATTGAATAAAAATCACTTAAGCAAGCGGTGTGCTACAACAAAAAACAGGAATTAACAATGATCCAAAAAATAGTTCAAAGATGCATATTAGTTCAGTTGATGTCATAGAGTTATATCAATATTAACAAATATGTCTCATAAAGAGAAATGAAATAGTTTTACTGCTTCTTTCTAGGAATGTATGATTTTATATATCTCATTTTCTACCTACTAAGCTGAGCATATTATTAATCAGATGTAATCAGAGGTACTTTAATGCAAAATAGCAATCATTTTCAAGGACCTAGAGTCATTGAACACACGCTAAAATTGAAATGGCTTCAATTTAAAATTTAGCAAAAAGGGGCCAAGCAACTCAGGACACCCAAAGGCCCTGTTATACCGCGGTATGATTTAAAACTTTGAACCCCTTCTCAAAATGAAGAAATGCTTTTTTTCAATAAGTGTAAAGCAAATCTTTAATCTCTTTCATTGACATCATTTTTGCGCAGGAGGTTGTGGGTTGTAAATACTTTATCCATGGTTTGTATCTCTTTTTTGTTTCCGGTAAAAATGCCATGAAGCTTTTCAATCAAGGTCCAGGTGACTCCAAAGCATGAGATGCCCAAGAAGAGGCTCAAGGATCCACCAACGGCCGCCACGATAGTGGCAAAGTCCATGAGCCGATATTGTTGTTTGATGTTCACTCCATCAAACACATACAGAACGTAAAAAGTGAACTTATTTGGAACAAGGTTGGCCTTTTTCCCAAACGTTACAACATTCACATGAATCTGGGTCTCCAAACAAGGCATGAAACATCCGATTTTTTTGTAATTGTATACAACATTGCGGACAATCTTTCGAGCCTAGGAAAAATAATTGATTTAGTGTGAACGGTAGCGGATTTCAAAAAACATCTCAAGATTTTTCATTGTAATGAAATGTGAGGTTTGTTAAAAGCATATTTTTTTGTCCCGAATTTCTTTTGTGCTGATTCTGCAAAACCATATTCGGAAAGTGATTGTGCGAATCTTTGACTTTTTTCAGTTAAGGAACAGAAAATTGTGCTGGTTTTCCATTTTTGGAGGATTGGTTCAACCTTTATAAAATGGATGACATTACATTTGATATATTTTTCCAACCTACCTGTAAGTAACTCTCTGTCTGAGCTTGACTTGAGTTACAAATAGGCAAAACAGGAAATTGTTGGAACATGGGGAATGGCAAGCATTGAATTTGGCTGGTTTGCAATCGCTTAATGATATCAGTTCGAACGCATTCAACTTGATCTGACTCGGCGATATCTGATTCACAGAGTTGATCCCGTTTGATAAAGTTATTCATCCAAAGCTCAATGGTTATGGGACGGGACAAATCAATTTTGGGCATTGGCCGTATGCTGGTCTGATCCATGAAATACATTTCGGTCCCGGGGTTGGCCAAAAATAATTGGTAAGAATCGGTAACATTGGCTTCAAACATAAGAGCAACCCCCACCGGATATGGATCTTTCAAAGTGACAGTCTGACAAATGCCATTGTTCATAGTAGGCAAATATTGGATGGTATAGTCATCCTCCGTTAGATTGTAATTTATCAATGGATGAACTATTTTGGTCAATTCCACATGGGCCTTCAAAGCCACAGATTCGTAAGGGACTTGGGTCAAGGGCATAAATTCCGTGAATCCTTGAGAATCGCAAAAAATTAAAACGGGAAAATTCAAGTGATTCCGAGGCTCCCAAGAGCTGGATTCTGTGGTTTGGGCGTCCCAAAATTTTTGGACATGGTCTAAGATTTGCCAAATGAATCCAGCCAAGCAAAGTGTCAGAAGAGCAAGTTTAAGATATTTTAGCTCCATTTCTATTCGACGTTAGATATCAACTGACTCCGTTTGTTTTTGGGATTGAACTTTCCAGCCGACTTGACGTTGGAAAAGTTTGATTACTTTTCCGTTAAAGTGATTGTGCATTATTGAATAGAATGAGCATTTCACAACTGGTTTATCCCATTTCTAACTTTGTTGGTAAGTACTTCGAAACATTGACAACATGTAAAAATATCGTGATGCTGCCCTCAGTAATAATATTTAATGACGACAGATTTGTCTTAATTACCGAGAAAATGTCCTTTAGTGAAAAGTTGAATTCTTAGCTATACCAGAAGACGCTCAACAGACAACAACTTTCCTTCCGATAGTTTAAGTGCATGACAAATTAATATGACAATAAAGTTTATCATTGAACAATCACCAAGACAAGCAGGGTCAGATCAGAGCAGAGATTAATTACAATGATTGAAATTCTATGGCCTTTAATAAACAATACATATTAATTCTATACCATCTGAATTCATAAATAAGAAAGAATATATGAATCTCGTCACACCTTTTACCACGCTTGAAACAATTAAGTTTTTTTATTATTATGGTTTTTGCATCACAAACGTTTTTTGAAATTTTAAGCATGATTTTGCATTACCTGAAACTTTATGAATTTTATTTTCAAGGCATTTTTGAAAAAAATCGGCTTTTTGTGGCTTTCTCATAGCTCTTCTTACAACATCAATAATGTGTGCATCACGCGATGGAGAGGTAAATTCTCTTAGACCTCTACCAAACTTGAGTTTGTACCTTGTTGAAACATTTGCCACCAAAAAATTTCTCCAAATATCGTTCCAAAAAGGATATCCTGGATGACATTTTCTTCATGCAAGGTTTGGCCAGGGCAATATTTGAAAATTCTAAGAACGTCTAAATCTAGAAATAAAGGCTCAGGGCGAAATACGTGTCTACTCTTTACAATTGTCTAATTAAAAGAGACCGGATTTTAAATTGATGATTTTTGATCCAAAAACTGCTTTCTTAATTGACAAATATCGACCTAAAAGTTGAAAAAAGCCCTTGAATTTCCTCAACTTGGGACGATTTCCAAACTAGTTTTCCCCAAACCCCAAAATTTCTTCCTTGTGGAACTCTTGCCAATAGATTTCTATCTTGGTAGATTTCCACACTCTTGAAAGTTCTCTAGGTCATTCCAGTTAAGAGGTTTGTACTTGTAACTTGCCAGGAAGAGTGGAATTGCCATGTAAATATTTGTGAAAATATAAAGAACATTAAACTTCAAGTAAACTAAAAACGCGACATTTTTTTTTATTTTTCTGGCCGTTATAGTTTTTAACCGGTTTTTGCAATCTTCACCAACCACACCCGTAGGCCTATTGCGTCCAAGACAACCAACATCTGTCCCACTTGTCGAGGCTAGTCCACATGACACCCTAAATACCTTTTCGAATGCAGGTAAGGCGTTTTCAAAGGCATTTTGACACATGTTTTGATGAATTCATCTTGCGATAGAAAAAAAACAAACGAATAAAAACATAAACTTATAAAAGCCATGAAATAAAATATAAATTTACTTCTAATGCAAAAATAAAATGACCTCCAAAATTAGATTTTTCGTCAAAAATCCCTTAAAAACTTTTTTCACCAAAAACTGAAAAAAAAAAATCAAATTCGGTCACTTGTGATAACAACTTCAATCTGAGACCAAAATGGTTCTCAGTATTAGGACGCGTGAGTGGTGTAAATTTACTAAAAAGTTCGAGAAGTAGAATTGAACAGAGAACCTCATTAGCAAAGGAAATTGTTCAAACCACTTCATGATATCCTGACTGTTTTCACCAAACCAATTTCTTCAGTTGAGTATCTTGCATTTATTTTTTGAAGCTGAATGGTTATACACCTATGCAAAACATATGGTTTCATTCTTTCTAGGCTACTAAACAAAGTTAAAGGCAAAAAGTTAATGCTCAAGTTTCCATTAACACATTCATTTACTCAAGAACTCCATTGATTGAACTTTCACCTCGCTTTTCAGGCAAGAATTGCGTCCTCTTTGAATGACTGACCATACTAATCCAAAGCATGAGACACCCAATAAAAAGCTCAGAGATCCTCCAACTGAGGCTACTATCGTCGTAAAATCCATCAATCGGTAACGCTTCTTTTCGTAAACACCTTCATATATGAAGAGAGAATACAAAAAAAATTCATCCTTGGAAAATGTCGCTTTTTTACCCAACAATAGTGGCTTCACGTTGAACTTTGTTTCGATACATGGCATATAGCATCCAAAGTCTTTGTGCGCAAAAACTGTTTTACTCATGATGAAAGAAGTCTGAAAAGAGGAATATTTTTTCAAGTTAATATCTAACTTATATCGAGAAAAGTATCAAAGTTAAATCGTTCTATTCAGGTTGGTCTAGCTAAGAAGTACAGTTTTAAGATTGGTTGATGTCTCAGTTTTCCATTGCAATTTTAATCAAATATCAAATTGATAGGAAAAGAAAAAAAAGATGGCAATTTAAAAAATTAATCTTATATATTTTATTTCCACATCTGCCTAGGAGAGACCAAAAAAGTCAATGAAGTTGCACTCTACCCAAACTCTATGGCAAAAAGGAATGGCAAATGTATCGTCTATTCTTTCCAATCATGTGTTACTTTTTAAGCATTTGGCAATATCTTCAACTGATTTTCGTTAAATTATATTTTGATATTTTGATCATACTTCATTGGGACTCGTAAACAGGATAAAAACCCGATCTGTGATCAAAGAACACTACAAACATTGAATTATTTGAATCCTGGTAGGATATTATGTACCTAGCTGTCTTTTGGTAAAAAATTAAATTGAAGGTAAGATCTCTACTAAATTGCGTCAGTTTAGAGCCTGAGAGCGTTGAAAAGTCTCAAAAGGGCAAATGCAAATTGAAGAGCTATGCTCCCCAAATGCAAGTCGCCAAACACGATCGGTTGTCCCACGTCAAGTAAATTAGAAATCCATGAGTACATCTACGTTGAAATTCAACCATGAGTTCAGCCAAACAAGAGATATATGTTATATTTACCAAATGGAAGGAGAGTTCAAGGTCTTTCGTCGAATTGCAGAGTGGCCTTATGGGAAATTGAACTTGGACAACATAGGGCAAACACTGCAATTCGCTTTCGTCCAGTTTCTGTTTAACCACCCTCTTCATGCATTCCGTTTGGTTCCTTTCCGTGATCCCTTTCTCACATGGTAAATCTTTTTCAAAATATCTAGTGATCCACATCTCAATCAAAATGGAATTGGTCACCTCAATCATGGGTGGGGTTCTCAGATGATCTTGGTTGATTAAATAGAAGTCAGTCCCAGAATTCATAAAGAACACGTGGTAAGTCCGATTCCGATTCATCTTGAATCCAACCGAAACTCGCACCGAATAAAGGCTGTGAAACTCGATTTTTTTGCAAATTCCATTAAAAAAGGTCGGAACATCGCTAACTTCATAATTGACGGCCTTTTCGCCTCCAGGCTGAGATGGCGACAATACATTCTCAATCTCCAAATCCACTGTCAAGGCCACATCCGTATAGGGGTGTTTATTGAACGGCTCATAATCTTTGAATCCTTCAGCATCGCAAACAAGGAACATGGGGAACTGCATTTGACTCTCGGACTCCCATGAACTGGCTTCTGTGGTGGCTCCTTCCAAATATTTGCGCATGTGGTCGAAAATTTGCCAAATAAACATGGCCAAACACAAAATGAATAGTAAGTATTTCAGGAACCTCATGGTTGTTTGCATTTTGTGTGCGTTATGGTGTTGGAATGGGACTTGACGGGAAAATACTCGCAATATGCATACTCAATGCGACAATTGGAGAGAGAGATACTCTCATGCGATTGCAATTATGAGCATTAACGGTGATAATGTATTACTAAAGGTAAACATTTAGTTGAGGGTGTTGATACGTATGAAGTCGGTATTGAAGGTGGTATATCGTTCTTGTTGTTAAAGGTGAGAGAGATAGGTGATTTGAAATTAATTAACTTTTCTAGCCGGAATTGCGTTGAAATTGGAGTTTGTAAGACTTACTACTTTACTTTTACTTAAAAGAAAAATAATCAAACTGAAATATGAACATTGTACCTTGAAATTTGCCCTCTATTATCCTGTAGAGTAGATCCAGGCAGTTCAGCTCAAAAATAAGGGGTCATTTAGAGAAGGGTAATTTACATTTGTTAATGACAAGAGTGTCAAACTCAAATAATCTCTAGGGCAGGATCCAGGCCAAATCGTTGAATTTATTTGTTTTCAACAAGGCATATTTTTTGTAAATGAAGAATCAGATTTTGCTAAATTTTATCCACATTTAGATTTATATCTAAACAAATCATTGGAAAGAAATAAGACTCCCTGAAAAATCAATTCGTTTTTTGACGCACTTGCACAGTCATTATTTCAAAAAAATCTGAAAACCTGAAATGAATTCAAAGTGATAAAATATTAACTTTTTCCCGTGATTCAAACTACAGTTCCATATAGACAGAAATGTACTCCAGTTAGGTCAGTAGAGATTTGTTTTGAACTCATTTCGGTAGTCCAGCAGCAAGGGTGCCAGATGACTTGATTCTTTATGCATTGCTCTTGTTCGAGCACAGCAGTTCAGAGAGCAATTCCGCTACTGACTCCCTGAAATCGCAAATTTCAGTTTTGAATTACATAATTAGTTGTGCTCAATGTTCAATCCCATTGCACACACAGAGCAAACTTGTTGAATCGCGAACAATTTGGGAGTGACATTTCTGTGCATATAGAACTGTAGTTCAAACTATACAAATCATTGTAACGCCTCAGACCAAATGTGAGTAATTGACTCATGCACAATTACTCTCCAGGAAGGAAGGTCATTGAGCCCATAGTCAAAAAGAAGATTGATGTTGAGACCCCAGGAATATGATTCAAATAGATTCAAACGAAGTGTTTTGGAGAAACATACCGTACAATAACCAATTTGAAATTTTTCCTTGCCAATCTCTGTTGAATTAACCAAAGTTTCCTAGGGTCAAACTTTTCTTTCCTCAAATAATTATTTCTCTGGCAAATCTTTGAATGGTCTAATTCTAGAGGGAACACAGATGATTCCATCAAGTGTATATGTAGGCATTTGGCAGGATGTATTGTAGATCCAGTTCTTATCCTGTTTTATCCGATGCCAGATGTTTGTTTTATCGTTATTGGGGCAAATGATTGAGCCCAGCCATCCCAAATAATCCAAGTTGTTGCCCCCTTCAGCGGAAGTAAAGTACGAGCAAGGCAGCCAATGTTCATTTGTTAGTAAGCAAAGATGTGCCCGTGAAGTGTCCTCAGCATGCAGCAATATTGCTGAGTAAAGAATGATCGCTAACACCCAAAGATGGGTATCAAACAGCGAACTCTTAACGTTTTCGACATCAATGGGTCAATTCACTTTTTTGAGTTTGATTGTGTTACAGTATTTCAAACCGTTCAAACTAACCCTTCAACTTTGCATATTGCTACCAATAAAAAATGATAGAGCAAAAAGCAACCGTCGTTGAAAAACTAAGGGTTTTATATTTTTATATTATTTTCTGGCCATCGGAAGCTACAGCTTTTCCTTCACAAATGCGTTACCTTAATGGAAAGAAATGGAAGAAAACCATCCATGGTTAGGCCCTATGTTCAACTCAGATTTTTCCACGAAAAACTGGTTTTTTAAATAAAACATTTTTTGTGTTTCTCCTGTTGTAGAGGCCTTTTGCACTTAGCATATTTTTATCCAGCGGAGGAGTGTAATCGGACGAATTCAGCTAAGGATTTTGGGGTCAAAATGGCTACGGATGCGTCAGAGTCGTGACTAACTCTGCAAAGAACTTAATTAATAGTCTCGAGGCCAATGCACATTCTTCTTTTTTTAAAATCAATCGAGACGAACTTTTCCCTCACTTAGCAAACAAACTATGAAATGCCCCTGCCTATGTCTGATCCATCCCTAGCCATTTTTGGCCCCCAAATCTTAAGCTGAAT
>CM021319.1:9321488-9459904 GCA_010645155.1 Tigriopus japonicus
TCTACATTATACAATGGAGTAGATTTAGTGAAAAATTCATTAAACATGTTTAGGATAGTTTGTTTCAATGGCTCTGATACCCGCCCACTTACTCATACCATTGCCCCATTTCCTACATTGTTCCAATATTCCGCCTCTCCTCATCCACGGACTCCAACTTTGAGTGAGTCGAGTGAGTGTGCACTAGAGCTGTGCATCGGATCCGAAAAGTCGGATCCGATCGGATCCGAATCCGATCGGATTCGGATTCGTTCGGATTGACGCAAGAATTTTCGGATTCGGATTCGTTCGGATTTTAGCGCGAATTTTCGGATTCGGATTCGTTCGGTTTTTAGCGCGAATTTTCGGATTCGGATTCGTTCGGATTCGCCAAAACCTGTCGGATTCGGATTCGGATTTGCGAAATATTTTTCGGATCCGACATAATCCGAAACCAATCCAAATTTTTCATTTTACTTTTTTATTTCAATTCACAATATTTTCATCATGAGACCTTTTTTGTTCGATGATTTAAATGCAATCTCCTGCCTTCAACTCTGAATTTTTTAATGACTCCACAAGGCATTTTAATGTTTCAGATTTTACCAATTAAATAATAGCATTTGCAGATCAAATATTTCTATATTAAAAAAATCATAGAAAGGTTTTGTAGTAAAAACAGCATCAAAAAGTTACAAAACGTCTTCAAAGCAAAACCATCCTATTTGAAAAAGTAAAGATTTTGCCAAGTATTCACCCCTGGATTACAATTAAGTGCGTAAATATCAGCCCACTTGACACCAAACTGACTTAAAGATAGAAATGTTTTTACCCTATTTAATTACGCAGTTTTTTCTGCATTTGACTGCTGGTATGCTTGTGATTTTTTGAATTAATATCCTTTTGCAAACATTTTAACATATTTGGTTCATTTTGGGAAATTCTATTGTGCAAAGAGCATTCATTAATTTGCTCTAATTGTCCTGAAATATTTTGCATAAAAAACAAGAAAATGCTTATTTTTTCCTGAAAAATGCCAAAATGTTAAAAAAATTAAGACTTAATGTGGAAATATTAATAAAATATTTTATATCAAAAGATTGTGTTCTGGCCACTTCTAGTTGAAGTAGTGTTGTGATTTCCAATTTATGCCAAAATAACAAAATAATCAGATATAAATCGGAATGAGGAAAAAATTTTGAATTAATGTCTGATTGAGCTAAAAAGTTTCGGATTTTTTCGGATTATCGCCAAATTTTCGGATTTTTTTCGGATTTTGCTCCAAATTTTCGGATTCGGATTCGTTCGGATTGGGCAGAAGATTTTCGGATTCGGATACGTTCGGATTAGGCAAAAATTTTCGGATTCGTTCGGATTGAGTAGCAAATTTTCGGATTCGGATTCGTTCGGATTGAATGGAAGCAGTCGGATTCGGATTCGGATTCGGATTTAAGAAATTAAGTTCGGATTGGATTTTGGGGACCTTTCGGATCCGATGCACAGCTCTAGTGTGCACTGTGCACCAACCAATTCACCTGTTTGGCGGGCTTTTCCATCCTTCTTTCCTCTCTCTCTCACACATCGCTTGCCCGATCTCCATTTCTCTCTACTGAACACTGGGAATGTTGTTGTTCTCTCTCCTCGCATGCATTGGAACTCAAAGACTTGACATAGAGAGAATAAAAGGAATGTTCCACACTCGTGGACATCAAGATATGTGCAACAGTCTTCTATAAAAAACCGACCGTAAAGACCATGCGTCTTTGAGAGCCCAATCAGATAGCCCAGAATCGCGAGTGAAGCAGAATGTGTGATCCCAATCCTGTGGACCAGATTGCGGAGAACCTCTTTCTTGGGGATAAGAGGGCAGCCACCGATTTGGAACTCATAGGACGACTCAAATTGACCCACATTGTCACTGCCGAATTGATTCCACTGCCCCACTCGGTCTCATCCACATTTCCACATTTGGCCATGCTCCACGTGGCTTTTCCAGATCAACCGGAAGCCGATCTCTTGACGCATTTGGATCAAACCACACATTTCATCAGAGAAGGGGTGGAATTTGGGGCCGTTTTGGTTCATTGTTATCATGGAGTGTCTCGAAGTGCTTCCATCGTGGCTGCTTATCTCATGCGAACCCGACATTGGACAGTGGAGAAGGCTTTGGAGTTTATTCGGAAAGCCAGACCTGCCATTGGTCCCAATGAAGGATTCCTTCGCCAATTGTCGCTCTACAAACGGATGCAATGTCGATTGGATGCCTCTCATAAGGCTTATAAATTGTACAAGCTAGAGTGTGTCTATCATCAAGTGAAAACGACAAAAATCCTACCTCATGAATTCTACCATCCCAGTGGAGTTGTGGGTTCTTCCAATGGGTTGACCACTTCTAACACATCGGGCAGTTCAATGACATATAATACCCAGTTCAAGTGCAAGAAATGTCGACAAACTTTGGGATCTCAAAGCAACGTATTACCTCATGAAAAAGGCGAAACCTTAGATTGGAACACGCTTGGAATTCAAGACGAAAGTGAGTTGCGAGAGTGTCGGCAAGGAATTTTCCTCGAGCCTTTGATGTGGATGGGCAGACTTTTTTCTACCTCGTTGTCCGAGAAACTCCATTGCAACAAGTGCCATTACAAATTGGGTTCCTATTCTTGGGTGGGAAAGGTTCAATGTGCCTGTGGAGGTGGAACCACTCCCGGGTTCCTCATCAACCTCAATCGAGTTGATCGGTGTACCATGCTCAAAGTGGTTGAAGTAGATCTGTGAGTGAGGAGGGGAAACCTAAAACAAGGGTTTTGTTTTCTTTTCTTTAACGAATCCAAGGCTTTGGAGGGGCTAGAAGAAGGGCTTTGACCTTTCTAATTGGATAACTGCTCAAGGACTGGGTAATCTAATGAGGTGAGGCCAAGATGGATGAAGAGACGCATAACAAGCGGCTGGTTCCACCTGATTTCCATCAACAAGAAAATAATAATAATTGGCTTTCTCGAAGACGAGAGAAAGAAGCGAGGGGCCATTGCTCTTTCCCATTGGGTCCACTCAACTCGCTTTTGAGCATGATTGGGTTCATGGGAACTGATCATCATTTGTCGTGTGTATGCCACGCTAATGGACTTTTACGGACACCGATGAGCCCCTGACATCGAGATTGTTTGGTAATCCTCCAACAACCACAGCCCCAAAAAGTATTATTGGGACGTCATTAGGACCGAGAAAAAACTGTATACCCACAAACAAAGAGCTGAAATCACGAATGAATAAAGATGTTTATTATCAATGCGGGAATGAGATTTGCATAATCTAGTCTGGTGGGTTCAAATCACTTTTTTGATGATAGCCGGAGCGGGCACGCCCATTAAATCACAGAGCTGGTTCCGAATTGGGCGGATATTTTCGATGCTTTGGTCCCAATCGGTGTCACTCAAAAGTGTATTGACCTCATCCAAGTTCTCTTCGGGCACAATTGTTCGATCGGCAAATGTGAGCAAGGCTTCGAAAAGTTTGTTGGCCGTGACTTTTCGAATTCGAGGGAACTTGTGACACAAGAAGATGGCCAATTGAACCAAGCTCTTCTTGACCGTAAGTTCATCGTGAGATTGAAGTAAGGCACAAATGACATCACAACTCAGCATGAGCTTTTGTGGATCTCCCGATTTTGATATTTCGTTCTTGACCAAGGTGAGTAATTCGAACGAAAATTTATGGGTCTCATCCTCGAGAATGGATTCAAAATGACTTGTGGAGAAAAGTTGGTCCAAGAATTTCAAGGCTGGTATGGTGACTCGGTCGACTTTATGGTTGTCCCTTAAAACGTTCAATGTGGCTTGTGCAAATCGGTCTAAAGCCGATTTATCCATGGTTTCAAGCTCTTTGAATAGGGATGCGCTGGAATGTTTCACCAATCTCTCAGTCAAACCTCCGACACTGACCACCAATCCCACTAGAACTCTCTCGAGATACTCATCGAAGTGAATGAGCTTGGTGAACACGGGAAATGTTTCCGATTCCACGGTCCATTGGAATGTATTCATGTCAAGGTTTTCCGGGAACAGAGCCTTCACTTCCTTGGCTCTGGGGATCCCAGGCACTCTTTTTTCGTGGAACAACAGACTGGCGAAGAGTTTGGTGGCCAAACCTCGGGTTCGATCGATTTTCTCCATCGCTTGTTGAGCGAGGCAGGGCATCAGATCTCGGATGCAGATTTCGGGAACTAACTGAGGGTCCAAGTCCACCAAGGTCAAGGTTATGGAGCATAGGGATGCCATGGCCGCTTCACGGACCCATGCACCCACATCACCGCGTCGATCTAGGGTGTAATCATTGAAGCCACCCAAAAGACATTGGTACAAACGGACCACGGTGGATGGGACGAGCTTGTCGCCATCTGAAAGAGAGGGACTATGGATTAGTTTGAGAATTGGGACATGATTCGGTACTAAAGAGGAAAATACTCGAGGCAATGACGTCTGGTCTTACCAGAAATCTATTTCAGATATTCTCTCGAAAACATGTCATCAATATTTAATCAAAAATGTTTCCAAGCAGAGCAAGCTTTTTACATGTTTTGATACTTCTAAACAAAAATATCAAGGGAAATCCTATTTTGTTTTGAAAATTACTATTAATTTCAGCAAATTTGTTTCATTTTTAAACGAAAAAAATCATGCGTATTACAGCAATTACTAGTGACGTCATCATTTTTGACGGGAAAAGAAGTTCAGAAGACCGATGTTTCTGATGAGCGTGCGAGGTAACTAAAACGAAGGTTTAGGCCTGGTGATTGCAACAATGCCTTTCTTATCTGCACAAATTGAAGTTGAAATAGCAATTCTTGACATTGTATTTGCAAAAAAGTATGTTTTGTTGCTTTTATCTAAAATTTTGCTTCATAAGTTGAGAGGGTTCTTCCGAACTTTGAAATTAGGAATGCCCCACTTTGAATAACAAGATGGCCAGAGGAGATGGGTTCTTGGGGCAAATAAACCTAAAAACATATTATTTGTTTAATTGAAGGCTCCCAAATTCTCCATTTGTTTTCAAATTACTTTGCAATACTTCTCAACATACATTAACCATGCCATTGCCCATAAATGCAACATTTTTCGAAAATCTGACCCTTGAAAACTAAGATTTTTTTGGCAAGCCTACGCTGCTAACGGCAGTTAGAGACGGCAGCAGGTCCGTAAAATGATACGGTAATCACTCCCATTGTTTTTTACTAATGTAAGATGAACCATCCCCATAGAAAAAATCACAATCAAATGAAGCCTCGGTAGATTTTTTTGATTTTGCCTTGGAAATGACATTTATTCTCATTATTTTGAATTAATTTATAAACCTTCAAATATAAATATTATGACTTTTTTAAATACTTTAAAGGACCTCGATGGCGTTAAAGTAAAAAACTTTCTTGTAGATTCATTCGATCAATATTTAAGTTATATTTGATCTACTCACCTGTATCTTTTGCAAATCCAACCCTTTTCGCAACAGAAGTGAGGGCCAGGATCGAATCCCGTCGACCTTCCGCCCATTTGTCGGTATTGGGCGTGATTTCCGTGCATTTGATCAACTTCTTCAGCACATCGCCAACCCGACCCCGCAAAGCAAATTCCGGAAACGAGCCTAAAGCTGTGGCAAAACCACGACGATGCAATTCACTCGAGTCTAATTCATTCAAATACTCGTCTAAGATGGCATCGCGTTTGTCGGTCAAAAGTTCTCCCGTGTCAACATCTTTGAGATACTCGGACAAGAAATTGGGAACGGCTTCACAAGCTTGATCCTGGACTATGGGATCCGAATTGGACAAATTCTCAGCTGAAAATAGCTACGTTGATCAATTTGTTCATATTTCTTGGTTGGTAATTAGTGGCCTTACTCAAAATTGCATGCCAGAGCTCCACGGTTTGGTCTTGATGAATGGGAAATCTGGCTTTGGAGCAATTGCTGATGAAACTCGTCACGGCTTGTCGTAACATGTCACCTCCGGTCATTCTTAAAGAAAGTTTCTCGACTAAAGCACTGGCCACGGATTTGATTTGCGAGATGGTCTCGGGATCTAAGACAAGGAGAATAATAATAATAATTCATCAAATAAAAAGTTCATGTTAGCCAGCCCTGGAATACTGAACCAAACGTATTCGGTCTTCCAAAGAACTTGCAAATGTTAAGTAGAGCGAATCATTAAATAAAGATGTAGTCAAAAGTGGATTATGAGGTTTGGATAAAAGAATCTTATCAGAAAACATTCAAAGTTGGATACTAGAATACTCGATTCTTTAATCATTCTTGGTATGCGAATACTTTTGACGCTGAAGCAAAATAGACTGTAGTGCAGTGTCTATTGAAAAAAGGATCCTGTTATAACTGCTGACGAACAATACTTACTTCATTCAGCTCTTACCGTATTACTACCAAATCAAAGGGTTTTCTAATACGTAGTATTTCTTCAAATAATTAAATTCCTCAAATATTTCCAATCTTATTATCTCTCATGGGAAGTTGTCCTTAGGTCCAAGGATTCACTAATTGCCGGGTTAAGCCATCAACTTTGGTCTCAAAAAGAGTCTCAATCTTAAAGATGCAAAGACGGAACATCGTTCTTACCCACGATATCTTGCAAGGTTTGACCTCGAGATTGGGCATCTTTCGAAAGAGCCAAGCAAATCGATCCGATAGCCACAATACTTCCATGTTTGGCAAACAAATCCAACCCTTTGGTTTCAATCAAGAGCTTTGGCAAAACCTCATTCTTCATCAACTCCGGATTGATCGGAGTTAGATTATGCAATGATTCGGCGGTCAATTCGCGAATGGACGAATCCCAATGATTGATCTTCTTCTCCACCAAATGATTCACCAAAGCCGGCAGATAATCGCCCAATTTTGCCACAAACACACTCAACTCCAAATAGGTATTATTTCGACTGCCCACGGCAAAATAATCGGCTTGCGTCAAAATCTCGATGCCATGCGGAAAAGTTCCTTGTCGTCCGACATTCTCTTGAAATGCCGCAGATGCGGCTCGACGACAATTGACTTCACGGTCAAAAATGGTCACTGTGAGAAGAGCACACGCGATTTGATCCACGTAAGGTCGAAGAATTTCGGGATCAAAGGCCCGAGCAAACGCCCAACAGACGTAGCAAGCCGCATCGCGGATATGGGAACCCACAGAATAACTGCCTTTCTTCTCGTCATAGACCAAGGCCTTCAGGACGACTCGAACAACTTCTTTGAGTCTTTGGGGAAGCAAAAGGCCACGACGACCGAGTTCAGCTAAGGCCAAACATCCTCCGTGCCAAGCTCCGTCGTATTCTCTGAGCGAGAAGAGCTTGAGCAATGATCCAACCACGTCATCGGCCAATTCTTGGGGCAATCGATTGGTGATCCGACCAATACCTGAAATTCCAATGAGGGTTAGTCATTTTCGCGTTTATGTTAGATGTAATTTACATGTACGGTAACATCAACTCATTCAGGAGTGCATAAAGACGGAGGATTTGGTGTCCTTTACCCGGTTAAAAGAGACCAGGAGTGACAGATACCGTTTTTTTGGGTGTTAAGAGTGGAAAAAAGGTGCCGAAAAAGTTAGGACACTTGTCCCCTAACTTGAGTCTTACAAGCTTTTCTGGATCAGGTAATTCAGCTTTTCTCTTAAACTTAATGTTATCATAACGGTCGTCTCTTTTCGGATTCGATGGGTTAAACCGAAAACATTCTCGCCCAATACTAATGTTTAGAAGCTGGCAAATATTGACTGACCTTTAGCGGCCGACCAACGAATGACCGTGTCCACATCACGAAGGCCGCTCAAGAGTTCTTCAATCACATCTTCAATCTCATCCGGGATATCATACTCATCGTCACCTCCGTCATCGGGGTTCAGATCCAGATTCTCTTTTTGCCCACTCAACACGCCATCCGGATCAGTCTGTAGGTTAAAGGCCAATGATCGATTGCCCCGTTGATATCGCCACGAAGCCACGCGAGCCTTCAAAAAGATCAATCCGAATCGTTGGATCACTTTTAGATTCAATTTGCGCAACCATACGCTAAAGTTGGTCTTGAGATTCAACGCCAACAGATCTTTGAGCATGCGCGGAGTAAAGTCCAACAAATCCTGGCGTTTGCCCTGTTTATAAACGGCGGCCAAAGCCTTCAAGGCTCCCATTTTGGCCATGTTGGACGCCTTTTCATCTTGGGTCGTTTGAACGGCCCAATCAAAAAACTCGGGCAAGAGTTCACCCACGATTTCCGGGCGGGTCAAGAACTTGGCGGCCAACATGGCGGCGCCATCTTGAGCTCGATTAGCCACCAATAAACACCGTTGCATCACTCGATAAATGCGTCTTTTGAGGGTGTGTTCCCGTTGACCGCTATCAAAGCGGCTCATATCAAACGGAATCAGAATTAACATGGACATCCAGAGTAAAAGCACATTCACGGTTTCCCAATGCGGCTCATCTGCGGCTAGTTCTTGCGTTAAAAGCGCCAATACGGGCTCAACATCGGCTACTTCATGGGGAAAGTGGCGCACGGCCACTTTGGCTTGCCGAACTTTGACTAAATGACCCGTAAATGCGGCTGCCGCGTGTAAAATCACGGGTTTATCAGCCGTCGCCCGCATCAAGGCTAGCAATTGCGTTAGGAAATGCGGCAAATGCGGGTCGAGCAAATGCGGCTGCTCTTGATAATAGTCGAGCACGATGGTGAAGTGCTGAAAAGTCCATTCCCATTTTGCGGGTAATTCACGGGCAATAGCCGCGTGAGATAAGTCGTCAATCCATTGTTGCACCTGTTTGGCCTCTTGAAAAGCGTCTAAAGCGCACCCTAAGCCCACGGCATTGGTGTATAGATCGTCTGCCACGGCTGATACGGGCGTGACCGCTTTCACTGTGACCGCATCGGTCATGTTCAAGAGATCGAAGGCCGTGGAACAAAACCGGGTGTGTGAAATAAATTTGATGACCGATTTGTTGGTTTCTCTGGAATCCTTTGTATTTCAGGCTTGCGACTCGGTTCTAAAGTTTTAATGCCAACATGGCAAGTTTTATCATGGCATAACCCCATATTTTGGCAATGGCGGCCTTTTTGTTTTAGGTTATGTGTCCCGAGATTGTTTAGCGAGAGCGCTTTCAAGAAAGTACGCTAAAACCGAGAATCAACTTGAGGATTGGACGACGCAATATGAAAGATACAGTTCACTTTCGCAGCCCTGAAAACGACATGAGTCATGCGTTGTGATGTTCTGAAGTGGCTGAAGGATCATAATTTTCAAAGGCAAGGGGAGTGATTACGGTATCATTTTACGGACCTGCTGCCGTCTCTAACTGCCGTTAGCAGTGTTTTTGCCAAAAAAGTCTCAGTTTTCAAGGGTCAGATTTTCGAAAAATGTTGCATTTATGGGCAATGGCATGGTTAATGTATGTGGAGAAGTATTGCAAAGTAATTTGAAAACAAATGGAGAAATTGGAAGCCTTCAATTAAACAAATTATTTGCTTTTAGGTTTAGTTGCCCCAGGAACCAATCTCCTCTGACCATCTTGTTATTCAAAGTCGGGCATTCCTAATTTCAAAGTTCGGAAGAACACTCTCAAATTATGTAGCGAAATTTTAGATAAAAGCAACAAAACATACTTTTTTGCAAAAACAATGTCAAGAATTGCTATTTCAACTTCAATTTGTGCAGATAAGAAAGTCATTGTAACAATCACCAGGCCTAAACCTTAGTTTTAGTTACCTCGCAAGCTCATCAGAAACACAGGTCTTCCGAACTTTTTTCCCGCCAAAAATGATGACGTCACTAGTAATTGCTGTAAGTAAAACGATGTCTTTACCTTTAGACTAGATTAGTCTCCGTTAAATAATCATGGGCTCAAAACCTTTACCCAAGTTGAGTTTACAGATTTGCTATCTGAAAAAAGCGGATTGGAAAATAGGTAGAAATATTTGGTAGTAGATTTCTTTATAAAGATAAATAAAAATATATTATAAAATTTCTATGAATTGGTAAATCTAAATTTAGATTTACCAACTCATAGAAAATTTATAAAAATGTACATGAGTATTATTAAATCATTTTTCAATCAAATTTCTTAAGTTTTTGACGACAAATTGACAGAGACGAGAATGTAGGTTAATAATACTTCCTTGTTAAAAAGTTTTATTGGAAAATGAAAGTTGATTCTTCTTGAAAATCTTTTTTATACGGTGCTTTCAATCAATATTTTGTTGCCCAAAACTTGGTGTTCCTACTAAAGATTAAATCTAGGAACTCCACCATTATTTCTGAAAGGAGCTGTATACTTCTAATTTACATTGAAAGTCCGTCAAGATTATTTTTGAGGCCAAGCAGATTAATTAATCATGTATATCCATCAAAACTACGTCTCATTTAGCAATGCTAATTAAGTATATTAATCAAGCATATTAAATATTTTCGCTGAAAATGTAATTGGTGTGGTTGCTATTTGTTTGGGGTTCTGAATTTGGCAGCTTTTCATTCCCCTAAGCTGAGGCTCTACCCTAGCTTGATTTCGAGCAAAATTTCAGCATTCAATTCGTCACCATTAATTTTGGTCAATGTGTAGGTTTCTTTGTTCATATCTTTTGATTTTTTCTGTAAAACGTCTCAATTTCCGTCCACTGAAACAACCAATATTTCAGTGATTAAAAAGAATCTTGTAAGGTGTGTAACAAAAGTCTTTTAGTACTGGAATTTTATTCTGTAAAAAGTTAACAGGGGTAACATACATAAATTTGAATTTGTAACTCAATTGCCAATGCGTCCACCTTTGGCTTGGATACATTTTTTAAATTCCATGGGTAGAATGCTCTACCATTAAATTCTTTAACAAATTTGGACTCATATCTGACCTGTTTTTTAGAGATGTGTTTCGAACCGGGAGTGCTGCCATTTTTTACTCGGAAGTTTATCATTGTTGATTAGGGCAGGTTGTTTTGAACGTTTTTAAAAAGACCTAAACAGGGACCAATTTGGCAACACTCGAACTAGTTCGATTTCGAGTTCCATCAGTAGTTATACTTTTGGATTTCGAGTTGGCAGTGCTGCCATATTTTATGGCGTCTCTAGTTGAGAAGATTAGTTAGGGGTCAACTTTTTGACCTTAAAATCCAAAGTGGCAAAACTCGACCAAAAATCCAACTCGAAACACATCAGTACTGTTTTTTCAGATGCTACTCAAAAACGTTCAAATTTGTAGCCGTGGGCAGCAATACTTTACCACTGTCAACTGCGGACAGGGTCAAAAAAGGAAAGAAGGAAGATGAAAGACCGGGAAGAAGCCACGAAAAGGAAAGATAGGGTGCAGAAATATAAAACATAATTTGCAAATGGCTTATTCTACTGATGGGAAACAAACAAATATAACCAAGAACAAACAAAGACAAACAAATGACAGCATACCAAACAAATAGAAATCACTATGAACGTTCCTTAGCACCATTTTGTCTGCAGCAGCAGTTTTGATGACTGTGTTACTATCCTGGCTGGGGCAAGTGGCTGCACAAATAGCAAGAGCAAGAGAAGGTAGGCAGGAGAACAAGAGCGGGGGAAGAGCCTGTGCATTGCAATATAAGGTAGGCAAGAGAACAAGAGTGGGGGAAGAGCCTGTGCATTGCAATATAAGGTAGGCAGGAGAACAAGAGCGGGGGAAGAGCCTGTGCATTGCAATGTAAGGTAGGCAGGAGAACAAGAGCGCGGGAAGAGCCTGTGCATTAGTGATGGGAGGCAAACAAGAGCTTGGGCAAGCGGTCCGGTACAGTACCTTGGACTTGCCGAAACTTGGGTCTACTTGGGTGCCTGTACAAGTATTTTTCCCACCTTACAGGTTTGCCAAATTTGCTAGGAATGAAGACTAAACCTTCGGCATCAGAATTTCAATTAACCAGAAAGTTTCAGCTAAATAGGGCCCAGGCCCTTGTTAGGATGGATTTTTAGATGAAAATACACAATTCAAAGCTTTTGCATCGAGAAATGCAAAAGCTTTTGAGAATATTTCAAAAAAAAAAGATTTGGCATCTTATATTTTTTTCTAGCAACTCTGAGTGACCGAGCTTGTTGCCAAGTGTGACTGTTAAATGTCATTCTTGATTGACCTGAAAAGTGTATTCATGTGTGGCTTAGAACGGAAACTAAGGAAAAAACATGGTTTTGCAAATGCTATCCAAATCAAAATATTTTTTGTTTCACTTCCACTGTTTATTGCTGAATTATCAAGGTCAAAAGATCATTGAAAATGCAACTTGGCATTCTTTTCTTCTAAGTCACACTGCAAGCATCTTAACTCTTCTAAGAGCAACTGTCGGCAACTGCATCTTCCAATGTTCCTTGAGCTTGCCAAGTGTATTGGGTGTATTGCCCAAGTAATGCTTGTCAACAACTTGTTCTTGGGTGTTTGTGATGACTCATTACTTGCCCAAGTCACATCACTACTGTGCATTGGATTAGAAAGCTGTTTCAAGAGAACATGACAACTGAAGAGAACCCAGTGATTAGATTCCAGTGAAAAGTTTGGGACAATTCTTTCCCTAATTACATTTTTTTATTGTTGGTGCTATGGTCGGAGGTTTGAGTCTCACCCGGCCAGCGAACCCAGCCATCAAATCGTCCAAATATTTCTGATAGGCAATTTCAAGTCCAATATCAGAACGGTTCTCCGTCTGTGGGTGTGGATTTAACGTCTAAAAGTTTCCATAACAAAGGTCCGGGAGGAGAACCGAACCTGGAACCTCTCTCACTGAAGTAAATTGCGCTAACCACGTCTCCTCCAATTACTTTAATATTTAATGTAATAAATTACAATTACTTTTAAAATGTAATTGGAATAGCCATCGTGATAATCCCACCTTCTATGAAAATTTATTCAATGAAAGAGTAGTTGTATTTGTCATTGAGGAAATAAATCGCAAAACGATCGCATGTCTTCTCCAAGTAAACTCTGTTCAATTTGAAAAGTTTGGGTACAAAACGTTAAGTGGACAGCAACAAATAATTTGATACGGGTTGAATGTCATGGTGTTGAATCGAGTCCAAAATCCACGATTGGCACAAATGCATTCGGCCACTGCCAATTTCCGACCTATTCAAGGTCTGTCCTATGATCACCTGAGCATCTTCTGCCGATTTCACAACTTGGCCACCCCCTAAATGGACCAATTCTTTCAACTCTGTCCGAGACACTTGATCCTTCAGGGATCCACCGATAAACACGGGTCCAATGGAGGCAAACAGATCCGATTTGTAAACATCTTGACCGAAGGATGTTCGATCTAAACGACACCGTTGAACAGCGGGCGAGAAATCGACCTTTTCGTAGGGTTCTTCGTCCACATGATAACCTTGTTGGAGACAGTCCAAAATCCACTGAAAGGACACGATCCAACAACCCTGAAGGATGCCTTTTAAGAGGTTGGTCGTTCTTGGGTTTGATTCGCCTCCAACAATCACGTGACTAGTTGAAGAGGTCACTTTAGGGGCTAATTTGAACTTGCCCAATTTCTTCACGACTTGAAGGGTCTTGTTTCGTTCCGTTTTGGAACAAGCTGTGCAAACAATTTCGGAGACCAGAGATCGCTTTTGGGATTTCTTGACTTTGGGGGTCATGAATTCGATGGAACTTCGACGAGATGGTAGGATTCTTCGAGCTTTTTGTGAGTTAGATGAAGATGATGTGGCTGTGGAGGTCACACTCACAGATTTGACTTTCCTGTCCTTGCGGACCTTTTTGATGGGTTCTTTAAATTGAGTGGGAGGTGGTTGAGCCATTATAATTCGACTATGATCCTTGATGATCTTGGTCTTGGGTTTTGTTTTAGGGGGTATGATTTTGAGAGCTTCTTGAGTATGAATGTTTTCAACGATAGGTTTAAACACGGTTGCTGTTTGAATATCCGGAGTTTCTAAGAGTATATCATTTTGAGAGAACAATTGATGACGTTTTCGTAATTTGGGATTCTTTAAAATGGGTTTGATGGGTTCAGGGGTCACAAGAGCCTTCTTCTCTTTACGGATCTAAAAAAAAAACAATTAAGAGATGATTTTATAATAATATTCCAAAACAAACCGTTTAAGTAAAATTTAAAAAAGTAAAAATCTGAACTTAATGTTTCAAGGGTGATGAAGACAACCTACTCAATAAAAGACTTGCTTTCCTTTATAAAAAGAAATTTGTGTATCATAATTAAGGACGGGCAAAAAGTGCAAATCAAAAGAAGCTTTTGGTTACTAAAAGTTGCACAAAACTCAGCCCAAAATCGAATAATAAAGTGCAGAAAAAGGCCAAAACCCAAATAAAAACCAAAAAAGTGCAAATAAAATTAAAAAAATCGCAGAAAAAAACTGAAATTTCTGAAACAAAAAGCATTAGATACTTTCTTGTCATCTGCTTGTTATTTTTCAATCTTGAAGGGTAAAATTTAGATACCGAAGTAGTTGTAATCAATACTATGCTAACCTACGTTGTGAGCCGGGAAGATTTTCAAAATATGTTTAACTCTTGTTTTTCAAAATGCATGGCGTTTAATTGAGCTGGAGAAGTCATTTTTAAGTTCCAAAGACATTTGAGACCAGTTTTGGAGTGAGATGACAATCCCGCATATGAAATCGAGGTCGGTTAATTAGGTCACGGGCCAAAAATTGTTATAAAGTCAGTTAAAACTTGCTTAAAAACATTTTTTTGAATTTTTCTTTTGACCTTTTCCTAAAATGGTCTCATTGTTGCCTGAACCCGAAATATTGACTTAATTGAGCTTAATTACTTAATTAATCTATTGAGCGCTTCTTCGAATTTGGGTGAAGAAAAGTCCGATTGTGTCCTTCGAGAATTGTGTTCGAAAATAGCCATTGAAAATTGAACGGCTAAATAGATTACACCAATATTTTAAATCATTACCGAACTAAGTGTGCCTAACAATTATCCAGAAGAAAATTTTCATAAATTTGTTTTTAAGCAAGTTTTAGTGACATTATATCAATTTTTGGCCCGTGACCTAATTAACCGACCTTGACTTCATATGCGGGATTATCTTCTCACTCCAAAACTGGTCTCAAATGTCTTTGGAACTTGAAATTGACTTACCCAGCTCAATTAAACGCTGTGAATGGTCTTTCTGTTTTGATTATGCTTAATGAGAAAGGTAAACAAACTGCAAAGAAGGAAGTTCTGATCGCGTTTGAATGCAAACAAAGCTGAATATAAAAGTACTCAATAATTAGGCATCAATAAACATTTATTTACTTTATTAAAATACTGTACTAAAAGTAATTGAAATAGGAAAAACATTGCTGTTGAAAAATATTGTTGTATTCAGTTATATTAAATGTGCTCTAAAAATACAAGAAGGCTAAAACCTTCGTTTTAGTTACCTCGCACGCTCATCAGAAACAAAGGTCTTCCGAACTTTTTTTCCCGCCAAAAATGATGACGTCACTAGTAATTGCTGTAAGTAACATCTTTCAAACTTATTTCTTAAGTAAATGTTTTTTTATTAAGGATTATTATTATTATTATTTTATTTTTGGGTTATTTTTGTTTAAAGTCTGCATGAAATTTTTGCCAAACTTCAACTGACAAAGGATATTTTTCAGGAATTATTTACCACAAATTGCATAAAACGTAAACTTGAATCAATCAAATAAACCTCCGTGGATCCGGCGTGTTACATTCGTACACATTTTTTTGGGTGAAAAAGCTTACTAAACTTTTCATTTCTAACCAGTTCTGCATACATAATATTTTCCTAGAATCCGTCGAACAGTTGCAGAACCAATTCTGCATAAAATATGTAATAAAATATGAACGGTACAAAAAACACCTAGCCAAAAGAACAAAAAAGGTCTCAGAGAGTTAATGGTCATAAAAACTCTTGAAAATTAGTACTGGTATACCTTTGAGCCATCTTGCCATGCCGATCCTGCAAAGTGAATCGAATCATCTCACACACGAGTACTTTCAACTTAAAACTAATGCCAGATCTCACCTGCTTATGTCCGGATTCTCGACACCTTTTGCCACGGGTTTCTCCCGACAAATCCGGCTCAAATAAACCCTTTTCCAACAAATTTCGTCGAGGCACACTCATCACACCCGTTGGTGGACTTTTTTCCTTCACATAAAAGGGCGAACTGGCGGGTTCTGGGTTCTTTTCCGCACTTTTTCGTTCAAAACCGTCGTCACCTTGAGGTCCAGGTTCGGTCCCATTGACGCGGGTTAACGGGGATATAGGCGGTTGTGTAACGGGTGTTCGGAAATATTTTCTCACCAATCGCCGAGCTAGAGGCGTGTCATAGTCCTCACTGGAACAGGGGCTGGCCATGGGCGTGCCTTGAGCATGGGGCGAGGATTTTGGCGGGGAAACGAGTGTCATGGGCGATCGGAGTTCGTCCAGAATGTTCAAGATATCGTCCTTATCTTGACTTCGCTCGATTCGAGGCACTAAATCGAGTTTGGGCACGGGTCGAAAGAGAGGTGGAGCTTCGGGCGTGCCTAAAATGGATCGTTGACGGTCTTTGGCCCGCCTTTTAGAGCGAGCTTCGATCCATTGACGCATCTCTTCATCACTTTTTGGCTGCATAGATTTGAGCTTCCGCAATTTGGGGAACAACCCGGGCGAATCGTATTTAGAACAAGACACACTAGGAAATCGGCCTTCATCGGCCTTGATGCCGGTATCACGACTAGTCAAAACCCACGTGACCGAGACGATAAAACAGCCTTGTCGTTTGGCTTTGTTATACGTGGATAAACTGCCGTCTTTGAATATGAGATGCGTGGTCTTCTTCGTGATATTGGCCGTGATGACCGCGCCCAAACGCTCCAATTCTTGTTCCACATATTTAGAACGATTCTCGTGCATGGAACGAACTTGCACGCAAGCCACCACGTCCTTGAAAATCCCCTTCTCGACGGTCACGCCCTCCGTTTCCGCCCTTTCATTCGCTCGACCTTCAAATTGCGCGATCAAAGCTTGCGCCGAATCCGTGCTGAAATCCACTAAACTCAAGCCACGATCTCGACGAAATGAGACTTCGGTTTCGAGATTATCGTTGATATTGGCGCGAGTTAACTGCATCGAACTGCAACTCTGAGAAGATGAGTTCAAGGAACACGCCCGAAAATCCGGCGTTAACCCCGATAATCGGGCCGATCTTCGACGAGGAATGGGCGGGGAAAAAGCATTTTCGTTTTGCGATTGAAGCCATTGATCGACTTTGGCGTGGGGCGTGGCGGGATTTTCTTGCGTAGCGGCGGCCAGTTGGACGTAGGCGTGGTCGAAGGGCGGTGCCTGAGGACTGGCAAAGACGGGATGATGGATACGAGGCGGAGAAGGCGGGAGGGGGCGGATGGGCGGGCTGATTTCGGGCGTTTCCAGAATGCGGGTGGGTTGACGGCTCGGACGGGGCGTGACACGGGATTGGGATGAGGTGGGCGTGTCGGGGATGACGTTGCGCGATGAATTGAAAAGGGTGGAGAGACGGGCGGAGCGCCGAGGACGACGACGTTGAGAATCGGGCGCACGAGGACCATCCGGAGTTTCGGGCACCACCATCATGAATTATGGATTCAATCAATCAATCCGTCGGTTGATGGATGTTAAGGAAAGGTTTGTTTGTTTGGAGCGCCCGTTTGAACTTGTCAACTTTGAGTCGGAAACAGGGTTGCCGTGAGTTGGCCCGTCGAAAATGGCCACACTGCTCAGGTGTTCTGGCATGTCCTCATCGTCTTGGTAAAATTTAATTCGTTTGAAAATATTGAACGAATCGATATTCCGGGCGATGATCGCAAACATCGCGGACGAGCGCTACAGCGCATCAAAGCTCTTTTACCAGTTCTTTAACGAATTTCAAAAAGCCAAGATAAACATTTTTCCGTGCAGAATCAAAATCACCGGTGATAAGTAAAAGAAAGCATGAGCCTCGCGACGAAATACTAAATCGATCCATGCCTGTTTGGGGGAAATATCCTCAGGTTGTGTCTTTATCGGTAAAATTTCTCAGCAACGCTGAATCATTACGGGCACAGAGTTCCCAGAGTGGAGATATCACAGCGGGCCGGCCGTGACTTTTTGTAGCGGGCGGCAAGGGCGAATCTGCAACAGCAACTAGTTGAAACTTGCCCAACACCCCTAGCTGAGCCATTATTTCAGGTATTTGGAATTATAATGGATTTTGCGTTTGTGCGTCCTAAAGAGCAGCAAAAAGTAACATACAATCGAATGAGCTCAAAGTATGTTACAGCTTCCTTCATAAATTTTCTTTTAAAATACCGTAAGTACAAATCTTCTTGCTGCTCTTTAGGACGCACAAACGCAAAATCCATTATAATTTCAAATACCCTATAAATAATGGCTCAGCTAGGGGTGTGTTGGGCAAGGTTTTACGATATTCTTCGGAAATATCTGCTTTTTCACGCAACTTATGGGCAACTATGGTTTCAGTATCAGCTGAGACAATATGCCCATATAGTCAGACAAAATGACAACAATGGCCCCTCTATACTACTCTAAGTTCACCGGATGGTTGCCATTCCCATAGAGATTCATGGAGAGGTCATTGTCGTCAATTTGTCTGCCTTGCTTGTTCCTGAAACTGGCCAGAAGTTGCGTTAAAAGGCAAATATTTCCGAAGAATATCGTGAAATACTTGCCCAAACAAGTGGAAGATTATAGTACCAATGTAAGTGCGCAAGCCATATTTTCAATGCCAAATGCTGTATTTGGGTTAACCGATGCCTGTGAATCGAATCATCAACTTCATTGAACACCTCAGTATAATTTGAGAGAAGCAAAGCGTAGACAGTAGGCCACAGGGCCAAAAAACTAATGTTTTCAAAAATTTGCCTGCTACGAACACGTTTGTTTAGGCAAGTTTCAAATAGTCTCAACTCCCTGGCTGCCCACCATAAAATTTCACGGCTGGCCTGCTCGGGTATCACCACTCTGGGACCTCTATGGTCATTCCAAAACAGGGTGGCTGAATGAATGTCATTAGCCGGTCACAAAAGGCAAATGGTTGTTAAGAGCGAAATGATTTGCCGTTGAATTATAGAACATGCTCTGACAAATGGATGACTTTGACATCCATTATTCTTAATTTTGTAAGAAATAATTGTTATTATTATCGGAAGGGTCTGGTGGTCTCATTATTTGATGACATCGTCCCACAAAAAGTTATGTAAGCCATCTGAAGAAACTGGTCACTCTGCTCAAATCCCAACAGATTCCAATGTTGATCAACAAACGAACAGCAACACGTGTGTGCGGAAAATATTTATAAGAGTAAGAGTGACCTGTGCCTAAAACCTTCTGTTCGACTATGAATGTTTTTCCTCGGTCTCGCGGTCACATTTGGGGTATGATTCACGTGGCGGCTTTACCCGGCACACCCCGAAATCATTTGAATCGCCAAACCATCTTGGATCGAGCTCGAAATGAGGCCCAAATTTACGCCCAAAAGGGTTTGGATGGCATCATTCTGGAAAACATGCACGATTTGCCTTACATTCAGCCTCAGGGTCATTTGACTAGAACAGATCGATTACACGGGTAACTGAAATATGATCTGGTTAGTACGCTATGAATGAATTACCTCCCAAAAAGACATTTTTAAATATTAATGTTTGCCCCATGAAAAATGGCACGTATTGGCAAGGAAAATGCCTCTATCTTCATGAGGGATTGGCAGTCTAGATGGTTTTATCATCCACTTCTCGGAACAAATGAGTTCCGCCAACTTTAAACAATCCACGCATCAGCCAATCATGCCAAGAGATTTGATCTCATTCCTTTTCATGGGAGTGTAAGAAGCGTCTTTTTAGGTATGGTTGGGAAATTTTAGTTAAAACAAAGTCATTCAACGACAATTTTTCATAGTCATCAAAATGGAAAATGCAAAAACGCTATTTTTAAGCCCTTGGTAAAACGAATCATATTTGGTCCAAGGAATCGTAAGCATTGAAGAAGGAATTGAAAAGAAACGACGTTATGGCTACAGTTTTTAAACGTACCAATCAACACTTGAGCGTCAATTGACCCTCAGGTTTCCTTGGCTAAGCCATGGGTCCGGAAATCACGGCTCATATGGCCGTGATTGCCCACGAGATTCGAGGTATGACTCCTTCTCACATGCCGGTCGGCATTCAAATCTTAGCCGGTGCCAACAAAGAAGCTCTGGCGGTAGCCCACAGCGCCCAACTCCAATTCATACGCGCTGAAGGATTCGTATTTGGCCATTTAGGGGATGAGGGCTGGTTTGAATCCTGCGCCGGTCAACTGCTCCGCTATCGTCGGCATATTGGCGCCCAAGACGTAGCTGTATTCTGTGATATCAAGAAAAAGCACTCAGCGCACGCGGTAACGCAAGATGTAAGCATCGAAGAGACGGCGCGGGCGGCGCAGTTCTTTCACGCCGATGGTCTAATTGTGACGGGAACGAGTACAGGGGCGCCCACTGACCCCAGTGAGTTGGCGCGAGTGCAACAGGCTGCGCCCAATTTGCCGGTCATGGTTGGTTCAGGTGTGGATTTGGACAATGTTGACCAATACATGGGAGCGCACGCCCTGATTATTGGTTCTCACTTCAAAGAGGAAGGGCACTGGACTAAACCCTTGGATGAGCGTCGAATTGACAAGTTTATGACCAAAATTTCGGATTTGAGAAATAAATGATTAGAATAGACACCAAAAGGGATTGTTTATTGGACGATGATTTATTTACTTTTAGGAATATGTCTGAAGAAGGCAAACGATACCTGTTTTGGTGCTCCAACGAGCTAACCCAATTTCGGATACCAGAATTTCACGCTCTAGCTGAATTGTTCCACATTGACCTCAAGTGGGTCGATCAAAATGAAAAAGTACCTTGGATCATCCTAGATTTGGATAGTGAAACTCAAGCTCTTCAGATCTTGAGTCGCAGTTTATCCGTGAAATATTGTATTCATTTATGGGGCTCGGGAAATGGCGTGGAACAAATGCATGAGGCCGTCAAAGCATTTCCATCCGAGTTCAAGGAACCTTATTTCCGGGAAACCATCTCGTTCAAAGTCTACGTGGAAGCCTTCATGAAAAAATTGACCATGGCTCAACGAGTACAAAGGATCGAAACCTTTGATTATCTGCCCATCAAAGGACCCATTCGAATGAAAGATCCGGATGTAATCTTTTCTTACTTTGAGTTCTACGGTGACGATCAAAACCGATTAGACGAGCATCCTCGTCAAGCGTTTTTCGGTCGTTTCATCGGTGAAGGTCAACGTCATCTCATGTCAAAATTGTCCATCAAAACCCGTAAATTCATTGGAAACACCACCATGGACCCGCTATTGTCCCTCTTCATGGCTAACTTATCCCTAATCCGACCCAATGACTTGGTTCTAGATCCATTTGTGGGCACAGGTTCGATTCCCGTAGCTGCCGCCCAATTTGGCGCTTTCATCTTTGGATCTGACATTGACTATCTGGTGGTTCACGCCAAAACTCGACCTTCAAGATGGAAACAAAAGGCCAGAGATCAAGATGAGAGCATGAAAGCCAATTTCCAGCAATATGGATTGGCAGCACAATATTTGGACGTGGTTGTGGCCGATTCGAGTCGTCCAGTTTGGGCCCGAAAATCGATTCTGAACGCCATCGTGACGGATCCACCTTATGGAATACGTGAGACTATCTTAAAAGTGGGCACGGAGAAGAAAAATCTGGTGATTCCGGAAGAGTATCTAGACACCCACTACCCACAAAAGGTGGAGTATGGCATCAGTGAAGTGTTCTACGATTTGCTCAATTTTGGTGCGGACTCGTTATGTGAAAAAGGCCGATTGGCATTTTGGCTTCCGGTTAATCGGGAGGAATACTCGGAAAAACTCTTACCAAGACATCCGAATCTTGTGCTTAAGTTTAACGTTGAGCAAGTGTTGAGTTCTCACACCAGCAGGCGGCTTCTAGTTATGGAAAAGGTATGTTTGTTAAGATTTATCACAGATTTTTTAGGATATATGCACTATCTTGACCCAATGTAAGGATGCCTGGAAGATGGACAAAGGTATTAAAAACCCAGAATTATTAATTTCTGTCCCGGCAAGGATTTTTTTCGAGTGATTGTATTACGAAGAACAAATTATTTTATTTTTAAGGCAATCGAACATAGGGGCATAAAAGTTATGATGCCCTCATGAGTAAATTTACTCAAAATGGATGAGCAAGTGCGTTTGAGATAATCTTTCAACAGAAATGAACTCATTTAGTTCTTTTAGCGTGAATTTTGTAATTGCATAACTGAAGAATCAGAACATTGAGATGTACAGACTAACGAGCATTTGAAGATGAAGACCAAAAGCATTGGTATAAAAATAAATTATGTTCTATTTCAACGGCCTCTACGTCCAGATTTCAGTCGTCCTTGCCTAATGCCATTATTTGAATCCCTGAAAATTCGTTCGTATTTTATGAAGAATTGAGACACATCTTCTGATTTACAGGTTCGTTAAAGTTCAACTTTAACGAAAATTCAACGTAACAACGAAGCAACGAAAGTTCAACGTAAAACTTGATAACAGGCCTTCCTGAAAGCGTAGTCTACTCGCCTGTAAAATGTTTTTGTGTGAACATGATCCCATACATGTGCTTAATGACGGATTTTAAGATTTTTTATGTTAAGTCTTCGATTACATAAAAACTACTTATGATTGAAACTGAATAACCTGAACTTTATATTAACCCTTATTTAAGCATCACACACATTCACACACTTGCTGACAAATCGTGCACCTTTTTAAATGCACAATGTGGTCCATCAAAAATAAATCTGTAATGAATGTCGGTCTTCCATCACATTTGTTCTTCAAACCATTCCAAAAAATATTAAAAAAGGATACTTAATACTGCATTCCCAGTTGAATAAATAAAAAATTAATTAACTGATTTTTTTATTCAGTTTAATAACTGGTATTAATACAAGTAAATCAGTTAATTTTAACATAGTGCAAAATTTATAAAGTACTTTTCTCCCCATATTTTTTCGACCAAAATACATGCAATTATCAACATAAGTTATAGAAAATAAGTGAAATTATCAGTTTAGAATATTGTAACAAGTTTCTCTTGGAATCAGATGTTATTTTTGACCATGGGGCCTTTCTGGTCATAATTAGAAAAGTCTCTGAATTTGCTTGCTTTGAAATTTTAAATACAGTAAATCGAAAGGGAACTCAGAATTTACAAAATGGACTTGCAAAAAGAGTTAGAAATTGCAAAAAGATTATCTTAAAAAATCTGTTTCATTTTAAGGCTGCGCATGAGCAGGTTTTTTGACTAAAATTCGTATGATGATATGCGGCAAAGGCTACCATTGGGATTTGGTACTCAATTAAATGCAAAAAAGGCATCAAATAGTTTTAAGTGCTACGTACCTTGGAGTTGCTTTTGATGAAAAAGCGAATTCAATATTTTTTTTTTGCTTCTCGTTTTGATACGTTTCTTCTTCATTTTCAAACTGGGAACTTGAAATAGGTAAGATACGGAAATAGGCTAAAATGTTCCATGAGATTTAGGGTCTAATTTTGCTAACAAAATTGTGAACGTTATTTAAGAGTAACAACAGCTTTCTGCTTACATATCACTCTAAATTTGTCACCATCACCAAATTGACTGAAATATCAATTAATTAACTGGTATTCTGATTATTGAACTGATAACTGGTTTTCTTGGAATACGAGTTAATTTACATGCAAAATGTCGTTTGCAAATAAAGATATTTTATCTTTCTTCTACCTAACTTTTCCCAATAGAGGTTGTGAACAATTCCAAATCTAGTGAAATCTAGCCCTTTTATCCTCATATCTGTGCTGGTCAGCTAGGCCTAAGTGCAGAGGAACGATAGGGTAGCCAAAATGAGAAGATAAGCAAGTGCTGGGTGGGGTGGTTTGTTAAACCTAGTCAAGAAATAAGTGCGCATAAATCACTAAAGACAGTTACGTCAAGTGACTTGACTTGAAGCTAATGTTCTGGTTAGGATAATTTACTTTTGCATACTTAAGATGACAATTGTAAAATGAGTATCAGTATGTGACCAATATGTGATTGACTTTGAGCTTTTACCTCCCTTTTGTTTGTCTCCACTTATGGGGGGAAATTGTTACACCGATATATTTAGTTCACATTCTCTCATGCATTACACTTGTAATGAATATTGGACTTTTCAAAATAGATACACTCCTCTTACATCCTTGTTTTACTTTTTCCTTTAGGTCACAACAGAAGAAGGAGCCAAAGCTATTCCGCATGAAGCAATTCCAGATTTTCGGGACAACATCCAATCTGCTTATGCTTTAGATAAGAAGACGCGCAAGGAACGCATCAAGAAATTCGGTCATCTCAACCTTAACGACAATAAAAACACGGACACTTAGAATACGAAAAATTTACTATCATTTCCTTATATGCACGTCAGGATGAATGTTTTTGGGCCACAATATTGTTCAAATTTACATACTAGTCAAAAGCTGATATTATCACACGGGTAGTTAAGTAATAATAAGGCGTCTTCGTCCTTGCTCAAGACTCGGATCTTCTGGGATTTTGTGGAAAATATCAGCTAAAACGATGATGTTGTACCGTGTTCTGTCGTCTCGAGGTGAAATACTGCGAAAGCTCACTCAGGACCAACCGTGACAACAACTATTAAGAGAGAACAACAAGAGAGAGATAAGCATTAAGCAAGAACCTTTGAAGACTAAATGTGGTTTATGAAGTAATTCAATGTTAAGGGTTCACTTGATATATCAAATTTTTGCTAAGTAAAGCTAGCAAATCATTCAAAGCTGAAACTATTTGAACTTTGTTTTTTACATTTTAACTTTGATACTAGAAAAGCAGTAGTTCAACTTTCAACCAAGAGATAACGCTTGAGTAAGATCTGTTAGGGCAGAAAATCAGTTGTGAAATATCAGAAATCACTGGAATGTATTGATGAATCTGACCTTGAAGACCTAATTCACATTACCAAGACATTTACTACAAACAAAAACTGTCTAGGGGTCTTTTGTCAGGTACTTGAGTAATATACTTTTGTTAAGCTACATTGAAAAAAGCGCGATGCTCTCTCATAAAGTTAATAAGAGGTAGAAAAACATCAGCCAGAACCATTTAACACTTACAATAAGAGCCAAGACATCCGCTCCCATCAGCATGTAGAACACGTATTTGAGCTCAGGGATTGCTCCCGCCAAATATGGTCCGATGGCCGCTCCAATCGATCCGGTTCCATCTATGATTGAGGTCACTGTGGCCAAGGCCATGGATGATCCTCGTAGACTGGGATGGGTGCCAAGTTCAGCCGAAACAGCGGTTGTAATCAGAGCATAAGGCCCATTAACCAGAAGGCCCACCATGAGCAGCATGAACACATTGGTCGAGAAACAACCATTGGACACGTGCCAATTAATCGGACAAACACTCCCGAACCATTCGTAGGTGAATAACTAGGATTAGTATACATGGTTAGAGATTGGTTTTTGTAGGGGAAAAGTGAAATGTGTGGAGATGGTTACCATTGGTATGGCTAGGATTAACATGACAGCGCATGTGGTGGCGCTTTTCCCGGTGTAATCGGAGGCCAATCCGGCGATGATCCCTCCCAAAATGCCTCCAATATCGAATAGAGTAGACAGATAGGCTGCATTCTCAGAGGTGATGTATTTGCCTGAATATGGAATACTAACATTTGTAGGCAAGTTGAATGAAAGGTTTTTTTTTGGCGATGAATTGCTTACCGTTTTCTTTGATGAAAGTTGGTAACCAGAACAGGAAAGTATAGCTCACCAATTTGGCAAAAAACAAGCACAATGCGAATTCTGCCACGCCCTGTAAGGAACATCAGTTAGATTGAGTTATAATTTCCTAATTTAAATGATAGTTCGTTCGGTTTAGAAGGCTTACCGGGATTTTCAAAGCTCCCCAAAAGGTGATTGGACTGGAATGGTGATCCTGAAGATTGGCTTCAATTTCGCTGGGATCTACGACATTGGCATTCTACAATAAGGTATCAAAAGTAAAATTGAAAGCACAAGCTAAACCCTTATTGCAGTATTTTTATGAGGACAAAAACCACAGGGAAACACGGCAAAATAGAAATGGTGAAACGAAGAAGCTTTTGAGGCTAAAATTTCGGGTCTCACTTAAAAGTGAGTTCATTTTATTGCATACTAGCTTTCCCAGTGATACCACAAGATATCAAAAAGGAAAGTTAAACCATAAAGGTGTTTCGGTTCCGTGACGTTCAAAAGACTAAGTAACAACAAAACATTTTAAGGCAAAAATCACGCTCCCAAGAACAACATTGACCAAGCTTACTAAAACAGCGCTATCGGAAGTGGAGCCTGATCGGCGGAGAACTTGCAATCCGTCGTCATCGCCATCCTTAAAACAGGATTTGCTTATTTGGAATTGGTTCCAACTTTTTGGACTGTTTCGTCCCACACTTACATCATCGGAATCGCCGAGAAGGGGCGTGGTCTCCCCCGAGCGAGGCTGCTCATGATACGTGATGTCGGAAGAACCACCCAAAGTTCCGGAAGAAGGTAGTGGAACACTCGTTATGCCGCTCTAATGGAGACAGGAGCATTGAAACAAACACCGACTCATGATGATTAGAGCCCGGGAAAAAATGTTGGAAATACGTCCAAAAAATGTCATTAAAATGTGTTTTTATAAGCTAGACGTCAAAACAGTTTATGTTATAAGTCAGATAGCACATTCAGATCCTTTGAAAGGTAATAGATATTAAAGTCTAAGTAAATAATTGCAACAGTGCCAACTTAAACATACTTTACTCTACACATAGCTATTTAGCCCACGTAAAATAATCATGGAAAAAAAGATCACCAAGTTTCTGATTTGAACTTTTTCATAATTTTTTTGACAAAAAGAACCTTTAAGGGCACTTTTTTCCCCTTTCCAAAGATTTTAATTACTTGCCATCGTAAAATGTGAAGTTGAACGATGACAATTTTAGCGGGAAATTTTGGCGGGAAACTTCAAGCCTTCATTTGATTAATTGGTCCCTCAGAACCGGTTTGGGGATGACATTTTTGAGCAAAAAGTACAAAAAATGTTAAGAAAATGTTGAAATTTTCCAAAAAATGTCAAATAAAATTAAAATGTTACATTCACGTAAAATTGGCAAAAAAAAATGTAAAAAATTATTTTTAATGTAAAAAAAAAATTTCCCTAGCCCTAACGATGATCATTGTATGGAGTCGGTCAGCAAACTTTTTTTTGATGAAAATAATGCAGGGAGTTCCTTAAAAAATTACGCTCTAAATTTGTGCCGCCCTTGGGTACATTATTAAAAAAGAACTTGGAGACAGGAGCATTGAAACAAACACCGACTCATGTTGATCATTGACCAGCAAGCTTTTTTGTAGAGAAAAATGAAAAAAAAACTGGTGGTTCCTTAAAATATTGCGCTCTAAATTTGTGCCGCCCTTGTGTACATTATAAAAAAGGGGAACATTACGAATTTGGTTAAAACAAAGGCAGACCTTGGAGCAACCATGTGTAGCTAGTTATGACATTCAAGTAATGTTGAATTGAAGAGTTTCTGATAATAGGATTACTCTTGATGCAAGAATGTTTCTGCTTAAAGCCAATTTAACCATCAAGCCTCTTGATATAACAATAACTCTAGACATAGAAATAATGTTGCCGCGGAAGAAAACTCCAGCTTTTGTTGCACAAGAAACTTTAAATAACCTCCCAACTCAAAGAGGATTGAAAATGTTCCAGTTTGAGCATTATCGGCCTTTCTGTATGTCCAAAAATATAAATGGGCTCTTAAACGATTCAAATAAGCAATAATGAACCAATTGCTTTGTGAAAACATGGTGAAAAATCGCCCGTCTATTATTTTTCCCTTGGATCTGATAGACACATCGGGATTTACAATACAGATGCACCAAGAAGGTATGCAAATGAAAAAGCTTGAACTTCTCTCACAGGTGTTCAATCTAAGCCGTAAGGTTCATCGTATGCTATATTGATTTGAAGTTAATATCTGATTAAAGAAAAAACACGTGAACTGTTCCCTAACCAGGTCAAACTTGTTGTTTCAACATCCAGAGTTCAGACTCATTTTCCTTATGCCCTTTTTTATCAAAACTCAAATGATCATTTTTCATTTCGATACCTCACCAGATCTGAATAGTCAACATACTTCAATTTCAAGAAGTTTGTTTAAGAAATGAAATTCATATGTTCAACAAAGTATTCAAGAGGATACAAGACCAAGTTGGATCACTTTTCTTCAACATCTGGCTGAACCTACTAATGGTTTATGTAGTAACTTCTTTGAACAAACTTTGTTGTATCAGAAAATATTCATGTCTTAAAATTACAAGCAATTGCAATGTCGTTCTTGCACTCTTGGGTTGTCGTGTACTTACATAGTTTCTACTGGAATCCACGTCCAATCCAACGCATTCGGGTTTGGGTACCAAGATGAACCAAAAGATGAATCCCACAGAGCCAATAATCATTCCCGGTAGAATGAAAGACATGGCCCAATCCGTTTCCACGTAAATACCTACACAATCAACCACCATGACCTTAGTTTCCAGACATCCTTTCCCACAAGGATCAGAGCTTACCTGCTAACAAGGATCCCAAAATGTTCCCGATAGAAGTGTGCGAGTTCCAGATGCCAAAAATTAGCCCTTTTTTGCCTTTGCCAAACCAATTGGCCACAACCGTGACCACACCCGGCCAACCCGTGGTTTGAAAAGCACCCGCGAATACCTTGACAAGGATGAATGAAATTAGGATAAAGCCCCTTTGTTGGGACTATTGAGGTTAAGAAAGGTTACCTGAATGGTGAGGTAATAGTAGAAGTTGTGAATCTCCCAGTATTTGCCCAAACCAAAGGCCATAGTGAACAATCCGCACAGCATCATGCCCATGGACAGAAAATAACGCAAATCTACACGTTCAGCGACAAATCCGCTAAAATGGAAATAGAGCTGGTTCCTAAAATGTACAATGGCTTTGGGTATGATTGGTACATACCTGATAAACATGAAGAAAGCGTATGAGAACAGGAATGAAGTGTCCAAGAGGCCTTCAATACGTTTGGCATCACGTTCCTCTTGGCCGTCCATTTGGTCTGAAACGAAAAATCACCCATCATACATCATACAGTCCAATATGATATGATGATACAGTCATCATACATCATACAGTACACAATAATCAGTCCAAATATTTTTCATCCACGTGCATTCACAACTGTTTCTTATTCATAGAAAGGAGCAATAAATAGCACTCCATTATGGACAACTTATTAATACCGCGCGCTAAAATTCAACATCCTTATGTATTTAGTAAAACACTAAACTCTGACTATTCGTTCTATGTACTGAGAATTATGGCTTGCCCTAAAAACGTATCTTTAATTTATGAAAAATGAACGAAACGTGGCACAAAGAAAGATTTACAAATGATTGCTAGTAAGCATTTTAATACAAAATAAGAGTTTTCATTAACCCGAACTTTCTTGGCCATTTTGGATTTTCATCATACTGAATGAGTGTTGTTATTATTGTTGTGTTTAAACACGATTTGAGACGTTCCTAGGTTCATCACTTAAAAGCAAAGAACTACAGCTTGTTAACTAAATCTTTCGTAATAACAAGTGACGATTCAAGCTTCAAAAAACTACTTGAATGACAAATCCAATCTTGACCGGATTTGAACTCGAAGCCCCATCAAGACGGTTTCTCATTTTTCTCCAACGTTCCCAAGGTAAACTCACCAATGAAAGAAGTACAATTGCCCTTTTCCGCGGCTGTTTCGGTGCAATTCAACAGAATGGTCTTGACCACACTGATGGGTTTGCGCGACATATGGTAACAAGTATAAGCCACATAGGTCAGGAACAAGATACAGAACTTGTACCTAGAATATCAAGCATCCTCCTAAAGAACACATCCCTAAAACCCCGTGTAAAAAGATCACTTACGATTGTAAACGCGCGGCTGGTGCAATGGGACAGATCCACGGTTGAATCCATCGGACCAACCTGGGACATCCCGCGTTTTCCAAAGGCATACTGCCCACTAAATCCGACAATCTGGCCCTTTGAGCCCACGCGAAAGATAGTCTCCACGTGGGACTTACCGATCGACCGATACGCCCCCAAATCTTGGCGAGAATTCCGCCCACAATCTCGATGCAATCGGACGTCAAAGACACGAGTCGATATGGAAATCCCGGAGCAGCCAAAGAGGATTCCGAGTCACGGGAAAGCTAGTGATGCATTGCGATAATAACATGACGAAAGCGAAACCAATCGAGGTAAAAATTGACAGGAGCACTTGTGCGATAAAACTCGGAGCTCTCTCTCTCTTTCTCTCTAAGTCTAAACCTTAGAGAGGAGATGGACTACGGTGAAGTGAACACAAAGACAAATGCGACCTCTCGTTCAATCGATCGAGTGAGTGAGTGAGGAGTACTAGTACTAGATGTGGTAGTGTGTAGTTGCGGTGTCAGCGATGGGGACTGATCATTTCTTGGCCATGAGTCGGACACGATGTCAACGACAAGGGACAAACAACAGTCGGAATGAAGTTGAATCAAGGGGGAGAGAGACGGAGACACACACTACGCCACAGACAGAGTGGTGAAATCACAGATGACCCCGATCATATTGGCCAAGACCTGCAAAGGAAATGCCAGTAAAATTCAATCCATGTCATTCTCCTGCCAATGGAACTAGGCTTGAGTTGATTGGACGAAGTATTTTAATTTTCAGCTCAATTGAAAGTTAGAGCTACAAGTTATGCCTGGCCAAAGTTGTTAACGGTAGAGAGCGTAGAACGATTGAGCTCGCCCTATTGAGAGTAAAATGAAGAGTTCAATACAGATTGGTATTGAACTTAACAAGAGTATTCGTTCGCCGTTTGATTGAGCTGATAATTGAAGTACGTGGTCTACCCAACTCTAATAAGGTCTTATGGGCAAAAGGGCGGAATGGATGAGTGTAATCGAACGAATTCAGCTGGGGATTCTGGGGCCAAAATGACTAGGGATGGGTCGGAACTAGGTTCGGACATTTCATAGTTTTAGTTTGCTACGTGAGGAAGAATTCTTATTTCAATTGATTGTCAAAATGAAGAAAACAAATTGGGCTCACGAATTTTGATTAAGTTTTATGGAGGGTGAATCTCGACTCTGACGCATCCCTAGCCATTTTGGCCCCAGAATCCACAGCTGAATTCGTTGGATTACACTCATCCATTGAACTGACAAGATTTTCCCCCGCCACTAAAATCGGGGTCATTTTTAAGCGTAGCGCCTTTCAAACGACAAGACAATCAATAGTATAAGGCGGAATAGGTAAAGTAGGGAGTAGACAAGAGAAGAAGAGGGAAGGAGGAAGCGGGACATATTGGACAATGAGCGGATTACCCTTAACCCCATACCCTCAGACCAAAATGAGTAAGGTACTAATGGCTGCTATCTCTTTGTCTGAGCACACCCAAGAGTCTTCTTGTTCAGTAAGAGAGATTGATGAGAAATTCCAGGTATTGGGCGGGTCAGCATGAGGATCCTGGCTCTGAAGTGGGAGTGCAGATCAAATGTCAAGAGGTGGGGGACATTGTTGTTCTTTTAGACATCTCTTTGTCAAATGTCTAAGGTGGAGGAATCTCGGGTAGTGAGGGTTCGAGCTCGTTAAGATTAAGAAATGGTCGGACCAAAAGGAGTTTTTTGAGAAATGATCGGAAGAAATCATTTAGCTTAAGTATACTCTCTATAAAGATCCTCAATATTGTACAAAAAAAGTTTTTTTTAACACTGACCCTTTAACTTGATATCAGATTCGGAATACCTTTCCGCTGAAGACGGCGTTAATAGTCAACTATTAATTCTATATGACTTTTTATTTATTTTCTGTTTTCTTCTTTGATGGAAAAATTAGTCGGCGAGGTGGCTTACGGCTCGATATTTTTAAAATATGAATCGTTTGTGCGGGCTGAATGTGTAAAATTAAGGCTCGGTTCAGAAACTCGATACTTTTAGACTTGACCTATCACTTTTCCCAATCTGCCACGATAGCTGTTAGGCTTTAAATCAAGCGCAACTTGTCGTTGTACCTGAAAAGCAACCTTAAACCTCAAGACACTTTTTCTGTGATGCACTTTAGTATCAATAATTACTTAAAAGACGGAGCTCAAAATTGTCAAGAGTGAATCACTAGAAGCTAGGTTAGGCTTGTTTTGCTACGAATTAAATCAAATTTTTGAAAAAATCACTCCTTGTGCATTCGAATTGTAGGTTAATTAATATGCAGACGTCAATGGAGGAATGAAAAGGTGAGCTCTGGAAATTCAAAGCCGCAATGCACTTTATAAAGTCCTCCCACAAAGAGATAACAACCCGTATCAGTAAATTGTCTTGGTTTAAGCCCTTTGTTTGAAAAACATGGGTTGTATTTATTCACATAAGGATTATGAAAAATGAATGCGTATACTCTTCGTAATGGAGGCATGGTCGACTAAACCGCCGTACCTCGTTCCAAGTTATCCTTGATCTCTTGCGTATAGGTTCCGTAGAATCGTTCCAATTTCTTGTTGAACTTCATGTTCCTCTCATTGATGTAATCAATATCGGCATCCGCATCGTGCATGCGTCTTCGACTGAACTTATCGCGCTTTTCCACTTGCTTCTCGACATCCTCGGCCATGCGGTCAATGGCCGCTTTCCGATCGGTATGAAGTCCATGAACCACAGTTCCGACATTGGCATAGAACGCTTCACCGGCTTTTTCCTTGGCTTGAGCGTAGTGCTCCATATCAGGCTTGATTTGACGGACCAATTGGTTGTATTTGCGGGCAGTGGCGGCCTCGAAACTCGAGAATCCTTGATCCGGATCCATTTTCCCACGTTTGCGTTTGTCTTGAGCCTCGGCTTCATCGGCTCCAATTTGACGTAATTTCTCCCGATCGAAATCTTTGCCCTCTTGTTCACATTTTTGTCGCATCTCCTCCTGAAAGTAAGAAAGTTTATTTAGATTAGGATTCTAACCGGAACTTATTTGTCAATAGATTTAGTTCAAGATTAATCAACAAACGCCAAAGTAAGATTTGGAATATTTTTAGGTTTTCCTTTCTTGTGATATGAATCAACAGCTTGGTTCGAACGAAGGTAGTCAGATTCATTTCAAATTTGAATGCAGTAAAATGAAAACGAAAGGAAAGTGTGTCAAACCTTCCGTTTTTCGCTTTTGATCTGTAGGTACATGAAACAAATGAAGCTGTTTGAATTTGTACTGTTCTGCCCAATTTAACCTGTTGAAAAGTCAATTGATTGATTTCGTACAAATTTTAAAGGGATGGATTTTCAATCCATCATTCATATTTCTGCTCAAATCGTTTCGAAACTAGGACCTTGTTTAGGACCGTACTTTTTTTCAAATATGACTTTGAACCTGAAATTGAAAATCTGACCTTAAGAAATTAATAATTAACCTCGTTGAAAATTGAACTTTTGTCTTATGAATGAATGCCAATACACTTCCTAGTTTTGTACTAATATGGACTCAATGAAGTCCTCCTCTCTTCTTTATCGGGCTCCTTCATTGTTCAACTTGTTGCCCATTAGTCTTCGTTGGGAATATGTAGAAGCTGATCCTCTAACAGCATTTAAGGCAGGATTGGACAAATTTTCAAATACTATTCCTGATCAACCCACTATTCAAGGGTTGTACAGATCTGCCAACAGTAACTTATTGGTAGATCAAATTTCATATAAACAGTAATTATTTACTAAATAAACTATTTTAATTCATTTACTCTCTTTACAGAGAATCCCATTCCTTGTAGCGGTATTAAAAAATCCGCCCCCCCCCCCCAAAAAAAAAGGATAACTCCTCTTCGTCAAAGCAAGTCTATTTTAGGAAGCTAAAGTTGAGCTTTCTTTCGCGCCATTTTGTGAAAGAACAAAATGATGTGTCGGCGAAATTTTCTAGCCGCATGTCATTTCTATTTTAACCACTGGAGCTGAACGCAAATAGGTTCGAAATAAGAAGAAAAATTAATGAATTAGTGCAGATAGACGAATTCAGCCGGCGATTCTGGGAGCCAAATGGTTAAAGCGGGCTGTTAGATGCTTAACAGTTGAAATTTGCCAAATGAGGGAAAGTTCTTCGTGGTTTGATCTCAAGTTGTTGACAAAAAATGTGAACAAAGCTCGAGAATTCTCAAAAATTGAGCGTGAGTCCGGGCTTCGCACCATCCCTAGCCTTTGGCCCCATGAGTTTGTCTCACCACACTCACCCAGTCTAATAAGTAGGGACAGGCAAAAAGTGGAAAAAGATTTTTGATAACGTAAACACATATATTTCCCTTTTTGCACTTTTCGCCATTATTTGCACGATTTTTTTACTAATTCGGCTTAAAATGAACAAATTGTTGAGAGTTTGCTATTTCTTCTTTGAAAATGTTTACTTTCGGTTGAAAAATAAGCAGATGACAAGAAGTATTTGAGGCTTTTTGTTTCAGAAATTTCAGTTTCTTGCGAATTTTTAAAATTTTATTTGAACTTTCTTGTTTTTTATTTGCGCTGTTGACCTTTTTCCGCATTTTATTTTACGATTTTGGGCTGATTTTTGTGCAACTTTTGGTAACCAAAAGCTTCTTTTGATTTTGCACTTTTTGCCCGTCCCTATTCAATTTTGACACCCAAAAAGAAACCAATGTGACATGTGGCTAACACCGGGTCTAAAAGCGTTCAGAAGATCAAGAGGATAGCTCTAACCACGCCAAAAACTTGGCCCTCGTTTGGCCTTTATCGAGCGACGGATTTTGACGATGCGATTGCATTTTTTTTTTCAAAATTTTCAATCAAGGTGTCAAAAATGCCACCAACGTCATCCATTTCCTCTTTCACTCCGCAAAATCCACTCGGATTAAGTAGAACGAATAAAAGGTCAAAAGTATGACCTTGATTTACAAAAGAATGATAGGTTTAAAATGAACTTGAAGGGATGAATTCTACGGCCATCAGTTGAGCCTCACGTACCTCTTGCAGTAGATAATGAGCTCTGCGTTTTCTGGCCTCCATGTTTTTGGGTTCCTGAGCGCGTCGATCCTCTTCCACGACCTCGGCGTGATTCAATTGACGGGCTTGAGTGCGTTGACGATGCAAATCCGCCAATTTTTGCTTCCGCTCGGCCAAACGGCTCTTCCAACTCGTCGAAGATGCCATGACAAACTTCGTTTTCTGAAATCTACTTGTGTTGTTGACTACTACGACGTTTGTTTATATGTGACTGATGTCTGATAGGCAGTGCTGCCATTTTAGACTCGGAGTTTATGTCTTTTGTATTACGAAAAATGGGGTCGCGGAAAGCTTCCTGACCCAAAAATCTAAACGCGAGCCAATTTGGCAACACTCCTAAAATTCCGACTCGATAAGAATCAGTGGATGGAACGCAACAGCTGATAGTTGTTAAGGTGACCAATTCCAAATTATTTAAAAGTGTACTATCAATCATTAGGAAAACGTTGTTTTGTTTGAGAATAACGCGTTAACCAGTGAAACATCCAAATTTAATGTCGCCACCTGTTATGATTATTTTTTCTTGAACTTACTAGCTTACATCGAGGAATGATTTGTTTCAAATTTTATTGATAAAATCAGAAGCTTGTCACGCTAAACAAACCCCAGGTAGGGCCTGAATGTGGCAACGCAAATTATAAAAAGAAGGGTTGGCAAATGATTTCATCGCAATACTTTTCTTGACGATATTAATTTTCAAAAATAGAATGGGAAGGTATTTGGTTTGATATGTAAAGTTCTGAACCACACAATCAACTCGTTTGAATACCAATTATATGTTTGGATATTGAAAAAGAACCTCTAGGAGTGCGTTTCCTCAATGTTGATGTGGGCTTTCCTAGGTAGGTTTGCCAAATTCAAAAACTGAAATCTAAGGGCCAAATAAAATGTTAAATAAAAAATATTAAAAAACTGTTCCGTGGGTCAACTCAACTTGATTGGTCTTTAAAATTTTGACAATTTTTTTAAAAAACTGGATTTGAGGGGTGACGTTCTTTAGATGGAATGATTGATAGCAAATCAGTCATTGCTTTGAACTTTAAAAGGGTCAAAGGTGACAAATGAAAAGCGACCTCTAAATCAGGGTGGTTTTTGGTGGGCCCAGAAGCTATGGGGAAAGTCCAAAATAGTGGGGCCGCGAGACAACCATAGTACTGTACTTGTGGGTGCAAAGCTTTTTAATTGATAATTGTGGGCCCGTGAACCTACCAACGCCTGTTTGTTGGGGCCCCTGACAACAAACATATAATTGAATATATGGGCCTTGACCCAACAGTGGTTGCCGACCCTTGCTCTAAATGAATAAGGGTTGTTTGAGAGCAATTTCAAAAAATGTGTCTTACGCAAGCTTGGAATGTTTCTATTTCTGAAAGAAATGTTCAAAAAATGAACACTAATTTTCTCATAAATGTGGACATTTTGTAAATAATACAATATCAATGTTTAACAATAATCAATGTTAAGGGGGGACTGAGACTTGCCCAAACAAGTCTGGTTTGACCACAATTCTTCTGCTTGAATCAGCAAGTCTTTTACATATGTATTGGAGATTTTTGCTATTTCACACAACAATTGGCAAGTTACCACAAGCAAACAAGGTGGGCAAAATGACGACAATACCATCTTTTAAGTCCTCAATGGCCGCAAACGGTGCTGATATTCGACCTGCGGGCTTTTTGGGATCACCTTTAATTGCACTGACAAAAATATGCGAGTCATTTTGGGCTAATTTTAAATCCTCGGCCAAGTTCGTTTGACCGATTTAACAGAAGCCGTTTCCCTTTCAAACCGCAACACTGGTCTCCGCGAAGTGACGTCATCAGACAGCATATCGATTCTCGCCCTCTCAAACGTCAAACTAAGATTGGAGTGACTGAGCGTGTTCAACGGGCTCATCGACATCCTCCTCATCATCATCATGGATGACGACGAAGCCTATGTGGAGTCAGTCTCCGACAACGACTACGTGACCCTAGACCAAGAGACATCATCGGATCAAAATGGTGACGATGGACAACTGCTGAACGTTCTCAAAGAAGGTGAACAAAATTCAGTCGGAGATCTATTAATCCGAAATTCACCCAAATCTTAGTTTTTCGAGGCTTAAATTGGAACATTAACGTCCTATAGGTTTTGTCCGTAAACAGACCCTAGAGCCTGATTAAGAAGCTCATGAGAAAGAAGCGTCAACTTATAAGGCTTTTTGTCTTAGTCACCGCCCCATTTACCACAAAAATGCAAACTTAAGAGGGCATTCGGTTTCGTCATAATTTTAAATCAATCAGTTTATTAACCCAGGGTTTGGTTATTAAATCGCAAGAAAGTTGGTGGTTTAAGTCCTTTTTGGGCAGCCATTTTTCGATCAAAACTCTCCTCTTGGCCATATTATTTTTTCTGACACTTCTAACTTTGTTGGATTGTCATTGGATGAAACTTCAATGGAGCCCATGAACCCATGGGTAAAAAATTCGCCAGTAGATGGTGCGAAAGAGGGGTCAATTTGGGGTCAAGTACTAGGCGTTAAGATCACAAGCCTTTTCTCTTTACTCGCCTTTTTTTCCACGCCATCGATAGGCGTCAAATTTAAGCTTTGGGTAACATCCTACATTGTAGGCAGTTGTTGCTAGTGCCAAGTTGACGTTTCTTGCCCATGAGCTTCCTTCGACCTGCATTTTTTTTCATTTTAGTGTTTAACCCTTGGTATCTGTTGTTTGCGGCCATTCTGGTGTTCGTCATCTACCAACGATTCAAAGACTTGTTCGATGCCAAATGGGCTCGATGGCAAAAAGAGCGTCGAGAACGCCAAGAAGAGGCTCAGATGAAGAAGAATCCGGATTTATACCGCGCCAAAATGGAAGCCATGGAACAGGCTCGTCGCCGATTGCAAGAGAAATACGACCGAGAGAGTCGAGAAGCCCTGGCCAAGATGAAAGAACGGGAAGAAGAAAAGCGACAACAGCAGATCCAGGACTGGGAAAACCTCCAACAAGGCAAAGGTTACCGCAATAAGGTCAAAGTGGCCGAAGCCGAGTTTTCCGACGGCGTGAATCGAACGGCTGCGGCCAAGAAAAAATCCGCTTTCCGACCAGGTAAATTAAATATTGTTGCCAGGAGTGAAGGTTCCTGGCAGAAATATTGAAATCATTTGAAGGAATTAAATTGCAGATAGAAATATAGGCAAATGAAGCAAAGATAAACGGGTGAAACTGTGAAAGATCGAAACAGCGAATAAAATGGCCCCAAAAGCACCGTCAACCCTCTCCATTTTTATGGCCGAGTCTTTTTATCTTTAAAATTTGCATTTATGAAATTTTCGGTCTCATTTTATGGTCACAATATCATTAGCAAATTAATAATTACCAATGTTCGTGAAAAAGTATTTAAAACCATTAAGCAGCACATTTAACAATTTTCTAGCATAACACTTTGTGTCAAGAATCTAAACCTGTAATGGAAGAAGCCCGCGGTTTACATGATCATTAGGGCCAGTTAATTTTTTTTTATTATGGAGCAGAAATTCTGGACGTTTCAAGTACCAAAGTCAGCTGACGATCTCGCACGTCAGCCATCAGCTGACTCTACACTGTAAAACGTCTTGAGTTTCTGCTCCACAACAAAAAAGAAAATATTTTTCTGAGCTCTAATTATGATCATGAACACTTTTTCCTTAAAACTAGCCAAGGAGCACTGGACTAGCCTGGATAATTTGAACATTCTTGTACAACCTGGTCAAAGGGACCACTAAATCACACTCCGAGGCATTCACAACCTTTTAATGCTCAGATAATTGCAACAGACCCTTCTGAGCTCATATATATGAAATGGTGTGATTTTGAATAGAAACAAACGAGATTGTTCGCAAGAACAAAACAATAATCACCTCACCAACGGCCTCTTTTATTTTGAATTTCTGATTCACTTGTTTATCGATGGGGATTCAATGATTATTTCCTGTGTTTCAGAATATAATCCTTTGATGGGAAGTGGCGGAGGCAGCTCGGGTTATCGCCCGCCTCGTCGTAGTGCTAATGCCGGCGGATGAGGTTAATTTTCGCGCTGAAGAGATTCATTTTTAATCTCAGAAGCGCCTTATTTATGGCGAAGAGGAGGTTTTTCCAAAAGTATTGAAACTTGTTTCATTACTTGAATGATATCTCGAACCCCAAAGCCGGTAAACTAGGCTGGGCTCAAGATTGATGCGGAATAATTTTCTCTGCCATTAGCTAACCTCGCGTGATGATTTAGTTGCATTTTGTCTAATGTATCGTTTTTGTCCCCATTGCGGGAGAATAAATTAATGCAGAAATCATGCCATTGTTTTTCAATATCACCTTCCGTTAGCCAGATCTAAAATGGCAACTTTGCAAAGACTCGTTCATATTCATATTCTTGCATTTATGTACGCTGGATTAATAAGTACTTTTTTGGAGGCAACAAAAATTGCCTCATATCCAATTTGGGAGGTATTTCTGGCTTCAAAGGCAGATACCAATCGCCATTCACTTGACAAGCGTTGGTCTGATAAATCGTGGGTTTCTGAAATAAAACCAAAAGTTAAAAGGCAAATTGATCTTGAAACTTTTGTTCATAAATCAAACAAACACTGACCTGGACATCATGAATGTTATTCCCATCTTTCGCGTAGATCATGTGATAGCGTTGCCTTGAGATTTGCCATTTGGTAAAGAGCCTCTTGGCCTCATAATTGTTTTCGCCCAAAGCAACACAATGATCTCGAAAAGTGTCATTCGAAATGAAGTCCACATTTGGACCTTGACTGAGTGCAGACATTATGATAAATGGATCATCTTCCGTGCTAAGAATAGATTGAAAATGGCATCATTAAAAATTGCTTCCAATATGAGATCCAAATGTTCGACTTACACATTGGAAAGTATTTGTAGTTCACAGTTTTCAAGGAGAAAATCGTAACAGGGATATTCTGTCACATAGGGTCGACCAATGACTAAAGGACGTAAGCCTTCATTCAAACAAGTTTCCACGACTCGTTGAAGCTTTTAACAAATAAAAAGAAGATTTGTTTCACTCACTTCAATTTTTCCTTTCCTTTAATAAAGAGGCCTCCAAGTTTTCCATCCGATCAATTACAAACATAACTAGGATTTGCGTTTGAATAAAATAATTCTAAAACATTACCTCTTTGCTTTGTTGTAATTTGTTAGGATATCTTGAAGTCTTTCGATACGTGTGAGCAATGTTTAAGCCATCTAAAACGATGTCAAACCGAGTTTCCTTTGAAACAAAATTCTGAAACCTAAAAAAAAAAACCGTTAAAAATCACAGTGTCACAATGGCCTTTCTAATGAAACTTACCGCTGCATTTCTTCCGGATTTGAGATCTTGAATGCATCAGACTTGCCCAAAATATGTTTGGATACCTCATCCTTGAGAAATTTATGCTCCTCTGAGGTCAAATTGTATACCGGTAGTTGTTGCTTAGATTGTCGACAATAACCTCTACAGATCAGAAAAAATATAATACACGTCAAAAAGTCACCATTGAATAACTATCATCGTTCACACCTTTTGTTCACCGATACCATGGATATGAAATATGCGGTTTGGTTTCGGTAATATAATTGAAAGCTCCGAAACACTCGCTCAGATATAAAGTAATCAATATCTCGCATGATTTTGAACAGTTCTTCAATCTTGGCGTGGTCATGATCCCTTTGGCAGTACTTGATCAGTTTCACCCAAATATCCGACTGTCTTTCATCGACTCGATCGGGGACTTTTTCATGGAGTGGAACCATGCCCTGATGGAATAGTGGAGATCGCACCAAAGTTAGAGCCTCGTCCCAACGATTTTCATGGAGCAATCGTCGAACCAAGTGATTCACGGTGTCCAAAGCCGAAGGTTTGCTGTCTGATGTATTCAAATGAGCTCTTGAATAACAATAATATAAACAGAAATGAGTTATATTTGACCGAACAAGAGTCAGTTAGGTCCAGACAAATAGAGGATGGAAATAAAGTTAAAATTGGGCCCAAAAAAAAGAGTTCAAAAAGTGTTTTTAACTTTTTGCATCATGTCTCACTTTTTAGAGCAAAATTATTTGGTCAGTTTATGTGGTTGGTACAAAAAAATAATTCTAAACTTAAAGATGGAATAATCTTGAGCTCATAAAAAATTTGGCAACGTGTTTTCAGTTCGAGTCCTTATTTCGTAAATTTATGCATGGAAAAACGCGTTGAATTTCCACGAAACGCGAACTTACAAACAAGTGTTTAAGGTCAAGAAAGCGAAAGAACAATTCTTCAAGTTTCAAGAGACAGGTTTTTCATTTCAAAGACTCTTATAATTTCCCAATACCTTGAATTTTAGTATAACTTGGTCCTTGCCCGAATCTACATTCTCTGTTTCAATCATATATTACAGCAAGGCATTGGATGAAAATTAGAAAAAAGACATTGACACATCCGAATCTCCATCATTTATGGATTTTACCATTCGGGTTTCGATTTGATTCTCGGTTTCGGTCTTTCGGTCCATCATCAAAAGATGTACCAACTTCATGATTTCTTGCCTCTTTTATCGCTATATTGTAACTTAGCCAAAAATTATCATCATTGAAATGATGTGTTGAGTTTAATACTTACAAAGTGGTTTCGTGGGCTTGAATCCAAGATCGGGAATTGGCCAGAGTGGCTAAATAATACCAAAAGTCCCCGTCTTTGGCAATCTTGGCCTTGAATAAAGGGTTATTATTAGGATTAACGAGAGCCAAGATTCGATCGTGATGCGCTTCAGGGATTTCATGGTCCAGTTTGCCAACGAGTCGGATGAGAATCAAGAGGTGAGAACTGTTGATGTTAGTGCCTTGCTCTTGTATGAAGGCCAAATAGGACATAGCTGCATCCAAATTTGAGTGTTCGAGGCATGATTTGAGAATGAACACCTCGCAGTTGTAAGGGGTCACGGTCTATTTGGAGGAAAAGAGAAACAATAATTGGATGGGACACATTCCTCGCCGTCAGCAAATTTAACTAGGTTTCTAAAGGAATGGTCTAGCGTACTAAGTTACGGTATAACACGTTGAAAAGCCAAAGAGTAAGGTACAAGAGTTATTAAATATCCAAAAAATTGGATTGAATTTATCCTCTAGTTTCTAAATTATTTTTAACTTGACTATTAGATTTGAGAATACCATAATGAAATCACTCCAGAGGCTAGAAATGTAAGAAAGTCTCGTAAAAGAAAGAAATATTGGATATTAAAAGTAACAAAATGAATTGCATAATCTTTGAAAAGGACATCTTTAAACGAATAAACAGCAATGCTGTCCATTTAATTTCTAAAAGTTGGCATCCAGATTAAGGTGTTTTTTTTTTCATTTTTGTGACGTTTTACATGACATTATTTTGAGCTCTTATAAACCCTTAGACAAGTTTATGCTTGGCTCAAATGTAATGTTGTAAGGTCGAAAATGAATAAATGCTGCCTTCAATAATAACATTATCTTTATTGGTTTTGACTTGCTGCATTATTATTATTATTTTTACAATCTTCAAAGGGCCAGCTAAGCCGTAGACTTTTTGTTGTGTAAGAATCTGGTATAAGTGGTGGGTTCAGTCCGGATTTTTATTGCCTCCTTGGTTTCAAACAACTCCTCTAAGATATCTCAGACCGCTTTGTGATCGTCCTTGATCCTTTTCCCATTGACCTCTATGGACTCTTGCCTTATTAGGTTATTGCAATTATTCCTCTTCTATCTGCCACAATGATTAGCCCGCGATGGCGTTTTCTGATGGAAATCTCGACCAATTGGCAATCTTTGACTTGAAGTGGATTTTATTAACACAGACGTGACTCGTTTAAGGAGATCAGCCTTAACTTCCTCGTTTTAGTCGCTGGAAGTTGTCACGTCCCACGGCCTTGTCCTCAATCTTTTGTGGCCCCGTTTTGGGTGGGGGTGGTTGCAAAGCACCTACATTTTTTTTTCTGCCGAGACATAAGCACATGATCTAGAATCACAATCTTGTTCCGATTGTAGGTGCCAAAATGATCGTCTCGATCCAAGAATGTGCTAAGTTGAGAAATTCGAGAAGAGTACAGATGTGCACGTCTGACTTCTACAAATTCTCCGGCTGAACTGCTTTATCAATTATCATTATTATTAAAATATTCCTTAATAGTACCGGTGAATAATGCAGTGGTGTAGTACATTTTCCGCCTTGTCTCCTCGCCTGCTGAGTGCTGTCGTTAAAGAGCCCTTTAAGCACAACCAATGCCATAGAAAATATGTGGAACCTTTGAACTTTATGGCGCAAAATTTTTGTTCTCGCGTGTCCCCAAAAGTTCAAAAATGGGTCAAACTTTAGGGTTTTTTCTACCTTGGGTTTGGGATGATCCGCGAGTTTTCGGGTTCTCAACAAAGGATGCACCCGCTCATCCTCAGGGGCACGATCGTACATGGGTCGACCGTCCAAAAGTTGGTCCAAAACCGCCGACCAATCCAAACCCGATGGAGATGAGCCGGCCTCGGAGGGCGTTTGCAACAGGTCCGCCAAGTACGTGCGCGCGCTTATCAATTCCCCGCGCGGCAATCGGGGTTTTCCGGCGTGAGATCGGGTGTGTTGACGGGGGAAGGACGGGGTGGAGGCCGGTCCGGCCGTGGCTAGCATTCGCAGAGTCAAAGGCGAAAGGGAAGGCCGTGCACGGGTCCAACTCAGCCACATACTGTTCAGTTGAAGGAGGAAGAGAATGTGAAGAAGGATGCGGAGATTCGGGGAACATGTGGCGCGAGTTGAGCGGGTTTGTTTTACACATGCGTTTGTTGATGTGTAGTGGAGAGGTTACGTGATTAATAGAGCTTGCACTAGATGCTTATCAATAGGGCCCGGAAATATTTTTTATAAATGTAAAATATTTTCAAAATGTTTATCTGTTTTTCCTAGATTTTTTTTTAAATATTTTGACTTTTTCAAGGAAAAAATAAATATTTTCTCGAATATTTGCGCCAGAAAAGATTTTTCAGGCAAATTCGAGGAAAAGAAAATGAATTACCAATTCTCAATAGGTCTTACGCAAAATGAACCTAAAATGCAAAAACCTTTACAAAATGGCGTTTGTTCTGAGATTAAATATTCACAATCAAAACTGTTGAAAGTAAACGGCTTACGGTCGAAGGGAACAACTACTCTGGAGGAACTTCAAGCATAGACTCAATTATTGACTAGAATATTGTTGAAAAGATAAACGAGCAACGAGCAAAGTCAGTGGCTAAATGTTAATGTGGAAGGTGTGAATTAAAAACGAAAAAAAAAAACCAAGTTGACAAGTGAATAACTTCAACAAAAACTACTGTCATACACGAAAAAAATTGCGCCAACTCTTGAAGCAAGCCAGAGTGGCCACGCGTACTAGCGCGTTCTTAAAAGTGCCGGGTGTAAGTGCTTCCCCAGACGGCGTAGGTTCGAATCCTGTTGGGGGTCGGATTGAAGCTGTCGGGAGAAATCCTTTAAGGAAGCCAGAGTGGCCGCGCGTAGTAATGCGTTCGTATAAGAGCCGAGTGTAAGTGCTTCCCCAGACGGAGTAGGTTCGAATCTTGCTGGGGGTCGAATTGAAACTGTTGGGAGTAATCCTTGTTTACATGGAATCGCATTCCTTGCAGCGGTAGTAGAAAATCCGCAACCAATTAAAAAAAAAATTGCATATTGTATTTTTAAATCAGTGACATGTCAAGTATGCCTCCAAACACCTTCAAATGCATCAAATTCGCCAAAAACAAACTCGGAAAATCGGTGCAAGCAGTCAGAAATACCAAAAAATGGCGTTGTCAAAGAAATATTTCTTCAATATTCGGCTTTTTCAAATATTTGTGGCTTTTGAATAAAATATTTACAGGATATTTTAACATTTTTTGCAAATATTTTTCCCGGCCCTACTTATCATATGAAGGCTTTACGTTGAATAACACGGCAAAGAACAGGTTCGATCAGGTAACTAGTGAAATTTTTACTTCTAAAAGTTATCAAAACCATAGTAGAGACCACAGCTTTGAATTTCAACAACTGAGCTCACATTCACGATAAGATGTAACATTAAAAAGGAGCTGCGAAAGTCGAAGATATTTTTGAAAAAAAACATCCACTGAAACTCTATTTTTCGGATTAAAGAAAAAAACATTGCGCAACGTCGTACACATGATCAATCTAAATTTTATTTTTCAGTCAGCGGCTTTGGGTTAATTGCCCGTTAAGCCCTCTTTCGGCCGAAACTTTCGGTTAGGAGCTCTTTCGTTGCAATACCAATGCAATACGTCAGTTAATTTCCAGCTCAATCGAAGGACTGGCATTTAGGATAAAATAAATAGTACTCCTTTATTCACAATCCCATTCGATGAGTCTTTATTCGTCGACTGAAGCATTTCTTTAAAGAAAACAAAAAGAGGAACACTTTCGTCCTCTTTTGTAAACTAAGCTCGATCACCCTGATGCCTACCTACCTCACAAGTACTGATGGAAAAATCCAATCTTTCAATCTTTCCTCACATGAGGTTGCAAGCTTTAGGTTTGCCATCACCCCTTACATAGTACACCATCTTGCAAAATCAAGACGCAAGTTCTCTTTACATAGCGCCCCTGATCCAAAGTCGAATAAATCAGGGGGTGCCATTTGCGTTCTTCCCAAGAGAAAAGCTTTTTCCCTCATAACATTAAACAGAAAAATGAAAGGCTCAGAGGCTAATTGGCAGACCTACTTTGGCAACCTATCGTGAAAATGATTGGTGATTGGATTGTTTCCATCACTACTCATAAGTCACAGACCTACCCAGGTTAGCGTTGCTAGATGGAAGTTTTTGTTGCCACTTCTCGCCATTGGACGGAAAACCACATGACACATGACCGCATAAAGGTCATTGCCGGACCCCTCCGATCAGTTTTGCCATTAAGGCCAAATTGGCTTTCATCAAAATTTGGCCAAAGTTACAGACGGGCAGTAATTGAAAAATTTAGCACGGACAACTAAGCGGTAGTGAAATTTCAAGGGGAATTAATGGAGAAAATAGGTTGGAAAGGGTCGGAGGGTGGCGAAAATTGTCGACTTTAGAAAAGGCGAACTACGCAACCACCGTAGAAAAGTGAAGACAATTCTCGAAAAAGTGTCATTTTGCAAATGACAATGTGAATGTTGTAAATGGCAGTATTTCAACCCTGTTTTGGCAATTTGGGCTTGAAAAGTCCGGCCACGCTGAGTCCTCGCCTCCCAAGTGAAAAAAAACAACGTTGATCCAACTTGATCTGATTTTGTGCCGCGTGGTTTCACTTCTATCGTTTTCGTGCCACACCCCGAATCTAGGACGATGTCGGAAGACACGCCCGCTTCTTCGCCGGCCCTAGATCACTTGGGTCCGGGCGTGTCGGCCAAGATTCGCGAGGCTATCAAGGCCAAATTGGTGGAATTATCGGTGTACGTGGACGACGAATTGCCCGATTATATCATGGTGATGGTGGCCAATCGCAAATCGCCCGACCAAATGAAACAAGATCTGGGACTCTTTCTCAACGAGCATAATCAAGTCTTTGTCGATTGGCTCGATCACGTCCTGCAAAAGCTGCAAAAAGTGGCTCAAGAAGGTAGTAATCCATCCATCAATCCATTTCGTTTGGCAGCCGTTGAAACCCAAAATCACTCAATATTCCCATGGTAAACCCATAAATGTCACCGCGTAGCATCGATCTCCTGTGGCTCAACGAAGGTTTGGTTGATATTTGGAACGGATAGCTCGGGTTAATTTCCGATTGTTCATGGCTTCCTCGCTCGAACGACGTCAAGCGGTTTTGAGGCTTGACTAGATCAGGTTCAAGTTAAAATACGACACTAAAATAAGCTCTTTTTGAGCTAATGGAAACCGAAATTTCCGGCCGAAAGAGGGCTGAACCGAAATCAATGAATAGCTAATTTTTTTCGATGCGGAATCAACTTTGAACTTGGCACTAGCCACGCGCTTAAAGAAAAGAAAATGGTCTCAGGGTGATTAAACGGAGACTGTAGCGGGTCGATGTCCGCCAACATGACGAGTCGAGAGATGGTAGATGACTAATTTATTGGCGGGAAGAAAGTACATATATAGGAAGGACGAAAGAGAGTAAAGTAGGAGGAAGGGAGAAACCGGTAGAGCCGACAGGGTCGCCACAGCTCCCCCGAGCTTCCGACTATTGCGAAGTAAGGTCCGGAAGAAGTAGGGCGTAGTAGGAGGTAGAAGTGGTAGTATTATTAGTAGTAGGTGGTTCCATGCCAAACGGGCAAGGGAGTGGGTTCCACGCCATACGGGCAATGGAGCAGGTGGAGGGCCGGTTACGCGATGGCGAGGTCGTGGCAGGAGGGCCGGTTACACCGCGTGTGAAGTCGTGGCCGTGGAGAAAGTGCCGGTTACGCCGATGGCGAGGTCGTGGCAGGAGGGCCGGTTACACCGCGGGTGAGGTCGTGGCCGTGGAAGGAGTGCTGGTCGTGGCCGTAGAAGGATAGCCATGGTTAAGCGGCCACGGGGCGATCCCCTGGTGATGGAGGCGTGTTGTGCCAACACCATATGGGTGTTGGCATCTGGGTCACCAATGTAGCGGGTCGATGTCCGCCAACATGACGAGTCCAGAGATGGTAGATGACTAATTTATTGGCGGGAAGAAAGTACGTATATAGGAAGGACGAAAGAGAGTAAAGTAGGAGGAAGGGAGAAACCGGTAGAGCCGACAGGGTCGCCACAAGACATTGGTTTTCAAACTCGATTCTTTATAGTACGTGCGTGTCCATTTTCGGTTTTGGTGGGCGTAACCGAAACTGAAATTGGGTCTCACTGATCTGAATGCTCCAGCCACAAGGTATCACCGAATTACCCCCAAAATGAAATTGAATTGAATATTTGTCGTGGGACCTTAATCCACTGTCACGACCTTTTTTATTTTAGGTTTAACGTATTTCAGACTAGTTTTGAGACGTAGAGACAATGTCACTGATGACAAACGACTAGTGGAGCATTTCTTTTGACTCTTTCCTAAAGAAGTTTTATTGGTTCGTGTCTCTCAAATTCGATTAAGCGAGGGTTGGATGGTGTCCTTCGAGAATGTTGATTGAAAAGAGCTATTGAACTTGGTCGACAAAATAGATTTCGCCCCTAGTTGTGCCGAAGTATAAGGTCAAATGAAATTTAAGTATGTGTTTACATTTCAATTAGAGACGCTTTATTGTCAGAGACGGGCGGGGTTTGGACTCAAGCGCCATGGAGAAAAGTTAACAATTTTTTGAACTAAAAACATTTCCAAATAAACAGGCTCTCCATGCTCTGGACGTAAAAAATCGTGAAATAGAATGTTTACTAAAACCTTTTCCAAATAAACAGGCTCTCCATGCTCTGGACGTAAAAAATCGTCAAATAGAATTTTTTCTAAAACATTTTCCAAATAAACAGGCTCTCCACGCTTTGGACGTAAAAAATCGTCAAATAGAACGTTTACTAAAACCTTTTCCAATGACCTTGCCCTATGTTCAGAGTCTTAAACTGCAAACTTTCAAGTTGGGTTTTGAGCAGAAAATATAAGTTGGAAGCATCAACCCATTTTAAAGCACATTAGGTTGGTCTCTAGAAAAACGCAAACGTTCTGCTTCAGAGTAAGATATGGAGGCACTGGATTGAGCGACAGCTTGTTGAGGCTTCCATCTATTTGGAAATGTTGAAAACGGCGCCCAAAAGGGTATCAGCCAATCACATGATGCGAATTGGATGACGTCATTGACCCCGGTTTCAACCTCGCCCGTCTCTCACTAGAGCGTCTCTAGTTTCAATGACATAATGGCTTGATTTTGAAACGCTTATAGAATGCGTTTCTCGCCCATTACAATAATAGATCGTGTCCGTCATAATTTCATGGCTGGTTAAGTAATGGTGGATGCAAAACTAAACTATCTGTCGCATCCATTACCTAAACTATCCAACAAAATGAGTAGTATTCTGAGGTGGGATTAACACAATAAATATTCGTTTATTAAATTTCAGGGCGAGGGAAGAAGAAAGTAACCAAAAAGAAAGTCAAAAAAGAGGACGATCCTCCTCGAAAAACCAAAACCAAAAAGACGCCGGTTCGCTCTGAACTTAAACACGAAGAGTACGATCCCGTAACAGAAGAAACGCACCGCAGAAAGCGAGAAAAGTCTGCACGATCGAGATCACGATCTCCACTGTTTTCGGATAAGGATCGAGATCGACATTCGGATCGGGATCGAGATCGACATTCAGATCGGGATCGAGATCGACATTCAGTTCGGGATCGAGATCGACATTTGGATCGGGATCCAGATCGACATTCAAATCGAGATCCGGACCGATATTCGAGGTCATCTCGACGTTCAGATTCGAGGCCGAGTCATACTCGAGATCGCGATCATCGACCAGTTGCTCCCCGACAATTGGGATCGCGTCAAAGTCCGGGTCGACATTTTTCAGCGCGTCGACGATCTCCGGATCCATCAAACAATTCCTCACCACCACGACGAGGCCCGAGTTCGGTTATCGGAGCGGTAATTTCGCACGATTCCGATGGAGAATACGATCCGGAACAGATTTTAAAGCGGGCTTTGGTGGCTAGTAAGGTTCAAGTGGCCCGCCCACCTCCACCCAAAGTGAGTGCGAATAAAAATCTCGTGTTAAAAGCCGTGGCCGACGCCGATCGGTCGCTCAAACGCCGACGAATCGATGAGCGCGATCGAGATCTCAAAGCCGTTCATGAGAAGCGAGCTTTGTTGAGTCAAGCTCGACGAGCCGGGAATTTAGACGACCAGACATTGAAGGCTATTACTCGGGATCGATCCCCATCACCCATGAAACCCGAGCAATCTCCCAGGATATCTCGTAAACCTGTTACATCACCCGTTCGTCGTAGTCGATCATCGAAAATCAGTCGAGAAAGTCGACTTTCTCGGAAACGCGATACAACACTTCCTCGTATTAAAGGGATGAGGGCCGATGAAGAGGAAGAAAAACAGCAGGTCAAGACCAAGAAACCACCCATTCCGTCGCAATCCAGTCCTCCTCAGCGATCGACTCAGTTGGGCGATTTGGATCTGAGATACCATTTGGGACAACGTAAATTGGGGACATCATTGAATACGTTGGCCCGTCAATCCGGATTAACCATCAAGGTGCGCAATGATCTGGTACAAACGACGTCTCAGGATCCCAAACTTTCTGAACAGGATGAAGATGATCCCAATATAGAGACCATGAGACAGAAAGCTTTGGAATCGATGAGAAAAGGCACACTTCGTCGATCCGCATCCCAAGATGAAAAGAAGATCATCATTCCGCTCAACGAAGAGTCCAGTGAAGATGACACGGATTGCGATGAGAGTGCGGCTGACAAAGAGACTGTAGACGGATCGAGCTCCTCTTCGGACTCTGTACCTCCCAAATTGGACCCCTCAAAAAGACCCCCTGCCTCTGCCAAAGATCCCCAATTCATCGTCACACTTCAAGGGATCGACAAGAAGTATTTCAAGAAGGCCAAAAATCAATCTGCGATCCCTCCACCCCCCCTAATTGTCAGTAAGTCAGTCGATCAGTCTAAAACAACCGTGGCTTTGTCCAAGAAACCGGAAGCCAAAGTGGCTCCTTCAGTTCGTAGTGAAACAAAACCGCTTCGTAAACGAATTACGGCGCCAGAACCGGATCCGGTCGCGCTCCCATCACTGCCACTAACTAGTGTGCCCGCTATAGCTTTTGCGCCCAAAACAGCCGTTGATCGACCCATTTGCAAGTATTGGCCGAGATGTTCAAGAGGTGACTCCTGTTTCTTCTTCCATCCGAAAAGTAATCCATCGACAAATTTTGCCTCGTCCATTCATCAGAAACCAACAATCTCGAGGATTCCTTCCAAAGAGAAACTGACATGGACCGCTGCTTCGGCGAAACCAATATGAATCAAGTTAAGGAAGTGTTTGGAAATTTAATAAATGTTTCCAAGACTATGAATCGGGTATTTTGATTTAGTTTTTAGATACTTTTCATTCATTCGTTTTGATTCACGACGAGGAAGATCTGTAACTGGGAAGTGTCTTGAGGTTTCATGAGAACGTCTGGAAAAGTGAGCAAAATGGCCAAGCCTCGAAATTGACTGGAACACTGGGATTAGGAGTTTTTAGCTCAAACGCATATCTAATTAATATAAATAATGAAAAGTTCCATTTCCAGCATTTTTGACCACTTGTTCAGACGTTCTTGGACAAATACATTTTAAAAGGGGTGTTTGAGACTGACATAAAATAAAATTGTAATTGTAGATAAGCACTCAAGACGTAAACCAAGGCTTGACACTCATTTTAGGGGAAAAAAGGGTGAGCATCGTTGTCAATGGCGGACAAAAAAAAATGATCATTTGCTAAATAACCTTCTCATAAAAATGACCCAAATAGCCAAAGAAGGGGGATCACAGATTTGGTACAAGATCAAATCATTCGTATCAATCGTTCAATATGAACATCTACAAATCAACACCTCAAGTCTCGAGGGCTATAGCATCTTTCTTGGTCCAGGTGGGCGTGGATTGAACATCACCAACCACATGGGTTGGTTTCACGTTTTCGATTTCCTCACAAGCAACGCATTCTTCTCGTTTGCTTAATAAAGAAGGACTCGGGTTCCACGGGAAAAAACACGTGACGACGAATGCGAATGCGGCAAATGCGGCTAAGATGAAAAAGAGGCCCATGTAGCCCCATGCTTGTAGAATACTTTTGCTCAGAATCCCCACCAATAGGTTATTCACAATATCAGAAGTGAATAGGAAGCCGTAGATGGTACCACCATACTTGTGTCCAAAGGTCTGAACCGTGACCGCTGGTTGCGTGGAATAGGTTCCAGGAAAGGTGAGAAAGATCATCCAGATCCAAATGGCAAAGCCCACTTGACCCAAGATTGAGGTGGCGTACAAGGTCGAGAATAGACAGAATAGCCCCACGGTCTCCGTGGTCATGGCCAGTCGATATGTGGTCTTGTCCATCAAAAGCCCGTAGAAAAGCCGTCCCGAGCAATTGAATATGGAACAGATGGCTCCCACCAATGACAAGAAGTGGTCATCCTCTATGAAAGTCTGACCAAAAGCTTTGTAGAAACCAGCGATGGTTTGCGTGACCAAAACCACGGAGAATCGCGTGAACCAAAGGATGTAGAACTCACGCTTCCGAAGAGCTTCTCGAGGCGTGATAAAAAGCTCTCGTTCTTCACTTTCTTGACTGACACTCGATTCCTTCACCGGGGATCCCATGGGAGTCGAATTCGCGCCTGATGCCGATTCGATCGACTCATTGTGCGTGTCCAGAAATTGGCAAGCGGGTGGTTCAGTCACCATAAGACAGGCCACCAACTGAATACTGACATAAATGGCCGAAAGAATCAACATCAGACCGGGTACCCGATTCAAAAGATCTTCATCCTCAAAGTACCCACTCTTGGCAATATGAACATTTTCGGGATTCAAGATTGCGGTTTGAATCTGGTTAAAGATGAACGCTCCACCCCCAAAACCTCCCACAATCACACCCATTGCCATGCCTTTCCGTTTGGGGAACCATTTCATACCAATGGTCATGGTGGGAATGAGGGCGATACCTTGACCAAAAGCGGACACAAACCCATAGGTAAATGCAACCATGGTCAAACTGTGGTCCAATGTCCAATAAGTGAGTGCTGAGCCTAAACTGAAGATGAAACACCCCCCAAACATGGCCAAACGAGGACCAATGACACCAATGATAAATCCTGAGAGCGGGAATATAGCCCCTTGAGTCATTCCCCAAACCGATTGGACCACAATGAAGTCCCCATAAGTCATGTTGGGAGACCCATGGACCCTGTAATTGAACATAAAAATGTCATTCAATAAGTCCGGGGTTGAAAGTAGACACACCTTACCGCATGTACGAGGTCATGTAGGTCATCACATTGCCGAATGAGTAGAACGATCCCAATGTGAGCTGGATCAGGAACCCTCCAAGTAATGCTAAGATCCCTCCCCAAGGAATCTTGCTGGGATTGGGCATTTTGTCCGTGATTTCCTCGTCAGGAGCTAACAAACCTGATGAATAGAGTAGACAATAATTAAGCATATGCAGTTCTGATTCAGAACCGGTATGTGATAGATTATACATCTGCATGCATGCCATTGCATTTCATTCTACAATTAGATACATGCTATTGAAGAATAATCCTGCTGGCTTCAAAACTCTCATCCACCGGAAATTCATTCTGCTCACCTCCAATATCATGAATGGGCAACCATGCAACTCACAACCTTTGTACTAACGTTTAATTATACCTCGGATTTTAAACTTATTTAGAAGCCCCTAAATTTATCTGCTGATCCCTACGTAGTTCTATCTTACCCGCTCTCCAATTGGTTAATCTTGTATTAAGCCGACGGCGGATCTGATGCAGAATCTGGTGAACCAGTTTTTCACTTCACATGAACCTGAACTTTCATTTACACTCTTCAACCAAACGACGTTAACTCATGTGAAGATTTGGACGGACAAAACGACCTTTCACGAGCTATAGTGGGCAAGAACTGATCAAAAACCAGGAAGGGGCTCGTTAAATGATCTCCATTGTTGAATGGATGAGGAGAACCTGCTCCCCGTGACGGAATTGTCGGCATTGGGCCTGGCTTGTAAATATCAAGTACTCAATGAACGAACAACGGAGACCGTTCATGAGGCATTTGGTTTCGGGCGTACTTCAGCAACCAGAATTACTGGTCATGAAAAGGTTTGATTTAAAGTGTTATTGTCGTACTTCAAGGGTTGGAAAGATGCAAGTTTGGAAGTGGAAACGTTAGGTGAGAAACTAAGTTTGCTGGTCAATCACTTTTCTCCTTTGTCTGGTCTAACATACTCGGCAAACATGAAAACTGTCTCAGAGTCTTTGTAAGTACATTTAGCTTCGCAGTACACCTGCAGAAAAACCAATATCTAATCAATTATTTATGAATTGCAAAATGTTTGACTGACATTTGTCACAAGTTTTTACAAGCTATTTTTGCTTGATCACATCTTAAAGGATGTTGGAGCTTGTCTTACCTTGCTTAAGCCTTGTTTTGAACGATTTAGAAGTGCTTGGCTGGGAATCTTCATTGGCACTACCTCCAATGCATTCCAGACACGATTCCATATTGAACAAAAGAGTGAATGGCCTTGTCTTTTCTAGTTTTTAAGAGATCTATGCCACGTGACTAAAGGCCTCTCGTCTGGACACGCTAATCACAATGATTTCGAAGAGTGTTCCTTCTGAACCGATTGCCATGCTCTAGTGTTTTCATAACGTCACTTTTGCATTTTGTAACCTTTCCTTGGCCGCGGAAAGTCTACCTTTGAAAGTGTTACAGAGACCGATATTCGGCAAGTCTTGCTGTTTGTGAAACTCTCTTGTTCGCCGAAGCACTCCGCTATCTTAGATGGAAATATTCCGACTGACTAAAGCAAAATTATCAGCGAGGCTTTCTCTCTTCCATTCATTGAAGTTATCTACTCTCTGGGACAAAATTGATGACCTCAAATACGTCAGCTGATGATTTAGTTCAGGAGAAACGCGCGAAAGCTTTCCTCGAGATCGACCTCGAAGCCCTGTGTACGTACACCCACCAACGAAGGTCTTTTCGCTTCGCAAGGCTCGATCTGGAGTATACCGGTTTTTTTGGTTCGAGAGAAACCTGGTTTTTGGGTATTGAAACCCCTCTAAAAGAGCCTTGTCCGGATGGATTGAGTTGGCTCACTTCCAGGAAATTGTCACAGGAAAGTTTTTTATTAGTAAAATTCACAGAACGCGGAGAATTTCTGAATTCTTGGGCCAACCACTTATATTTTTATTCTGTTTGAATGATTCCCAATTTGAAACTTGGATATCATTATTAAGTATGGCTCGAAAGAAATAATTTCTAACCTAATATACAATGTTTTTTCTGAAAGCCTTAAATCTTTGAATGTTCTCATTAAAGTTAATATATATTTTTTTGCTGCAAACACCTTAAGCCAATTATATTTTAGTTTTTACATCATATCTGCATTATAGTGATTATAAGATTGCAACGGTCATTCATCAGTTTTGGACAACCAAAAGTACCTAAAATGTTGATGGGGGAACTCCCAATAGTACTTTAAGTGTTTTTCTGATGAATTTTGGCTTAGATCATGCCTGAATTACCTTTTCAGTAGTCAGATTTCCATGCCAATCTGAAAGGGATTTTACCAATAATTTCAACCAAAAACCACCACAGGTCCATTAATAATGCTCAGTCAACATTTGAGGCACTCTAGTTTGTCCAAAACTGATGAATGACCGTTGCAATCTTCAAAAATATGTTTTTCATGGGAATTGCAAGCTGTTGCCGCATGAAATCCATTAGATGTCGGTCGCACTTTATGACCGTACTCTGCTCTAGCTAGTTATAGTTACCCGCTAATTTAACCAAAAAATATTATAAAATGAAGACATTTCGCTAGTATTGTTCACGTTTGTAAGTGCAACTTTGTATGTATGTATATATTTCAAGTAAGTCAGTTGACTTTTTTTAGTTGTGACACGGCAGCATTGTGGTTAATATGGCAAGCTCATCACAAATGTTTCGACCTTGTGCTTTCGTACTAGAGGAAAATCGGTACTTGATTTTTTCCTTACCTTCTATAACTAAGAATTCTTTCCCAAGACAATTGATCATGTGCAAGACTTTAGGTCGTTAGGCAATAAGTTAAAGCTAGAAATTGATTTTCAAAATACTAAAGACCAGACATACGTTTTTAAAAATTATGAAGTTCAATATTTTGATTGTATTGGTGTGGTTCCTCATTTGATATATTTTGCCTGATTTTCCATCTTAATTTTTTTGATATAAGCAACATTAGGGTAGAAGTTCAGATTTTAACTACACTATGACCATAAAGTTCTTGCCCAAAACAATAATTGCTAGTTTCATATTTTTCTGCTCATTCAAGCTCGCAATAAATAATTAACTACATACTTACATCTCCTAGGACTTGATCTAAGTATAACCATCAATGGAAATACAATCCCGTTAAGTACAATGGGACGGTGGCAATATTAGTTAAGGTCCCAAAGTTCCTAAAACTTTACTTCCCCCAAAAGGATGATGCACCGTCCAAGGCCAAAAAAAACCTCTTTTTTGAGCATTTTTGAGCAATATTTTGTGGGCATGATTTATTGAAAAATGTCATGTTGTCACTTGCTCCATCACCTTTTTGTTCAGAGATTCCGGCAACCCTGTTGTTTCGTTCGAGTTGATACGAATGTAGACAAAAGACCGCCATTAATAAAAAAACCACGTGTGAGTTATTCGAACTTGTTTTTTCTCCTCCACGGAACGATATCGAGCTAGAATTCCAACATGATTGGGGCCGAAACAATACGAAAATCCACAACAAAGGTCCTTTGAATCTAATTGAGAACACTTTAAATTTGGAGGTCTAACCAATAGCTTAGGAAGTTCTTAAGAATTACCCTTGATCAAGCCGTAAGGAAGTTTTGGTTTTGGTGTTTAACTCTTGTTTTATCACTTAGATTGGAAAAAGACGACAACAAAACCCAAAAGATGTCTGTAGCACAAGAGTAACAAAATAAAGGTATTCTGATTGGTTGGGCAAGTGACACGATTCAATGGAAGGATCAATTGGGATTCTATGCCCACAAACGAAGTAAGAACAAGGTCTTACGTAAAATTATTTGCCAGGATGAAGTTTGTAAATAACATTTTTTATGGATAGCATACTATTGGAAGCAAATTTTAAGGTTGGATGAGAGCTTTCTCAATTTTCCTTCCACCAGACTCAATTTGCAATTTTGTTGGTGCTCTAAGATTGCAAAATGGCATGTTACTCCAATGTGAAGCAAACAACAAACATCAAGGTCCGGGTAATGTATGGCCATTGTGGAGCATCTAATTTGCATTTTCGTTCCTGAAAAATACCAAAGTGAATGCCCAATGCTTTAAGAATGAGATTTTGTCAAAAGTTGATGTGCCATTTGTTCCATCAATGCCAAACCAAAACAAGGTGTGGCATTGATGGAAGTTTGGTCTGGATTTTGAATGAAAAATCGTCCAAACCGAACCTAAGTTTTATTAATCATAACAAGGGGCGGAAACTTTACGTTCACAGTGTAGTCGCAAAGTTAGTCTGAAAGGGCCAAAGATCGTTAATGTTGTCAATCTTTCCCGCTTGTGGCCTAAGATTTTTCGCATGTGGCATAGATTTTTAAATTTAATAAACTTGCATAACGTGTGAATTATTTCACCTTAAAAGCATCAAAAGAGTGATGAAACGAAAGGGTTGTAAACCGAAATCAGCTTACAAAAAAAATCGCTTTGAAGTTCAGATTAATCATGATAATTAATGTACGACTTTGGGTGCTTCTATGTTTTAAAAGAATCCGATAAATTGAGTTTCAGTTTTTTTTGGACCAAAAAAGTCTTTGACTTTGTTGTCAAACTCCATTCTTTATATTTCATCGCTGCTTTCGGTCGTAATTTCGGCCGACTTCACTTAAAAATAGAACACAAGATCCTAAAATTATTTATTGTAACAATGAGTGAAATGTCTCCAAAATTTGTAGAAAAAATCCTTTCCTGGTAGCAAAGGCATTTTGAAGGTTTTTGAGGTACCAAAACTCACCAAAAATATTTGATTCTTCAAAAGGTGCAACAGATGGCAATCCTTGTACAAGTGTTTTTGTTCTGTTTCACTCTCTGTGGATTCAATCTAAGCTCAAGTTCGGGCAAGTGTGTGGTACATTACATGCCATTAAGCAGAGGTCAATATTATGTTGACCATATGTACTCACAATGTAATAATCCAAGTTACATTTGATGTGCATGTGTATAGTTATGTGTTCCGTTTCTCGTGGTCGGTCTCATGAATAGGAACGAGAAAAATTGCAAATAAATAAGAGCTTTTAGTCACCAAAATTCGCACAAAACCAAGTCAAAAACGCAAGATAAAATGTAGAAAAAAGAAGGTGAAAATGGCAAATAATATGTTTTTGTGTATAAAGATGTACAAATGAAATAATAGATAAATAAATGTTAAAAATAGCATGATTTCAATCAATCCTACTTACCCCAACTAAATCCTCATAAAAATTCACAAAATTTGTTCCACCTCGATGGTTTGATTAGATTAATGAAATAGTTAGGCCAACTCGGAAGAAGAAATAACTTAACATATAGTAATAGTCCGCTTTCCCCTTAATTTTGGAATGTGATCAAAGTTGGATATAAAAATACTCAATGTAGGAATAAATCTTGTTCTATGAAAAATGTTGCTGCTGGCTGAAAATGTGTTTTTTTTTTTAAATTTCGGTTTAATGGTCCGTGCACATAGGTTGCTCAAGTTAGCGTTGTAAATCATACCGCAAGTAGTAAAGCAGGGCCATTGGTTGCGCTAAGTTGCTTGGCCAATTTTGGCAAATCCAAGTCATTTCTATTTTGCCGTCTAATCAAAGAGTTTAGGTTCGTGGAAACTAGAGGGCTAACAGAGAAATGTCACTTCAGTACAGTGAGTAGAGATTTATTTGTTTAGAACACACTACATTGATCTGGCAGCAACGGTGTCAAGTGACTTGACTCATCTTACATTGCTCTTGTTTGACCAAAGCAGTCAAATGAGCAATTTTGCCACTGATTCCCTAAAAACGCAAGTTTGAGTTATGAATTACGTAACTTAGTGTGTTCAACGTCAAATCCTACACACATTACAGGCTTGGCGAGTCACAAACATTTTTGGAGTGTCATTTCTAAAAGATAGAGATTTCAAGTATACAGCAGGATACCCTGGCTGGAATTGGGTGGATAATAAACAAAACTCATTTTCAGGGCGATTGAATAAAAAACATAAACCAGCTTTGTCTTGTTGCAAAATTAAGACTTAACACTAACCTAAACAATCATTCAAAGTTACTTATTTGTTCAGTGGGTTCCAAAGACTTAAAGAGAGATTAAGTAGTTTTCAATGTTTCTTTTTGATAATGTAAGATTTTATGTGTATGACTTTCTAGTTAATAAACTGATCATACCATCAATCAGGTGAAAGCAAAGGTATCTCAACGTAAAATTGGTATCATTTCTAGGAACCTGGAATCATTGAATGGATGCTTAATGAGAAAAACTTGGATTCGTCAAAATGAACCAAGCAACATGGCACATCCAAAAGCCATGTTTTACTGCTGGTGGTATGATTTAAAATGCTCACTTGATCAACCTTTGTGCATGTCCCATTCTACTCTCTCAATTTGGGAATGCCCATATTCATTAGATTTACACCATTTCTTCTGTTTTTTGTTAAATAGAGTGCCTGAACTTTTGTGATGAGTGTTACATAAGGTTTGGTTTTTCCAATCAGAAAATCTCAACAATTTTTAGATGAATGGCCGAATTTGCGAAAAAATGCGCAATTTATGGCGAAAAGTGATTAAAAACAAAATGCTTTTTATTCTCGGTAGGGATTTTGGTTTTGACAGAAATTTCAGGTTTATTTTGATTTTTGATATCTCACAAAATTTATTGTTGTAATAACAACAATAAATAATCTCACGTTGTGCCAACTCAACATCCTTTTTCAGTTGAATCTGTTCAGTGTGTACTTTGGGAATTCCCAGGCGCAATTGAAGGCCACTTCTGAGAAAAGGAGTGAAAGTCAAGTCTAACCCATTGAATGGCAACCTTGTCATTCTTGAAGTTATCTGGAACTACAACTGAGGTTACAGGTTGAAAATATTGACTCTTTCAGCAGTGAGAAGCTCCAAAGCTTGCATATGCCAATATGTATACTATTTACCATCGTTGCACACTTGTTCGAAAAAAGCTCAATCAAGGTTAGGTAAATGTTTCATTGCGATTAGTCAGCCCTGTGATCGATTTACATATGTCCAAAAGCATGCAAATTTTAGAAAACATAGTCAAATTAAAAATAGAAGTACTTGGACAGTAATCCTTGACATTTTTAATCTCAAGTAGCGCTGAGATTAAGGATGTCAGTAACGAAACGAAATTTTAATCAAAGCTTCAAAATTCCTAATTAGATAGAGGCAAAACAGGGTCAAAGTCTTTTGATTTGAGGGCTATGTATACTCAATCCAAAATTGCTGGGGAATTTTTTTTTGTCCAAAGAACTGTAAACAGCTTTGGCGTTGCAATGCTCACTTTGGGCCACTAATCTTTGGCGCCATCTATTTTTCCAAGGGTTCATGAAGTTCTGTCTGTCTTGGCTGAAAGTCAGCTGTTACAAGCCCGAGATCAACAAATAGAAGCCTTTAAGCGCAACCAGTGAAATAGAAAATCGAACTTCCGTGTCAGGGTTCAATTTTGTAAGCTGTATTAGAACTATGACCTCCCAGTCAGTTGTTCATTGAAAGACCAAATATCAAGATATGGGCGTCCGTTGACTTATTAGGTACCATTTTTGGCCTTGGGATGGTTAGGCGGTTCCAACGGTGCCCAAACAATTTATGTCTGAGCCAGGTGAAGGTTTTAAGAAACGCCCACAAAAACGTATTTTTGAGGGTGTCAAGGGGAAAGAAATTCAAAATATTTTTGTCTCCAGCACGTGCAGAAGGTTAACTTTGTTGATTAATAAATTCATGACAAGCTTCTTGATCAATATGATGACTTTTTAAATTGAATTGAAGTCTAAATCAATTCCTAGACCGCCATTTTTAAAAAAGAGCATGAAATGAGAAAATATGCCAAGTCTTTAAGACTCTGGAAGTGCATTCATTGGCTTTCCTGATAGTCAAAATGGTAATACAAGCTTAACCATCCATGCACCATAATCAAGCAAAGTTTATGCAAAGTATGGAAAAATCATTAAAAGGTGTTCTTTTTAAAACCCACTTTTCAAAAAACGAGTTTTCCTATCAGTAGATGACGGTAGTAAAACCTATTTTGGAAAGCTGGTGACGTTTACTTGAAAACGTCCATTGCAGCCAAAATTTTGAAATTAACGTCTCTTCAAATTTCGAGTGAGCTCAACCATGATATAATAGTGGTCAAAAAATTGAAAAATCACCCTTAAGTGATCATGAATTATAAATACGCTTTAATGTGGCAGTTGTTAGATATTTCTTTGAACCACTGTTGAGGTTGAGTTGGCTAAATTCTTTGATTGGAAAAAACAACGACCTTGGCAACAAATGATTCAATATTTTGAGCTTGTGACACATATAAGATCGCATGTTGACTGAACTGATTCAAAAAACAAATAAATTAGTAAAATTAGCATGCGACCTAATGTTTTGCTCTTTTGCATTGCAAGTGGAAGACAGGGTCAGTAGGCCAATTGTTAACTTAGGGTGGAAATACAGGGACAGGATAAACTCCTCGGTTGGCTGCTTTTTCAGCCTGCCAGGTCAAAGTGTGCCAGGTCAAAATTTGGATCAGAAATATACACGCAGGCTCATTTTTTGTAGCGGAAAAGATGGTGTGCATCAAAAAAGTTTGAAATAATCTTTCCACAACAGCAATATTATTACTAAAATGTATGGAAGACTTGGGTTCGGTCATTTAGAGGCCACACAAGGTCGATCAAGGTTTCTGCTCTTTTGTTTGCCACTTTGAATTTCAGCTGTTTGAGTATGACTTCCAACAAAAAGCAGGCTGAAACAAGAGCAATTTCTAAATGAGCCGGCCTTTAGTTGGCTCCAATTTTTAGCCTGGCTGGCTCAAAATTCATCCAGCCAGGCTGAAAAATGGTTAAATAAATTTTAAATTTGCCTCAATAGATGGCGCAGTTTTTTTCATGTTTGACATTAGTTTTGGTTGTGAATGTCTAATCTAGGTATAAATGCCATTTTGTAGAGATTTTTGTATTTTGGGTTCATTTTGGGTAAGCCCTGTTGAGCATTGGTCATTCATTTAGTTTCCTCAATTTTGCCTGAAATATTTTTTGTGACCCAAATATTCCTGGAAATATTTATTTTTTCCTTGAAACAACCAAAATATCTAAAAAAATCGAGGAAAAAGGAAAAAATACTAATCAGTCCATTTCAATACCAAAATTCTGCCCTCCTTCACTTCAGGGTCAAATGGAAGGCGCAACACCAATTGTCCCAATTATCCTAACTATGCCATGATCTCACCCATGCCCAAGGGCTCCAACGGGTACAAATAAAATAAAACTTCAATTCAATAATACGTTGTGATTCTGAAACTGTAAATTTGACAAGAAGATCTATACAAAAATTTCAAAATTTATTAATCTTGCGGGGCCCCTGCGTACAACCTTTAAATCTCTTCTTCGCATATTGATAGTATGCAACAAATATAAAGAAATCACAAATTTAGATACAACAAATAAAGATATATAGATAAAGACAAAGATAGAAAAAATATCAAAGTGTGTGGCTTAATTGTTTTTTGACAATAAAAAATACATTGCTTCAGGCAAAATGTGTTAGAAGAATGAGATAGTTTATGATTGAACATTGTGTTTTTGCATGAATGCTGCCAACGGATTTTGTTTGACCTGTCTGTTCTCCTTGCTTCTAAAAGAATCATCCCTCCATCTAAATTGAGATTTCTCTTCCAATTCGTAGTTTCGTGCATAAATTTGAAATAATACGAACAACAGACCCGTCCGTACCATCGAATAAACGAGACAGGATAGTAGGTGTGAGTCATATATTTAAAGATATTCGATCTGTCAATGACTACGTCAAAGAGAATGTGTTCAATTTCAAAGGTAGTGACGCGAATGTCAATCGAATTCGTGTTGTATTCATAATTGCATGAAGATGTCATTCGTTTCGACCGTCCCATCTTGTCTGAGAGTTCGAATGTGGTCGTTGTTATTGGAAACCTTAGTTGTCTCTTGGATCGATTTAATCCAGGGATGACCGAGTTGAGCGAAGAAATCCTCATAATTTACTGCTGGTGTCCCCTGAAGTGGGCAGGATTTGAGGTTGATCTCTGACAACGATTTGATTGACTTACGACTGATTACCCAACCCACTGAAATAGATCCTGGAACGAGCGTGACTATAGATGTCCAATTACTCAGTACATCCGATTGGTTAAGGATCCCGTGCAGAGAGAATAATATCACGATGAGTTGACAGAGAGAATAAATTAAAGAGAACACCAGGATCTTCAACATGATCCTTTGAAGACTTTGAATATGTTCTGGAGGCAGGAGTTTCTTCACTCGAAATCCTGCTGCTATTCCAATACTGAGGAATACAGTTCCAAAGATGATTTTCAGGAGAAGGGGTACGATGGAAACTAATACCATCGTGGGACTGTCTTTGGGACCATGGCAACAAAGACTGGCGAACTTGTTTTCTTCAAGTAAAAATGTGGCGTAATACAAGGCTGTCTCTAACAAAGGCCAAATCCACGAGAGGGAATGAAACAGCTTCCCATATCTGAAAGGGAAAAGAAGAGGACTTTGTTTATCTTTCATTCAGCTCAAGAGCTACGAAGAGTTTCTTACTTTTCGATCACCTCTGACGCCCACATGAGCTTCACAGATAGGAACCAGGTCACTGCCATTATTACCCACCAACAGCAGGCTCCCATTTGGAAGTAGTAGATCAGAAGATGAACTATAGAACAGACTACACGTTCCAAACTCATTTGGGAGCAATTTGATGACGCGTCTTCAAAAGCCAATGCCTTAACGATCGTTCCTGGTGGATGAAAAAACCATTCTATCGATACGCTTTAGTGTCTAGAACGATGTGAATTACGACTTACCTAAAGCTATAAAACCATTACAGAGTGATAAAAATAGTAAAGGTCGTTCTGGATAACTATGTTTGTTCCACTGTTTGCCAAAGGTAGCTATAACAATGGCACTTGAGAGTAAATTTGTCATTCCAATGATTAGTACGATGTTCTTAAAATAGGTTGTTTGGGACGGGGTTTCTTCAATTTTTGGAGTCTCATCATCCCACTCATCGACCGATTCCCATTGCGGATCATCTTCCAAGCTTGATTCGAAAGGTTCCAACATGGTTTTGATGTCGTCTTGGAGGACTGATCTCTTTCCATTCATCAGAGGATCCATGCACAATTGGTTGTCAGTGGAAATGCGGGGTAGTAACTCACATGCCATTCTTTCAGGCCATTGGAATCCATATTGGGACATGATAGGAAAACATGAGGATTTGACCCTCTCACAAACTGATCGACATGCGGGGATTTTCCTTTCGTAGTTCGGAATACATATTGGGGTGTATAGGGAGCATAAAAAGAATTGTAACTCCGTCGAACAATTGACATGAATCAAAGGCTTAAATTGAGAGATTTCTAGGGTGATCTCTGCTTGAGTGTGGTGGTTGAAATGGTTTGGTAAGGATGTCATCATGTATTGCATGCCCTTGCACATGGGTACTCGAATAGGCTGACACTTTCCACTTTCACGAAATTGGCACTTCACCCAATCCAACATCCAAAAAAGAGTAAGGAAAGAAGTGATGATCTTCATCTTTGCGAGCTCTTTTCCTTGACCCCTTGGTTTCCTGACTGAGACGAAGAAAATGGGCACAGTAGCTCAATACTCAAGTTTTCACCTGTCCATTGTCAGATCTATTTTGGTCAATTACCTCTCCTCAGGATTATTTGGACAATTTAAACTATCTTCACTCTGTGGTGGAACCAGTAGAGTTGTCTTTCTTCCTAAAAGGTCATCCAAATGTCTCGTTAAGTTATTTCACATCTGTGGGTATCAACGCCAAAAGACGGGCTGACCAGCCTGATATCACGCTATTGTAGCCCTCGGTCAGTGTGACATAATCCAACCTATTGGAGCTTCATTTTGTTAATTTTACAAGACAAATTTATATTCTCATTTCAAGCAAACAATTTTGATTTGCCACTCAAACGTCTTGGAAATTTCTTTTGACTCAAATTGTCAGAGCCATTGTTGCAAGACAATGATAACTGAATTTGAATTTGAAATGGATGCATGATGCATTTTTTTGTTACTTGATTTTGTCAGCACCCTGTGAAACCCCAAATGAGTATTCAAAGGGGCTGTCCACAGTCAAATATGACAGATTAGTAACAGGTCTTCAAAATTGATGGAATAATGAGGATTTGGGTTACACTCTGCAAGTATGAAACAGATTACCAAAATCCTTTAACAAATCTGAAAACACTTAGGATTTATGACTAATGGCACGATTCGACTTGTTATTAATAAGTAATAATTGTACATACTAGCCACCGAAATCTTGGGGTACAACAATTTTCTCATACATTTTGAATTGTACCTCCGTATAATGGTAATTGAATTTTGCAAGTCAGTTCTAAAAGCAAAAGCTTTGGAAGAAGTTTGGTTTCGCAAAGAAAAATAAATGTCTTGAGATAATACATGTTGAAAAGTTATCTAATTCAACGCAAATGAAGCCCTGATAGGTAGAGTAATCTCCCTGTATCGCTTTTATCTATCGCTCTATGCAACTCATTTTCAAGATTCAAGTAGTAAGAAATGCGTTGCACTCTCAATTACTTGATGTATTTTTTCTCGTCGGTGCCAACCTTAATTTGAAAGCAAGTATGTTCAATTTAAAAATCTTTTTAAAAAGGCCTTTATGGCCCTTTCCATTATGGACGGTATCGTAATCCATAGTCAATTTCGCGTCTTTCCAAACTACAGAAATTTGCAATTAGTTCTTGCATCATCTTCTTCTCAATTATCCCATAATCCAATCAAAATGATATACGTGAAAATCTACTTGAAATTGCAACTCATGAATATCCTTCATAATTTGATAGCCATTGACATTAATCACATTTTTTTCGACTTCATTTACATCGAAGAGGGTTGGCCAGAACTAGATCCTCTAGCCAGAATCAATGGTTGGTTAACGATGGTCTCTGAAAGTGCAAATTGTTTAGGGTCAATGAAGTGAGAAAAACCAACGTCCATGATTTTTGTATTTCACCATGTTTGAAGCATTTTCACAGTATGCGCGTTAAAAGAAATACGACAAAAGTCTTCTAACGATGACTTCATCATTCTTTACTGAAAGAACTTACTTTATATTTAAAGACGATCAATAACTTATGGTACCTGAATTGCTGTACCAAACCAAAAATACAACTGATTGGGGGAACATCCGATTCCCAAAAAGTGCGGTGTTTCTTCATTAAATCGGGGGAAAATCGGGGGGAAAAACTCGAAATGTGAGTGCTCACAGCCGGATTTGAAAAGCAATGCGAAATTAATTTTGAACAAAATGCAAGGCATTACATGGAAGTTAGCCAATTTAGGTAGTATGCTTAGTATGAAAAATTTAACGTGTGGCCGTTGGTGTTGAAACGTTGATTTTTGGAGAGGTGACCCTCATCAGTCTTTGTTTCACAAGTTGAGGCACTTGAACACTTCACTGAAACACACATCCAAGGGATCCTCAATTAATTCATCAATCATTCCTCGTATTTATGCGTTTAGGGGGTGTACACGATTCCCGTGACGAGTGACGGCGGAAACAACAACATTCAATCATTTCATCGTCGGCCGGAAGCATCCAAAGCTGCCCTTTCAGCCTTGGATAAGAAGTGTCGTCGAATTTGTGCTTCTGACTTGTTCTTCGTTTCTGGTACGAAGATCATAATGAAGAAGAACCCAATCAAACTAATCCCACCATATAGCCAAAAGACACCTTCACCGCCAATCGAGTTTTTCAAATCATCATACGTATGGGACGTAAAAAACGAGCACAAGCATGTAAAAGCCACTGATAAGCTATTCGTGACGGAACGGACATGTTGAGGTAGAATTTCGGCCACAGTGATCCAAATCATGGAGCCATAGCCCAGGTTAAAGAAAAAGATGTACAGCATAAGTATGACCAAAGGTAGCCACCCAAGGTGAGCAGTGTAGATGGATGGGCAATCCTTGTTGCCCTTGATGACACTGGCAGGCAAAGATTCGTCCTCAACTGGACCAGGAGTGGATTCAGAGTTCAGGAACTTTTCCGGCACAGGAATCACATCGGTCAAAGTGTCGGCACTCATGTTCATAACACTGTACTGACTCTTCAGATTGTCTTGGCATGAGGAATGCTCGAGGGTTTTCAAGTAGAAGAAAACGCCCATGGAGATGAGCATCACAGAAATTCCCAAAGATGAAAATAGGAGCATGAGACGGCGAGGCATCTTTCCGGCTACCAAAAGTGTGATGATGTTTGAGATGAGTAAAGCGATCCCGACAAAAATGGTGGCCATAAACTCGTTGATCGAGCTTTCAGCGGATTGAAAGATGTCCACTGTGTACTGTAGAATGAGATTGATACCAGTAAACTGGAAGAAGAACATGAGTACCAAAGCCATGAGGAACGGTTTCAAAACCGACGGCGCGGCAAAGTCCCTTAGGCCAATGTGATCTTTCTTCTGATCATGGGCCTCAGAGGCAATTTTGATGTCAGTTAACTCTTTGGTGATGTCCCAACGGCGACCCCTTAAGGTTCGGAGAACACTATGAGCCCTCTCAATTTGCTCTGTAGCAATCAGATACACGGGAGTCTCTGGAAGGAACACGAGCATCAGAAGGAAGGGAATGTTCAGACAAGTCAGGACCAACGTGAGGAGTTGCCAATTGAGTACTGCACCCAAGCATTGGCAACTTAAGATCCCAAGGGTCCCGGCAATGGCTGGTACCACTGCCAGGCTTGAACGAAGGTTGGGAGTGGCAATCTCCATGATGTAAAGAGTAGAGATGGTAGTTGAGAAACCCAAAGCCGCTCCCATAATAAATCGGCCGAGTTGGACCATCCATAAATATTGGGCAAAAAGGACCATCGCATAACTTATGGTCAGGGTTCCACATGTCCCAATTATACTGGTCCACTTCCGACCAATAAAGTTGGCCATGGGACCGGCCACGAGACTCCCAGCCAACATACCGAAAGAAGCTATGCTCACTGCAAAAACAAAGGTGTCAATAAGGGGAGATTTTAGACCTCATATAGGTAACTTACTTATGAGGGCTCTGTCTTCGTTGTAGACGTGAAATGGCAAGGAGTAATTGAATAAAGAATGTGGTAAGGTGACATTGGTTGAGTTGGCATGCACCATCAAAGGCCAAAACACAGCCGGAAACGTCACTGTTGTGCCATGGATGTAACAGCCAAAGCTCACTGCCAGCACAGCCAAGATCTGGGTGAAATTTCGAGCTTGTTGAGGGGCATCGCAAAAACTGAAAAAGAATGAAATTTGTTCAACAGCCTGCAAGATCAAAGAAAAACAGCTTGAAACTGTTTGATGACCGACCATTAGAAGAAGTTGATTTCGACAGTTAATTTTTTGGGGGTATTTCAATATGATGTATGTAAGTTTTTAAGTTAATGATGGACCGAAAGGGCTCTTACCCGAAAAAAGCGGCACATTTTGATCAAGAAAGGGTTAAGCCAGGTTTTACTAGGTTCACACCAAAAGTAAAGTTGCAGTCCCATATTGACAATACCACACCTTCTTTTAGTCTTTTTTCTGATTCCTGATCAGCTTTTATTTGGATAAACAAACTCGCAGAGACAGAAATGTCTTAAACAAGGTGCACTCCTTCATGGGAATTTTGTTGCCACACTGTACACAGGCTGTATGATTTGGTCAGTTTCCCTCTTTACCCTTTTTTTTTTATTTCTCAGCCCGTTCTACAAAGGTTAAGATAACGGAATAAAACTCTTAGCTAAGAGTTAAAATGTTGCGGAATCTGGCTTAAGATGCAAAGGCAAATCTCCATCAATCTGATAAGGAATGTGCTCAGGGCTGAATATATCCAAGCGAAGCTGGTTTGTCATTCCAAATCGTCATGTTTGTTTTGAACATCTGGATTACAGAACCAAGATTTCGTTACTCTTGCCACTAGATCCCAAGGCTCAGGTTTGGCCATTAAAATTAGGCTGTAACAAGATCTTTGCTGCAATAATGCTAGAGAAAAAAGGACTAATGCGTACTCAATTTGTTAAAGTTGGGCTACTTTTTTCGGATTGTTTGATTTTTTTTAATTCATAGGCATTTTATGTATATTGCACGTAAATAAGCTTTAAGCATGAGTCACCATTCTTGTATGATAGTCACTCTTCGTCCGCTATTCTTCGTCCGGAAGAAATCAAGGTATAAATTTTCGTGATTAATTGTTGGGCTTAGTATGAACTTGTCAAATTGATTTTATTGCTTCAGAAAGGGTTACCAAATGCACGTAATAAAATTTTGGCAGTTGTATGAGATTTACAGCAAGTGTTAATGTTGTGAACCAGAGAGCCGTTTTCAATTTATCCCGACCAAGAGTGTCCACCGCCATAGCTTCCACCCTTTGAAGAGCCACCGCCATAACTGGATCCACCTGATGAACCGCCGAAACCAGAACTACCTCCATGACCACCGGAAGAGTAGCCAGAGCTTCCGCCCTTGGAGAAACCACCGCCAAAACCACCTGAAGATCCACCATAGCTGGAACCACCCCCTTTGCTAAATCCACCGGAAGATCCACCATAACTGGATCCACCTCCTTTACCAAATCCACCTGAAGATCCACCGTAGCTGGAACCACCACCGCCTTTGCTAAATCCACCGGAAGATCCACCATAACTGGATCCACCTCCTTTACCAAATCCACCGGAAGATCCGCCATAACTTGAGCCACCTCCTTTGCTGAATCCTCCGGAAGAACCACCATAGCTGGAACCACCTCCATGACCACCAGATCCACCGGATGAGTAACCAGAGCTACCACCAAATCCCTTTGATGAGCCACCACTAGAAAATCCACCAGATGATCCATGTCCAGATCCACCGGAGGAGTACCCAGATGAAGACCCTCCTTTGGAAAATCCACCAGATCCACCATATCCAGATGAACCACCGCCAAAGCTGGAACCGCCTCCTTTGGAATAGCTAGATGAGGGCTGGCTGTAGCTTGAAGATTGGGCCACATAGCCCCCGGAGGATCCTCCACCATGGCCAGATGATCCACCAAATCCTCCTCCTCCACTTGAAAAGCCTTTGGAGGATCCACCTGAGTAACCTCCCGAAGATCCACCGCTGGAAAAGCCTTTGGAGGATCCACCTGAGTAACCCCCTGAAGATCCACCGCTGGAATACCCTCTGGACGACCTTCCTTTAGATCCCCCAGAGCTGTAACGCCAACCTCCGGGATCGGCCAATCCGTTAACGGCAACAGTAGCCAAAGCTAAGACAAGGGCGATTTTGACGACCATCTTCTCAGCTCTTTCTGTTGCAATTGCAATTTTCAACTGGCTAACTAACCGGAGGATGAACCTTTTATATCACTCCTGGAACTATTCATGACCAATGTGTTCACACACTCGAAATGGCTTCACTAGCAGTCGAAGCCAGGCTTTTGAAGAAGAAACATATCAGACTGTTGGGAAGATGCCGGATTCGAAGCTCCACCAACCATGCACCACCAAGATTGTACCCATGCATGAAGCTCAAAACGTCTGCCTGTGGACGATGGCAACAATATCGAAAAGGATGTAAAGTACATCAACACGGGCACTGCGAAGACGACAATACACTCATAATTTGATCAAAGCATCACAACCGGGGGAATTCTTTCAAAGACAACTAGCCCCCTTGCGGTTTTCCTCAAAACAGAATGCATCAAGATGTCGCCACAAGCTCTCAGCGATGCTTCACTAAAAACAAAGCTTTTTCAGATCTCATAAATTTTCTAAAGCGTCATGATTCCAAGAAGTCTCATCAAAAGCTCCACCAAGATGAAGAAAATTCCCCGTTGGGATTGATAGTGCGGCGGATTCTGATTATTGTCACAATACATTCGATCAATCCGAAGTAATGAGCACCTTTTTAAGTGATCTAATGCACATCCTTTCAGCAATCACTCATTTTGTGCAACAGCATGGAACTCTAAAATCATCTTCACAATAAATAAATCGTGAGATGAGAATCAAAGTGCTAAATCAGAGACCGGCTACTGCGAAAGGTTCGTTTCACAGTCGTCTTTTGGTCTTTCAGTGGTGAGCATCTATCACCTCAAGCTAATTTGACAACTCTTTTCTTCAACGTCATTCTCAAGATCGAGTTGAACAAAACATGAACTAGAAAATTAGTGCTCCATGTTTCGTCAAGTAGTCGTGTCGTTCGAATTGACAATGGCAACTTTAAGGCCTTAAGCAAATTGCGCCAAATTTGGATTTGGCTACACAACTTTTTTCACGAACGAATTCCAAGACAAAGTAGTCACGGTGTGCATTTGAGCTCAACAAGTCATTTTTAAATCCAAAACATTTTTAGACCAGTTTTGAGGTGTAAATGCACTACTGCATATGCATTTGAATCCTATGAATGAGGTCACGGACAAAAACAATATATACTGTATATATCACTTCCAACATGTTTAAATGACATCGAGTAGTCTTAAAGGCGTGTCTACCCAAAATTTTGACGAAATCTACGTGTACTAAGCCGTTTATCTAAATTGATGTAATGACGCTCTTGTTTGATCCTTCGAGAATGCTGATCAAATAGGCCATTAAAAATAGATCGGCGAAGTAGATTTCCAAAATATTTTAGGAATACACTGCTCTTAGTATATTTAATACTTTTGTCAAAGTAAATTTTCAAATATTTGTTTTGAAGTGTGTTTTAATTAACAAAGTAGAGTTTTTGCCCGTGACCTATTTAACCGAATTCAAATAATTGTTGTGCATTGCATTCAAATCTCAAAAATGGTCTCAAAAGTTTTTTTGGAATTTAAAAATGACCTCTTGAGCTCAAATACACACCATGGAGTACTTGATAAATGTGTAGCGGCAGGTTTGCCGATTCAACACATCATTTTTTGTGCACATTGAACTGTTCTGACAGAATAAAGGTACACACTCCTAGAACATTGCTCGATCTAGTCCAGCCTCGATTATAAAGAACTACGAAAAAAGTTTTAAGAGGGTCCAACCATGTCTACCACGGTGCAAGATCTGCACAATTTGAGCTGTTAAAAAGTGCGGTAATTATTCCCGGCAACCACTGGCCGCACAGAATCACATCAATTCTTCATCGCAACAATCAATTTGGCCTTGAATACGAAATGCATTAAATCTCAATGGATTACATAAACCGGGTAAATTTTTCCTCGTTAAGCCTCACTCTATTACCTTGGCAACACTAACCAAAAAAAAGCGCGAAACTTAAACCAAATGGTGGCCATTCATACATACCTAGAATTGATAGATTGGAACGTATCCGAGACTCCACTACTTCCAATTGCTCCAGAAGCCGCGGCTGCCGTAATAGAGGGCGGTGGGGGCATGAGCTTCTCCATTTCGGCCAGTTGGTCATCATCCGAATTGTCGATGATTGTCTCGTTGTCCATTTTGCCACTCTCGGAAAATGGTTCTTTGGATTGATCTCGGGATCTGATTGGACTGTCGTCCATAGCCAAGCTCAACTTGGAATGGGACATGCTCCGGTGTTCTGAAGCAGCCTCGTATTTGTTTATCTATGACACCCTCATTAGAAGATTGCTCGGACACCTGGAACATAATAGAGAGAAAAGGTTGTGAAGCTTTCGAACATGCGATAAAAGAAGAAGATTTTATTTGAGATGTCACCTGAGCGGATGCATTAATCTTGCTTTGAATTTCAGTCATGCTCTTTGGGTTTGCAAGTGCAAAAAGAGCTTAAAAATATGGCAGTATATGATGGTCTTGTGCCAGTAATCGCCTAAAAATGACTAGGCAAGAAAAACCCTAAGTCCTTCTACCGTTTGAGAAAAATACGATTCTCGACTTTTAAGACTAATTGAATCAAATTCCAGCTCTTTCATTGCATTTAATAATGACAATGTTTGGATGCTTTGTGTTCATGTAAGTGAAGAACCAAAAGCTTCTTTCAATGTTAATCTAATCTAGCTATTGATGGCACTCAGTACTATCAACCCGTTTTGCAGTGCATGATACGGTGTAACAGGTATCAGTTCCCTTTTGAGAAGGTCATGAAAGAAAATTGAACCTGAATCTCTTTCCAGAAAGTCTCGAGCAACGACAACACTAAAAATGAGTTATGAGGGGGCGTGGAATTATCGTGCAAATAAAATGAGGACTACGAGAAGAAAGATTAAAAGTCTACATTTAACAATAAAAAATAATAATGCATAATCTCAAAACATGTGCAACGTTTTTTAGAATAAAATCTTTGAGGCAGTGGGTAAGTTATTGAGAACACCACGGAGAGTAATTGGGTAAAATGAAGTGTGCCATTTTTGAGCAAATTCTTTTCTTTGCTTTTTTGGGTTTGTCGTCGAAATTTGGTGGTTTTCCCAATTTTTTTTATTGATATTTATAATATTTTTTATCAATATTTTATCAATTTTGATATTTTCTTGCCTTTGACATTTTTCACCAAATTTACCAATTTTCCTTCTTTTTTCCTTTTGGAAGGCTTAGCTGCCATTATTTTTCAGTTGAGGTTTTCAAGATTGCAATTCCTTAATTGGATGAAAAATATATTGCAAGTAAGGAAGAGAAGGATTTCTTGAGCACAATGTTGGAAAACTGCTTGCTTTTAAAGTTTCAGATTTCTCTTTGACACTTGTGTTTCAAGTATTGGTTATCGTTTTCAGTTAAAGAATGAAAGTATAAAAACAAATCTGCTCCAAGATCAGATCTTTCAGACTCATAGCGAAAAATTTTACTACACTAGTAACAATTTACAAGAACCTTATTTTTACTTGACAAAATTTTGATACAAAACTAAGACCTATGAATGTTTCATGGACTTTATGGTCATTAACTCTGATTTATTCAACAAATGTTATTACATTAAGTCCAAATGTTCCACAGCAGGACGCTCATTTTACATTTTCTTTGGCATATTCGTTGCATTTTTAAGCATTTTTGGCTTTTCTTATTTGCATTATTTGTGCAGCCTGAATTATAACGCATGGCTCGCATGACATGTTCTGTAGATTGTAGGAACAATTTTAAAGAGAACCAAAATCAGATGAGATTAATGGTTTAGTCTCTGGAGTTTAAACATAACTGAAGTCTGAAGTTATTTGAATGGAATCGTAAATCTGAATTGTTTCGGGTATATACACAACTCTTTTTAATTGAACCACAAACTCAACCCCAATAGAGGAAGAATATCCTCGAGTATGGTATAATTCATTACATATGCTCCGCTAGACTACAAATGCCCAATAGTTTATCTGAAAATGCTAACTTTTTGCTCTCGCTTTGCTTCCAGGAACTTTTAAAAACTCAACTCAATTCTTCTCGGGCTCGTTTTCTTAAATGAGAATAATAAAGCTGTAATCATGTTTTGTTGATTCTGCTCTTTCTTTTGCCTTTGGGAGGACAAAACTGAAAAAAAAACTTTCCTTGCAAAGAATGCCCCCACTGGCTTACAAAGAATACCCTCAACGGCTTACGAAGAACGCCCTCACCGGCCACGCAATGGAATCGCAATGCCCAAGGTACGGGGAAATGATTGCCAACAGGATGCCCTCTACTCCTACATAGAGGACTATCAAAAGAAAAGTATCTCAACCATAGTTGAGCATTACCTTACATCAGGGGTGTGCAAACTTATTTAGTAGTGGGCCAATTTGGCCGGACTGTTGGCGCTCCCGGGCCACACCATTCAAAACGGCAAATGATTTCTAGTATAAAATTCTACAATCTACCTACCGCAACCGCGGGCCACAGTCAATTGAAAATGACAGATCCTCTCGCGGACCACGCGAAATCAGCTCGGGGGCCACATTTGGCCCGCGGGCCAGGGTTTGCACACCCCTGCCCTACATCATTCAACGCAAGGTCAGACAAACGATTCATGATCAACTTTATATTAAGGAGTCTTCCAGAAGTGCCAAACATAGATCGTTAAAGATCGTTTTGAAGAAACTTGGCATATTTGTCATAAGAGGGGTTCAAAGTTGGACAATTCTCCTAAAAAAAAACTCCCAAGCAAAGCTAGTCACACCCACAGTCTAAGAACAGAGTTGACATTAGCCATTAGAATAATCTGGATTATGTGATGGCTGGCTTCGTTGACCATTTGAGATTCAGACCTAACATCCACAGTTAAAAAACGAGTCTTCTAATAACGTGAAAAATGACGCAGCCGCTTTCAAAATGCTGTTAACCTATTCCGAGAGCAACGTTGCTCAAAGTAATCAGTTCTCAAAACATGTAGCATAAAATGAAAAATATTTTGCCTTCCCAGATCAAGGTTGTTACGAGCGCTCTTATTGCAGTATAAAACAAGATGTTTTGCTGCCATTGAATTCAGTCGCTTACGTCCTTTCAACACGAACGGAACTGAGAGGCCCATTATCATTTAAGCGCTTTCTTATTCGTCTGATTACAGGCAAGCAATGCCTTTATCACACATTCGACATTCATAGACCAAAACTTGTTACGCAAAACTCCAAATCCAGTGGATCTGATTGAACAGACTGGTTGGAGAGTTGGATCGGATTGTTCTGTTTGATTTAGTTATTTCAAACTTTTATCCAATAATTTTAACACTGCGAGAAAAAATTATCGGTGCTTTTGCATATTATTTTTTTCTTCATTCATTGTTAGCTTCAGCAAAAATCGGTCATCGGAAGTTTTGGAGAAATGACCATTGACTATTGAAATTGGCTCAAAGATACTCAATGTTCGTTTTTCCATAATCCGATCCATCAATCCAAAAAACACTGATCTCTCTCTATAAGTTTTTCTCTATTGTGAATTGATTGGACCAAATCTTTTTTTGACAAACCTTGTTACAAGCTGATTCAAGTAAAAAAATTCTGCAACAGTTTGTATACTCTACGTGTACCAAAAATGGATAGTGACACAAAAAATATCCTGTTGTTAAGCATGCCTACCATGTTTTTGATTGCAATTTAGGCCAGAAATAAGCAATTAATTGGATTATTTTAAAGCCACAAAATACTTTGACAGTTCTTCTTTGATTGAAAACCGTGATTTCAAAACCCTGAGGAAATATTTGAAAGAACCATAGAGACGCAAAGAAAGTTGGCCAAAACGGTATCTGAAACGTGGTTCAGGAACGGCTGGGCGTCAATCACATGGCCTGAGTACACCTAAGTTATCTGACAAATACATACGCTCTTTCAGGACAAAATAAGAGCCATCATACAAGAGCACTGACCAGAAATCCATCAAAAAATAAAATAATGTTGGCTAATGTGAGCTTAATTGTGAAACATGTGTTTAGTCTTCGTCGGGAATACGTAGGAGCTGATCCTCTAACAGCATTTAGAGCAGGGTTGGACAAATTTTTAAATACTATTCCTAATCAACCCACTGTCCAAGGGTTATAAAGATATGCCAACACTAATTTGTTGGTAGACCAAATATCATATAAATGATGATTTTATATTTTATGTAGCAACGTTAATATTTAACTTTCTTTACACGGAATCTCTTTCCTTGTAGCGGTAATAAAAAATCCACAACTCAACCAAAAAAAATGTGTGCCCAACGTTGGTTGAGCAAGTAAGATCACATTTAAAAGGCACAAGGCTACAAACCTAGTCAAATGAGTTGAAGAAAGGTTTGTACAACTCTGATCCCATAGATTTCCTGTTAAGAAAGTAGAAAAATGCCTGTTTCTGAATCCCGTCTGCTTCATTTGCCTATTCTTACAATCAACTATTAGTTTTTCCATGCTTTGTTTATTCATTTGCTCTAAAGAAAATCGAAACAATGGTTGTGAGTTTCATTTTGTTTGAGGTTGAGAGGATTTGGTCATAATCTAAGTATATTAGTTGGTGAGGGGCTTATTCATTGTATTGGCAAAAAAGTTCCTAGTTGTACTATTCAAATCCAATGCATCGTCACCTAGTGCAAGGATTCCTAGTTCCGTGGTCTATGCCTAGTGACGTCACCGTTCTTTCAAGAAAGTGACCACTAGCAATGGCAAAAAATGACCCAAACACATTATTCAATTCCAACTTTAATTCATCAGTCAATTGCATGGTTGTTATTTGCCTGGTCAAACATATTAAATGTTCCCGCACTTTTGTCCACTCAACAGTTGGCGAAGGGCGACACGTTTTTATGATTGCACTCGCTCTAGTATTAAATAGACCTCAATAGAATTTTACTTTTATACTTTTTAGAAACAAAGAATGCACAGGAGGTTGGAGTGATCTCTGCAAACATCTTATCGCGAGCGGATTTTTGAAACAAGAAAAATGCCTGCTCAGCAAAGGATAGGAGGCTCCTAAGAATTTGGTCAGTTTAAGTTTTTTTTTTTTTTCATTTTACAGGCCGCTCTTGCGACTTATATGTTGTGAAGTAGGTTGGATTGCAAATTTTAACATTTTCGGTAGGGATTTTGGAAACATATGCACAGTTTATTTGTTGTTCTTGCTTTAGAAAATTTTCAACAAAACACCACTGTTATACACTGTGTATTCTTATTGTGTAAGTACCAGTTATAAAAACAAATTTGTAGCGTCAAACTTCGAAACCATCAAGACAAAGACAAAATGCCGTGTTTTACCTGCTTCTATTGAATTACAATGATCCTTCCAAGGCACTTGTTATTTTTAAATCAAAATTATGAATTGTGCATATTGTTACAAAACACACAATCAGTGTGTCCAAACTTGCAACCCAACCTACTTCATAGCATCTAAGTCACAAAAGCAATCTGTTAAGTGCGAAAAACCCTTTAAATTGTCCAAATTACGAGTCACTTACCATTGCCAAGCAAGCCTTTTACTTGCCTCATCTGCCCGCGATACAATTTTTGACAGATCACCTCAACCTCCCGTGCATTCTTAGTTGAATCTTTTCTTTTTCTTGTTTTTCTCTTTCAATAGATATTCTCTTTCATCCTTCGAGATTGAATCGGACTTATACTAAAATCGAAATCATTTTTAGTGACCCTTCAGATAGCGTATCACATTGAAGAGCTCTTTTCAATTCATCTTGTGTCACTTGGCTCAAGTTGGCATCAAGTTTGATTCAGAGAGCGATATTCCTGGTGTTCTTTTATATGTATGTATTGGTGTCAGGGAGGAACTGCAGCACATTGTTGGCACAGGTTTGAAACACAAACTAATCTTTTATCAGATATGACAATTCTTCCAGGCGCTTGCCACAACCGAACCGGTTTTATTTACGAAAGCTTTGAAATTGGGAAACAAAGCCACATCGGAAGTAACAGGAAGGGAAAGAGTGTTGCAGCTTTCATTCAAGTAATTCAACATCCGTGTGAATCGGCGTTCAACACTAATATCGAACATTTTTATCTTCAGGTAGTATTGTCACAAAGATGACAAAGTTTTTAAGACTTCAATTTTAAAAAAAGTTCCTCAACACAATCTGATTTAGAAATTTACTTTGCTTGAAAATCTTACAAATATTTTGTCGTCAGTTTTCATTGTGATTTTAAGGCATTAAACCTTATTGAAGCAAAACGAAATCCATACAAGGTGCCACAACATGTTACACAAACACTGAAAAACAATCGACATAAATTTTTCCAGTGTCTTTGTTCCGATGCTTGTTCCATTATTTCCAGGTTTGTGGAAAATCTGAAGTGTTACAAGAAAACTACTAAAAGGCTGAAAAATGTCCTCCTCCATTGCCCGAAACACTGGGCAAACATTTTTGAAAAGTGTTTTCTTTTGGTCTTGGCGCAAAATAAAATGCAGTGTTTTGGAACAGGTTAAACATTTCAGACCCTCTATTTATATTAGAAGCGCTTGTCGCGCCCAAATGTCCTTGATCCGTACAAACGGTACAATTCAGTTTTTGATAATAAACCGATAATTCATATAAATGGCATTTCTAATAAACAAAAATCCGCGATAAAGAAAAGAATGCTAAAGCTTTTTGATAAATAATGAACCAAGGTCTCAAGTACTAAGATGATAAGAAAGGAGTTGAGGAAGTCGCAAAGAAATCGAATCAACAAAGCACCTCGTTAGAACAGTTTGTTCATTTAAATATGTGTAGCCTCAGGAATACAAATTCTAGGCTTGCCTTAACCATATCATCGTAGTACGACGTAAACGCTGAAAAGTGCATTTCAAAATCATCCCTGGACCAAATTCCATGCATGGCAGAGCGATGTCACAATAACATTTGATATTTCTTCGCGTCGTTGCAGACGATTGAATGGATGATCTCCTTTTGTTACACTACAGTTTAAAAGAACATGTTCTAATAAGTTGTAGGCGGAGTCGAGTCGTGGTTTCCTGATCCGGGAGAAACTTCACTTTATGCAAGAGCAAGGCATCAAGGACTTCTAACAGGATGGGCCCTTCAGCGTCCGCTGATTGCTGCCATACACACACCTCTCAAGGAATCCATTCATCTAGCTATTGATAGATATACCGACTCATCGACCCTGTATAACGCCAAGACGGAGTCCACATCTTCACTACCGAGCATAAACTTGAGTACGGTGTACATATCTAGCCAGGGGTAAACAGAGCCAAACAATACTCGAAGGACCATTGCTACTAACCAAAGAAATTTACAGCTGTACCGGTTATGTTTCAAGGGGCACGTAATGCTCCTTTGTTTCTGAGCTGAAAAGAATTCGCATCCAAATACTCTCTTGATCGGCTATGAAACAAAATTGGACCATCTTTATGGTATTTTTACTCAGCTGCTGATTTCCAATGGAGGCAATGAGTGAGAGGCACAGGTATTCACAACATCTCTGTGGACTGAGCGGCTAGCTGTTGGTGGGGAAGAGTGGAGCAGCAGCCATAGGTTCGATTAGTCTTACCTTGTAAAGAATGTTTCACATCAATCTCATGGTTCACGGGTATCAATCTCGGAAATGACATCAACACAATTGCTAAAAACAGACTCCGGTGCTCATCTTTTGAGTACAAGACGGCGTTGGTAGCGTCACCTCAATAGGAGATTTTGAACAACTTGTTGCTTCTCTACCTTCTTTTTTCTTCTCACTTCTCCCTCCTGAGTCACTTGAGCAAAATCTAGGGACTGACTCGATCAGTTGAAAACCCGCGAGAATCGCTAGAGGGCGCCTTGTCGTTTTTCAGTAGGAGGAGGAGGTGGTGGATGTGGAAGAGGCCAAAGCCGTTTCAATGGCGGACTGGGTTTCTTTTCAAGTTATCGCTTCACTCCTCTGGATGAAATGGACGTTACATGTGTATGTATAAGAGTGGTTTGGTGGGGGGTTACAAACTGTGGCACATTCACCGAACACACATCAGTAGTGTACATACATACTCAAAGTACTAGTACACATATCAGAGTAGAAACAGTAGTACTTCATATGTTCAAGATTGTCTTGACAGGCAAAGAGTATGAGGATGAAGGGAGGAAGGGAGGAGAGAGAATGGGAAACTCTTGGCTACCCCTGGAACTGAGTGAATCACAATCATTGGGAGCACCCTCGTCATCGTGATCGTCATGGGCAACCTCGTCGTGAGAAATTCCCCGGGCACCTGGTCATTCCATTTTCAGCGCAACCGACCGACCAAAGGACCTCCACCACCACCACTACCCAATATGGGAATCAACGGCAAAGCATGAGCAATGAGTAGGGGTCCAATTTCAAGCCTTGAAATATTTTGGGTTCGAGGAAGAGGTCACAAAAAGTGCTTCTCCCCCTTAAGTACATGTTTAATCAGATTATGTCGGATAGGATCAACAAGAACTAAAACATATTAATACTGGGAACAGAGATTAATCTCGGAACATTGCCTGCATAGCAAAGACCTAACAATTGATTGTCATTGATTTGGAACTTGGAATTGCATTGGCGTCGTAGTAAATGTAAAATAGCCGGACAAAACGAAACCGGATTTTGAACAATACTAGAGTGCCCATGAACAAATTAGTCATGAGATGAAAAGTCAGGACTGTTTTAAGTTCATAAACCTGTCTCAATAAGCCTCTCAGATAAAGGTTTCTTATTTTGGAAAGATTTTAATAGGAGTTAAATGCAAGTGTTTCCTTGTTTTGTGCAATCGAAGAGCCACATCAACAGAGAGATTTTTCTTTTGCACTTGGTATCACAACGTAGAACCTCGAATGCAAGTGGGCGTTGAATAAAGAACAAGAACGTGAAGAATCTTGTACCGTCGTTGTTTTTGAGATAAGATCGCTCAATCCCTCTTTCGTATTTACTTAGCATAAAAACTCGCAATCCATATTAGACCGACGAAAATAATGTGGCAATGAAAGTTTTGCCATTGCTTCTCTCTGTTGAGCTCTATTTCCATCCTAGCACTTTGATATCTGTGCCTCGCAGACCAAGAACGGGTAATTCAATCTTTGCACTGGCCATATTCCACGCAAGATGTCCCGTATCCATGTATGAATGCATACTAGATTGGTTTGTACAGTGTAGTAGTATATAGGTACGTATGTAGTCCCTGTAGAAGTGACCATGGCGTGGTTTACTCGACTTAGGCTGAATTGTCCACCAATGTAGTGTTGGATGTGAGTACAATCCACTCATAAAGTGTTTGAAAAGTCACGTTGATGAATCAATGTACTTGGATTTCTCTTAAGGTTCTCAAAGGTTTTAGCAAATCGCCGTGACGTCACAGCATGGACGTGACTCTCCACAAGTCGGCGAAATAATGAATCCTCGTACTTTTTGTTGCTCAAGTGTGTTTCTGAAAACCGAGGCCTGATTTGATATGCCTTCTCCTGACCAGAATTGCGATCCAGATCAAAGTTGTGTGGTCAAGACTGTTTGGCAATCTTCAAAGTGAACAAACAAGTTTGCTACAATGGAACTGACTACTTTGCGAAGGTGCCAAGCCACAGGACCGGATTTGGTCAGCCTAAAAACAGCCAAGAACCTTCGAGTGCGTGGTCATTTTTGTCATTGACCCTGAGCGTCCTTGGGATGTTCGACCTCACAAAAGGGTTATTCAACTCTTTCTACATATGAAAGCGGAATTGTCGCTCACTCACAACAGAATCTCTTTTCTAAATGGACCGACACACACAGTGTCCCATGTAACACTCTTGAATGGATTCAAAGTTGGTAGAATTAAAAGGAATGGCCAAAAGACGCCAACTCACGGAACGGAATTGGCTCCAATGAGAGATTTGACTAAGAGATGTTCAGGCTAAAATTCAAGCTCAGCTGATTCACCATATACCTTTTCCAAGTCACGAGGAAGAAATTAAAATGCATTGTAAATGAAAAAACCACCACAGGTTATCCATGCATGGTCTAACTACAACTCTGAGGAAGTTAATATGTTGGCAACGCTTTAGAGTCAACACTTTACTTGTACTTGAAAAAATTGTGAAGTGGACGGTGAATGAAATGCATGAAATTCAATCCCTTTTTCAATACAATCGATCAGGAGGGGGGAATCGAGGGTTTAAGGGCGTTATAAATGGGAACTTTTCGATTTAGCCATCTATTAGAGCATGGGTTCAAACCGTCACATATGTTTGGTTGGACAAAATGAAGCCTTAATGCGAGTAAGGAATGTCTGACATTTTGACGGCTTAACAAATAGGTCTTTTGCAAAAGTAGCTGACTCAATTTTGAATCAACCCTTCTTACCTTGGGATGATGATGATGATGGTGGTGGCATTAGCGAATGAAATTGAGGTCACACCGACATTTTGGGCACAGAAATCTCCGCATTCTACGCACAAGATCAACAAGGGAGCTTTCTATTCTCTCTCTGTCTGTCTCTCAGTGGCAGTCGGCATACCTCTTACAAAATTACCAATCACCATCAGCCCGGCTTCAATGTAGCTTGAGTCTTTTCCATGGCCTTTGTCCCTGTCCTTTCAGCCTTGGTTAGTAAAGCCCACATGGCCTTTCTCCAGCCACTGACAGAAGGCCTATTGAGCATAATCAAGGTTCCGTGAACTTCTTCTCTCGCACGCCAAAACGCCGATTTGTTTACGTTTTATCAGGCATGCTCAAAACGTGCCATTTTCAAGAGTCAAGGCGAAGATTCAAGGAGAGAGTATTCTAAGACTGCAGAAATATTGGGAAGCCTGAAAAGCATGTTTTGTATGTTTTTGGCACATGTTCCTAGAAGGCCAACAAGATGAACAACGTTAGTAGCCGACAGTCCAACTAATTGAGGTCTTGAGAAAGGAAATCCTGTCCAACATTTTGGGTTCCGTTGCTCTTGGCCTTTCGTCAGTCACTCTCCAGAGGACAATTGATGCAACTTGTCAGTGAATAAGGAGCCAAACACACAATTCAAGGCGAACATCATTGTGAACATGGCTTCTTTACCCGCAAATACACCTCATGGAACTGTGGGTGAATCCTCATTGTGTTCCACTTCATCTCAATGTCCTTCAGAGGGAACTTCTACTTCGCTCACGGATTCAAGTCCACCTTCCCTATCAGGTTAGAAATGTAACCGATACAAACGGAAAAGGATGATAAATAATTAGATATATTGCTTTCTAGAACCCGTAAGGAAATGTCTGGAAGCTTTGGCCAAGGCTGAAACTGACACTGAAAGACTTGCAGCCTTATTTTTGGTGCCCAAATTGGTGAAAGGTCAGGATTGCGACAAACAAGCCCGGCTTCACTTGATGAAGGTAAACTGACAGATGAAAATTCCGTTTTTGATGAAGAGATAGAACCTACTACCGAAAAGTTCGAACTTGTCACTTAATCATCCAGTCTCCTTGCACGAATAAACATATTTTTTGTTCTCTCCAACAATAACACGCCAAATGTTCCCAGCTTGACCTTTAAATGAACAAAGCGACCATTCTTCTTTTGCCTTCCAGAGCATCGGGTATTCGTTCTTAGCTCGAATGCTCCGAAGTAAAGATTCGCCCGAAGGATGTCCAGGACTCATGTATCAATCAGTGGCCTTGGCCGTTTTGTCCTGTTTCACGGGTGATGAAGAGATCATGACCAATGCTTCTATTCTTTTCAATCTTCCAATTCTTCTGGATATCATCAACGATGCGGATAATGAAATCTATGAAGAGAATCTCCTCGTTATCAATGATGCTTACGAAGTCATCACGGCGATTGTTTCCACTGAGCAAGGCCGAAACTCGTTCATAAGTAACCGCGGAATTCATACACTCTGCGATATCAACATTCGTCAAAGCTTTCAAAGTGAAAAGGCTCTAACCTTGTTGCTAAGTCTGTTGAATCTCAGTGGAAGTGCATGTTGGTCTTATCATCAAGGTACACAAGATTTTAACAACCTTATGAACAAGTTCTGCGAGGAATTTTATAATAGCAAGAATGAAGGTAAATTTGAATTATGCCATACATTGCGGACAATCATCCGCAGTTTCCCCAAATCAAACTATTGCGAGGAAGATTGGTTGCCCTATCTCCAGAGTGGTTTGCGGGACATTCTTTTCAGTAAGATCACCAAAGAACAACGTGATCCCGCTTTGATGCTTTTGGCATCCGTGATCGAGGTCTCAGATTTCGAATGGTGCATCTGCGGAACCAAAGAAGTGATTGCCAGCGGAAAATTCGTGGCTATGATTCTCAACCTCTCTTTCATCGAAGTCATCATGCATTTGGAAGAAAAGAAACTGGAGGACGTGGTTGGTGATCTTGATTTGGTTATCTCATGCTACTATATTATCGAAAGTGGCGTTTCCTACATGGCCAATGAGCGCTTGACCATGTTGGATGATCGTCAAAAGGGTCAGTTGTACTCTGCCATGAAGAACGTTTTCTCTACTGTGTTGAAGTTCTTGCATGAGGTGTCCTTGGACTTGAAGGATAATCCCACCGAATTGGATGATAACGATAAGAAAGCCTTCATTTGTGCCACTGTACGCATCTTGGCATCCTGGTTGGCAGAAGAAACTACCGCTAGTCGTGACGATGTATGTGCCATTCTACCTTTCATCTTCACACTCAGCAACGAGGCTTTTGAGGCTCAGAAAGTGCAAAAACTCCAATCCCTTCCAGGAAAATCCGGCTTTGGTAAACCTCCTATCCAATCTGCAAACGGTAACTACTTTGTTTTTGCTTTTTCAGTCAAGCATTTTGTAATAATTTATTTTATTCTGTCTTTCAAGAATTTGTCCCTGATGTGCTTCGGTTTCTTCTTCCCGCTCTTTGTCACTTAATCGCCGAGGACAAATCTCGACAAGTGCTTCTGTCGGTCAACATTCATGAGCAGTTGTATGCTTATTTGGTATATCATTGGTCCATTTTCGAGAGTTGTAAAGACTGGGTTCAACGGCAGGTGAGAAGCTGATTTCTTATTTATACATGCTTCTTGGCTCTGGACTTGGATGCCTTGGAGTTTTTGGGCAAAGTTTGGTTGCTGATACTGTAGTTCGCACCCCAGATTAATCGGTTGATTCCTTTACCAGCAAAATACACTACTGCTCCAAACAAACTCATTCCAGTTATGAATAGAGCTCTTTGAATGGGCGGTAAGACTTGCAAGATAGGGTAAACCCAAAACCCGCCCACATAGGCCACATACAAAGTCCAACAGATGTAGATGAAGTTATAACCAATTGTTGTCATAGCACCAGCAAGGTTGGATGGGTATTTATGATAGACGAAAATCATCTCATAAAGTTGCAATGGAACAACACTGAAAAAAATGCAGATTAGTATGATAGGATTATTAATTATTACGTGGCTTAGACACGATATATAACTTACGCTGTGTGCATTAGATGATTGGCCCATGAGGGAATGACTTGATCCAAGATTTCTGGAAAAGACAGTTCACGATCCACGAAATAAAACGACCAAAACACAATACCGACGATCATTCCCATGGGAAATCCCAATGAAGCGAAAATAAGATCCTCCAAACGAGCCAATTTTGTTCTGTCGTTCTTGAATCCTAATTCAAAACGTTCAAATTATACAGTTTACGTGGCAAACTTATATGAAAATGTCGTTTTACTACGTTCAATCTGACCTGTGCGCCCTAAAATGTCGTTGATGAGACAGATTCCAAAGTAAAAGAGCTGAAGCCACAAGTTCCAAAAGGTGAGATACTTCCAATTGCCACCAAATTCGAGTGTGCCCAGCTCTTTAAGTTTACTCATGACCTCAAGTGGAATGGGAATGTCTTGGAGTTGATGCCATATTACCAGGGCAAAACTTGCAACACCAATTAAATGAACCAAGATTGAAACCAACCCCATTTTGCCAATTACAATTGATTGCTCTTGTTCACCCGTTCAACGTTCACTCTTTCGTGTATTTGAAAAAAGATAACAAATTAATGCGCCTGACCACACAAACTGAATGTCACTGGGATGAGCGAGAAACACTATCTCGTTAATGAACAACTTACGTATGAAGAGCACTTGGTCCCTTCGCACACTCTGCCATACTGTACAGAGTATGATGAACTTTTGAGCTTGGGGTCAAGTTTCAAACTTGAATAAGCCCAAGATCATACATAGATCCATAAATCCTAGAGGGGAACCAAAGTCATTTTTTGACCGCATTACCGGAAAGGGGAATTAATGACTGATATCCGGTTACTGGGCTTGGACGTCGTTGAGAATGTGGGATATGATTAAATGCTAATTATAAACAATTATCGACTGTTGGGACGGAGCCTGTTATAACAGAAAGAACAACTTGAATGGAGAGGCTTTTTTCGGACGAGAAAAGGTCATATTGCCAACGAGAATGAGTTTTTTCAGGAGTCTCATGTACCAAATTCGAGCATTAAGCAAAACTTCATGGAGATTCTACAATTCCACTGGAAGTTCACTATTGGGCAAACTGTTGGGAACAAGGAACAATTTATTCCAAAGCCATTTAAAAAGATTTGCCAAAAAGGGACAAATACCCCATGGCAAGTGTTACCAGAAAAAGAGAAACAAGTTAATTTTGTTTCATATTTGGACAGACTCATAAACACGGAAGTGATCACCTTGTTTAACAAAATATACGAATGTTAGACCACGTTTTCAAGGATTCCTATGATGAATTCATTGAGCTCGGAACTTGAAATCCAACTCGATATGTTCGAAAAATGTTAAAAATATGCTCCAACTTCAAAATCAAACAAAATAACCCAAAGCCCAAAAAGTGTTAGGTAGGAGAATTTTTTGTGGTGGGGTTCTAATCCACACAAATTGAATTCATGAAGATGTCGGATAAAACAACTTTTAACTGGTTTTGTTTAAAAAAAAGAACCTTTTTTCTTCAAAATTTTTGATTAACAGACTTAAAGTTTCAGTTGCCACAAAGATTTTTGGCCAATCTCGACTTTTCAACAATGGTTATGCTCATTTTTGTGCAAGGACTTATTAAAAAGAAAGTGACACATAATGCAATTTGGGTATGACATTATGACACATAATGCAATGGTATATTCTTAACTTAACCGCGGATAAGTATGGATGATAGGTATTTTAGTTTCTAAATCTTATTTTGCCCTTTTCAGCTTTTTGTCAGATTTCGCCACGTTTATTTTTGCGGGGAAAAAAAGTTCTGAAGATGTGTGATTGTGAGGGGGGGTGAAGTTAGATAAAACGAAAATTTATGCCTGGTAATTGCGACCATTCCTTTCATCCGAACTTTTGAATCAGGAATTCCTGACTTTGAATAATAAGATAAGGCCAGAGGAGACCTGTTGCTGCAGCAACCAAACCTAAAAACAATGATTTGTTGAAATAATGGATTCCAATTTCTCCTTGTTTTTAAATTACTTTGCAATGCTCGTCAACTTACATAACCCATACCACTGGTCTTAAATGCAACATTTTTCGAAAAATATGACCCTTAAAAATTCAGACATTTTTTGGCAAGCTTACCCTGTGAATTCTTTTTTTTTTTTTTTGGAGTATTGGTGCTAGGGTCGGAGGGTTGAGCCTCGCCCGGCCAGCGAAGCCACCCATCACATCGTCCAAAGTAGTTCCGATCTACTGGCAATCTCATGTCCGGTATCAGAATGGTTCTCCGTCTGTGGGTGTGAATTAGCGTCTAAAAGTTTCCTCGAGAAAGGTCGGGGAGGAGAATCGAACCTGGGACCTCTCTCACTGTAGGAAACTGCGCTAACCACGACGCCACGTCTCCTCCCAAATTTTCCATTTGGTCTGTAATATGATACGGCAATCAATATCATAATAAGGAAAGGCCACGGTCAGGTGAAGTTTCAATATCTGAATGAATTTGCCTAGCCATTTACCTGATTACTAAACAAACTTAAACATGTGAAGAACGGGATTGTGGTAGATAAAGTATTATCCACCATCTTAGAATGCGAGCAGGATCATCACAACACTTACATGCATACAATGAGTTGAAGTGAAGCGGAAAACTCAAAGCTTGTCATTTTTACTTGCCTTCCTTTGAAATCCTTAATGAGTCTTGCATTTATGTGTCGAGATTTCGTACCCTCACAATTGTGGGATTCGAACCCATGCGTCTAAGGGGAAAGCTTTTTCCAACCTTATGAAGATACCTTTAACGGGCTGTTGGAGCTAGAAAATTTAGTGTGGTCAAGTTTGTTTAGTATTACGTTCAACTTGAGATTTCAATCCACATTCTCTAAGTGATCGTTTTAGAGGAAGATGGGTTTATTGATGTTATGGTCTCTGAGGTATTATTCAATGCTGAAATATGTTGCTTTTGCTTTATTTCAAAAATATTGCAGGACAAACTTAAAGATCAATTCTAGAATAATGATTTAAGTTCCTTAGTTTGATTAAGTATTATTTAAACTTGGAGTGCTACTGTGTGTTTTAGGCATTCATTGATATGATTTGCCTCAATAATTGCTAAACAATATGTTTATATGTAATGACCAGAAAATACGAAAACACACAAATTCTTTGCAAATGATGTTTTCATTGCGGAAAAGAAGAGAGATCCGTCAATAATATAAAACAATTTAGTAAGTTTTGATAAAATTTCATAATGCTCAATTATGAACTTCATTATTGATATGATAATAAGGATTCAACATCGTTTTCCAAAATACTTTTTCTTGTAAATGAATTCTCAAATGTCGTTTTTTTTCAAATAGGGAAAAGGCTCAGTTAACGTTGTTTTTTTTCAAAACTACTCGCTTTGTTTAGGGTATTGGGTTTCTCACGTGGTCTGCAAGAGTTTTAAGTCTTTGAAATTTTCCCCAATTTTCCTTCATCGTTCATTGCAAGAAACAGATGTTTTTGAAAGCTATTGGACCGAAAACCTCCAACTTTAAAGCTGCTGATCCACCACAAGTAATAAAATATTGCAGTGTTTTTTTGCTCTTAAAAAGAGCATTCAGCTAAAAGGATATGTCTTAACAGTACAAAGTCTCGACATCAGGGTCTATCTCTCAATACAGTCAGGGTTTCAATCGTGTTTCACTCATCTTCTTAGGGTTGAAAAGAGTGCCAAATAATGAGGTCAAATGGGAAGATTTCTCGTTTTGTACTTTGGCTGTACTTTGTCCTAAACACATGCGGCTATTTTGTATTTACAGGACTCTGACGGATCCGAAAAATCCTCATCTGAGCCCTCATATCTACTGGATAACGCCAAATTCGACACGGTGAATTCGAAATTCGCCATTTGTACGATCTGTAACTCGCTCATGAATTTGGTGGTGTTGGAGCCCCAATTCGTGGACAAATCTCCCATGTTCAGCTCACTTCTCAAATTTCTCATGAATGCTCTACCCACATTGCAAAACTCAGGTAAGATGAAGCCAGATCTCGATTCCCGTCCGTTGCAAAGCCTCCAATTATGAGCTATTTCTTCGGACATAACCGGGCACAAAAATCCATTATCTCTTGTTTCTCCTTCGTCCATCTTGGCAAAAATTGGCCGCGACAATCGTTGACGAGAACAAGTGCATTGTGAGAATGCAGTTCTTCGACATCATACAACATGACTGAACTCATGTCCAATGTGCACACACACACCTAATCTTGGAAGGATGACAAATGTCTTGTTCATGATTCGGGCAGAGATCCTTTGCAATTAGTTCACATTTCCTGCCCAAGGCCATGACTGGATTGATCAGATCTAATCTTAATCGTTTGGATAACGATGGATTGCGTTAATTAAAGGTAGTCAGGCTCTCGATTAGAGTCCGCCACGTTAGAAGATTAATTCGACAGGTCGGCTCTGTTTCTCATAGCTTTAGAAATCAAAGGTCAATTTTTTTTCCAAGTGCATGAGGTCAATTAGGGTTGTCCTCCAAGGAACATCAATCTAAATTGAAAACTCCTGGTTCATGAAAACTATTTTTTAAGAATATGGTTTTATTACTCAAAATATTATTCAAAAGTAGAAATGGATGCGTAGAGTTAGCAAAAACTGTGAAAATGTATTTTGAAAAAGTTGAGAGTTTCAGTTTAAAGCTCAGGTTGGATGTTAAAGGTTTAATTACCAATTAGCAAAATTTGCTCGTTTTGTCAGCATTAATGGGACTTGCTATTTTGAATCGAGTTGATGGACCCACGAAGTCCTTAGCTCGAGATTGTTAACGTACTTCCTTTCAGCTCGGGAATGTAATTCTCACGATTTGGTGCCAAATCAACGATAAGTTGTGATAGATTAACTGCAGTGATGGACTGAAAGGGTTAAACCGAATAGTTTCGGCCGAAAGAGGGCTTAACCGAAACCGAAAGCAGCTGTCTACAAAATTTCATGTATCAAAATCCACTTTAAAATTTTATATTGCTCATGAGCTCGATGTTGTTTAGTCGTAAATTGAAAAGAATCGGGAAACTTCAGAGGTTTTTGGAACAAAGAAACCTTCGGTTTTGTTTTCAAACTCCATCCTTTGTGGTGGATGTCTACTTTCGGTTTCAGTAAGCATAACCGAAACCAAGATTTCGGTTGTAACGCACCTGGTTTGTGGATATCATGTACAAAAATAAGCACAAAAGGGAGGAGACAAGGTTGCTGTCGTTATTTGGTGAGAAACCAAATTCAGAACCAACATATTGCACCAATTCTAGTCGACTCATCAGACCTTGTCATTTTAACTTTTTATAAATTCAATAAGATTTGGAATGCAAACATGATTGCAAATCGGAAAACATGGCTGAAATGAAAAGTCTGACTAAAAAGTTATTTTTCGGTATCATTTTTGCTAGTAGTGTGGATAGTCTACGTTTCCCCTTGTAAATACTCTTTCGGGTTGGAGTCCATTTAAGTTTGAAAACGGGGATTTAATTTTGAATTAACTTCGGTGTTGAAAAAAGTTATTTTTACGCGAAAAACTTTTTTTTTCTTTTTTAGGCGAATATTTGGTGCTTTACGGCAATATTTGCGTGCTCGGGCTACTGATCCTTAAAGAACATTCCGCAAGGCCAAGTTCGACGGATTTTGTGGTTTTCAAATTCATTCAATGTGTCGTCAGATTTCTATGGGATGCTCACAACACGGATCAATCTCCAGATGGATCCCAATTGGCCGTTTCCCAAGAGTACATTGACTCCTGGAACGATGCCAGTGACCTTTGGTTCTTGGGTGTGCAAGTAACTTGTGCCCTTATGGTTCAGGTAAACCAGTTCTTTGTTTCGATTCAGTGTTGCCAGATGAACAATGGCTTTTGTTTGTTTCAGATCTCGTGGATCAAGGACTTTGTTGTGGAGTCAGGATGGCCTCAATCAGTCATTGAAAATCTGACGAACGTCAAAAATTTGGAGGAGCCCACCTTGAGTGCTTATGAAGATCTGCTGGTTAGTGTTGGCGTGGAAAACAAGACCTTCATAGAGGAAATGAAGACACTGGGAGTGATACAAATCTGCCAAAACCTGAAAATGAGAACCTTGGCTCAATTGATCTCCAAAGGAGGAAAACTTCCCAAGTCGTGACGAGAATAAATGCACTTTGTATATTTCACTTTCAACATCGTTTTTCGTATTCTTAATCATTTGGGATGTTGGCTTGAACATAACTTTGGTTAAAATTACTGTAAATTTTGGCAGAGTTCGATTGTGTTGCAGGCTTAAAACTGATCAAATTTCATTTCGTCATAAATTGAAAGTGGGTGGGCATTTTCAAGTCATCTAGATGGAATCTCCACAGTAGTTTTCTTGGGTATTGAGTCAATAATGTGCTCTAATTTGTCTTGCTTGGCCATTGCCAACGGTGTCAGTCCTTGTATGGCATCCTGGAAAAAAAATATTCATTAATCGAGGTTTGGCTTTCTTTTCTCTTGAATTGGCTTTAGAAATTCAACACATTCTACCGGGTTCCTATGAAACCCGGTATGAAATGCCTTTCTATCCATTTACGGGGAATTTGTACGATCATAAACTCCGCTTCAATTTTGTCAAACCATGGGCCTTCCCACCTTTTAAGACACTCACTCTCTGAGAAATATTGGGTTGAATTCCAAAGAAGCGTCCTATTTTTTGTTAAGCTTAGCCTGCCAAACATTTCAGACCTACACTTGGTGATCAATCTTTTATGGTCTGGTTCATTTAGTGTTCGACCATTAGTTTCTTTTTTCGGAAGCTTAGCTACTTTCTGATTTCTTTTGATTTGTTTTGCGATTCTTAAGTGAATCTACAGTTTTCTGCAGAAGTTTTAGCTTAAAATATATTTTCTATTTTCCCCCTGGTCATCTCCTATTCCAACAAATTACCAATTTTTATCCTCATCCACACCTCAAACGGCATAAATTCACAACTTACTGGTATTGGAGGGTTTGCCCCGTATTTGGTGAGGACGGCAGCCGACGAAGTGTCCCCATTGATGGTGGCAATGTGCAGTGGGGTAATACCTAAAAAAGCATAACATATTTCATCACTTTTCCAAGAGACAGATCAATTTCGATTTTGGGAAAAAAGAAACTTACCAAATTCGTTGAGACGGTTCAGGCAATCTTTACTTCTCAGATTTTTCACCAGAAGTTTGAGAATGTCCAAAGATTTGTTGGCAATGGCAGTGTGAAAACTGGTATTGCCGCGCCTATCTTGGACACCAGGGTCGGCTCCAAAGGCCAAAAGAATGTCAACAATCTCGACTGAATTGTCTTGGATAGCTAGATGCAATGGGGTCTGAAACAAGGAAAGATCAGGTAGATTGTTGGTTTTATTCCTCCACTCTTTAACTCTTCAACATTTGGTGACTCTACATGAATGAGTGGAATACTCTCTCTCGGTTAGGAACATCGATTCAGAGGGTTTCAATGTAATTTATGGCTACCCTATCGGGCTTTGATCGTTTAAATTTATTGCCAAACCAATAAACCCCATTCAACTTCCAAGACCTGATTAAAATGAAAGGAATTTAGAGTAGCACAGGTCATCATTAGAGAGGTGAGCAGTTCCCTCTGGTTAATGAGCACCACGATGTGCAAATGAACTCAAATGGTTTAACAAAGGCCTGCGCTAGACTCATGGTCACGACCTGGAATGAGTGACTAAAAAATGCCTTCAGGGTCAGGTTTGCGAGGCCATGAATCACAGGTCCGGTTCTTTAAATACAACAATGAATGAAAATGCCCAGAAACCTCGTCAATAATGCTCATTTCTATATTTAGAATTGAATGAGTACATGCTCAAAAAAGTTAAAGTCTTACCAACTGGTCGTCGTTCACCAAGTCCATGGAAGACTCCAAAACCTGAAGTATGCAGCAATATCGGCGGACAAGGTCGGGTTTCCTCATCAAAACAGACATGTGAATCGGACTGCAAAGGAAAGATGAGAAGGATGATTCTTCGATCGAGCCATAATGCCAATTTACGTTTACGACATTGGGCTCATCCTCGACCACCTTCAGAGGAAAATGGGCACATCATCAGAACAGCTCTTGAACTGGAAGAGGGTGGCCTTGACAGATAACCCTGTGTCGAGAATGGGTCCAAACTGGACAAACATTGTTCTACAATCAAGTTCATCTAAAGCCTGGCCTTCGCTACAGTAGAAGTTTTAGGTCAGACTATATGTTCAAGTTTTCAAGCTTTGAGGACAAAAGCAGATACATTTTCCTACCAGAAGCAGTAAAGAGTGGGAATTACGTCTTGAGATTTGACCCTCGTGAAATAAAGGCTTTTATGTTTGGCAGACTCCTTGTTTGAGTTGTTCATTTCAAAACGTGTCGCGTGCTCACTCAAGTCTAAAGCGAACAAGTTTGACGAATTGCCTCGATTATCATTATAATCGTGTTTTTTTTTACTCTCCAGAACCAGTTATAGGCTTCGATAAATGAGCGGGGTCCTCAATATCCTGGTACTTGTTCAGCAGCATGGGCACATAAACCTGGCTGTGAATGCAATACAGAGATTAACAGGTGCAATAGACGTATTGAGATGGAAAGTACAGACTAGATTTGAAGCATCCTGATTTATGGTCAAACCCCCCCAAAGACACGTGAGGTTTTTCTTTCCTGTGTGACATTTAAATGATCTAAGAGATCACTGGATTAGATAATCTAATGGTCATGTCAGGCAAGGTTAGATGAACTCGTGAGATTGTTTTCAGACCCACCGACATTTACAAAACGCTCTCGGCAAAACGTGCTATTGTCATAGCATCAACTCAATACCTTGCCCACGTCAGTGCTTTGAAAGCGTTGTTCAGAAAGTTTTCATAGTCAAAGCTTGATTATGGCTCAATTTGTAAATCAGTATGGTTCATGCGTTCCACATGGTAACTGTAATATGGCTCTATAAATTTGGTACTTTGCATACTGCATAAAATGTACCCACAACGAGAGGCCTGGATATTCCAAGACTTTAAACGAGAATCGAAAAACCCGTTCCTGATACGCCCACTTCAGTATGGCACAGGTTTAGAGCTTCATTATCACATCAAGGGTTTGTTCTTTTTTTGTGAACAGTCTTGTTCAGAGACGCACAGTTTTATTCTTAATGCAAGTCAACTTGTCAATCCACTTTTCCACTCACGCAAAAAGTCCTGCCAAAATGTACTAACTTGAAATGGTACGATATTTCGGGTATTGTATTAAATAGATGTCTCTTGTATAGAGAACTAAATTCAAGAGAATGACTTTGAAGGATATAAAAAAAAACAAAAGAATTTGGACAATCCAGGATGCTGTTCCAAGAATGTGCAAATCAAATAACGAGATTGACTTAATTACAGGACAAAAAGCGCATGGCCTAATTGCCAAAACTCCCTCGTATTTTTTGTTTGTGTGTTCAAACCCAATGACTTTTAATCTCATTGCACTCTTAGCTACTCAAACAACGAAAAAGGTTTATCCTTGAGCCTTAATGACAGAAAGGCCCATATTGCACCAGCACTCTTTCCTTATAGTCCTCTAATCTTGTCTATCAATCAAACACCTATTTCAGGGTGACTAACGCCTACCTTCGTCCGATTTATGGTGCGAGTGGGCTCGAACATCTGTGATTAATCAGTGTTCCATCAACCCGTTTTCTAAGCTTAAACCATGCATCACTAACATCCTGGTTCTAAACCGGTTTCGTCGGTTTTTTAATTCGCCATTCAAGTAAGAATTGTTAATCCCTTAAATTGTTCTTATCAGAGAGAGTTGAGATTTTGCCAATGTGTTAAGACAAATTACTTACTAGTTTCCGTGGACGTCCTTGGTGTGGGCCAATTGGACATCGCGCAAAGCCCTGCTTTTAATACTGTCCAAATGGACGCTATTCTCAAATGGAGAAGCACGTCCCACTTTCTTCATGGGCGAGTTTGGTAAGCTAGTCCGCTCCACTTTCTTAATTTCCAGCCGCGGGGGTGATAATGTGGGTGGTTTGACCACAAGCTTGGGGCTTTGGTTGGGTGAATACTGAGCATGAGCCTTATTGTGCAACGGAGACGACCCTTGCTTGTTGTCACTCGAAGCAAAACTCGACAAGTGCTTTGGCGAGACCGTGTTCATCTGAGCTACCTGACCATTGGGTTTGGATATTTTGGGCGGAGTTGGGATTGGACGAAGGTAGACTTGAGTGGTTTTACTGGTGATTCCGGATTTGGTGCACAAGTTCAAAGCACAATCCGATTTGACGGGCGTCGGCCCATCCGAGTTGGAGGGCATCTTACTGATCCACTCCTCCACCATCCGAGAAATATTCACCGGTTTACTCGGCGGAAGTCCCACCTTAGAAGGTGAGATTGGGGCGGGGTGAATTCTTGGCTTGACCGAGACCACCACCGATGACGAAAGCACGTTTTTGTGGATGTTGCCTTGATGTTGGTGGGAAAAGCCCGGAGGTTGCCTCGGCGATAATACTACTGGCTTTGGAGTCATGGGCTTGACCTCGACAATGAGATCGTTGTTGTTCTGAATGAGATTGGCCACCATATCGCTGGTTTTCTTTGTCCCATTTAGATTGTGTTTGCTGTGATTGTTGTTGTTGCTATTGTTATTATTACTAGAATGAGTGCTGTTGCAGTTATTGTTCTCTTCTTTCATTTTGTGTCCACCAACGGGAGATTGCTTGCCCATTGGGAACGCGTTTGGGGACTCCCGTTCTTCGATCAAAACCGGCTTTGGACTTTTGGGTTCCTTCTTCACAGACGACAGACCTTCTGACGCCAAGACGATATCAGTGAACTGCTCAAGTGTCATGGTGTTGCTTTCGCTGATGTCGACGATGTCTCGGTTATCGTCAGTTTTGTTGTCATCTGTCTCCTTCTTTGGAATCAACGAAGTCGCCGAATCTGTTCGAGTCCTTGTTTGGCCTAATGTCTGTCGGTTACACATGTCTTCCCCGTCCGTTTTGGAAACTTTTGGAGCAGGCTCCTCAGATAACGGATCTGGTTTACCATCTTTGGAGCTTTGAAGTTTCAACTTCTCGAGGATGCGCTTCTTGGCCGTTAACTTTCGGTATTTTCGCAGCTCCATGGACGAAGATCCGCTGGATCGCTCTGAAAGAGAGTTGAGAACAATCAGCTTTGTGCCAAACTTTTGTATTGCAATTCACTGTACTCAATCCCTCACAAAAACACTATCACACTTGCACCGAGTGATTTTTCACTGGATTCATTGTTTTTTTTCTCTTCCATCTCGCTCACAAACCTGTTTTAACATCCTTATTTTTATGACCAATAAAAGCAACCAGATGACATTTCGTCCGCAATAAAAGAGCTCAAATCATCTGGTTTTGAACCGCCCCCCCTCCTTTCCCCCATATTGACAAATGCATAGTTTAAGGCCACCTGCTCGCATAAGAAAGTAGCCATTTGATTAAGGAGTTGAAGCTCACCTTCGCCTTTGTCAACGCCATTGAGGCTGTTGTTATCACTGTCTTCGGTGTCCGTCATTGTGGAATGGTGGAGATCTTTCATGATTCATGGACTTGGAGGGATTGGTTGTCTGTAATGGTATGAGTCAGAGTTTTACACACTTGGTTCAATGTCGACAAATCCGCCCCTGAAGCAGGTTTTGCATTATGCCCAAAAACCGGACTCCCTAAAGTTAAACAACCTGGAGAACGACTCACAGAGTTGATTGGATTTATTTGACAGAACCGCCAAATATTAAAGAAGAAAATTAATTTGCCAAAGGAGTTGAAGTCTCCTAGGTGGTCACAGTAAAGAAAACTCTGCTGTGCACTTGAGCAAAAATGAATGTGAAATGGAACATGAAATAAACTTGTTCATTCTCTCCTCCATCAAACTTGCTTGGTAATCAAAACTTGGTCAAACCGGAAAGGAGGATTAAATAAGCTAAGAGTAGCAACATGTCCTCGCTACTCTATCTATCTCTTTCACAAACACCCTCAATTCTTCTCTAGTTCATGAATGAGCATTCAAGAATAATCTAAAAATCGCGTTTGTTCAGCTTGTTTTTAAAAAGGCATCAAGTTTTGCGATTCAAGAATTTCTTCGCCCAATAAAAAAAAAGAGTCGATTCTTGCAAAACATGCCATTCCACTCATGTTTTCGACCAAGGCCAAGCAAGTGAGAAAATTGTCGCACACCATTGGCAAAGACATGAACCATTAAGATTCACATCCTTGAAACTTAGGCGCACATATCTGCGTATTTACCGCCATCCAACCAGGAGAGATATGATTTAACCTCGCTGGAGTCAGTGCGCACCCTTGCAACACCCTCTGCCTACAGTACTACATGTGTCTCCTTGAGGCGCGAGGAATCGCTCCTTCCTTCCTTCTTTGAAGGTTCAAACGGGGCTTGGTAAAGGCAAGGCCAGCCATAGGCGTCATTAGGACTACAGACCACCAAAGTCTCCTATGTCTCATGAAGGGAATACTCAAAACTTCTCATTCAGTCCAAATTGATTTCCGAACAATTTCTGAGCAAACCATGCAAGTTCATGGCAATTGTGATACCAAGAAGCCCCGATATGGGGGAGGGACATGGAAAAAAATGTGATGCAACGAGTCGTGACACACATTTATATACTGAGACTGAAGGGAGAAAGAGAGATGGATCGAAACGTAGCTCGGTGAGGGCAAAATGTGACATATGTGCACATGGCGTAAAAAGGCAACTTAGCGTATCATTCCAACACTTTCTATGATCTACGTAATGCAATCCTTCGGAGTAGTAATGGAATTACGATTGGAGGTTTACCCTAAAACCGAGGGCACCTCCTTGACCTTTCGCATTCCTAACTTGACTTTCCAGCACACTTGAGAAGTAGGATATTTCGCCAGAAAATGGGATTCTTCATGCTCCAAGTCTGCAATTACCTCGCATTCGTTTGGCAAGATGCCTGAGGAATATTTATTGTTTAATGGGGTCTCGTAACTCTTGAAGATAACTCTTAAAACATGCTTACATCTTTCACTAGTAGCCAAGTTGTTGTACTCGCGTGTAAAATCATAAATTATGAGACATAATTAATGGACCAATGTCATAATCAAGCCCAAATACAAATGGCAAACATTTTATTTCCGCCTCAGGCAGATGATAAACATCGCGAGCTTCAAGTGTTTTCCAAAATAATTAACGAGCAATTATAATTGATATCATTTGGTATTTAAATCAAAACTACACTAAATAATGTTCCCTGCCAATCGAACCTTAGTAATTATAAAAAGCGCAGGATTTACCAAAATTCGAATGATCTATTGTTGCGCCTTTGGTTGATCCGTTCATTGAACTGTTTGTGAGCACTAAATGGAAAGAAATGTCACCACTCTGTCAGGCAAACGGAGCTGTCATGCATCACCGGAGGAACGAACGGTTTGAAGGTTCACGGGAAGAGTCACGTCGTCTCTTGTTGAGAGCGTAGATCTAACTGAACATGAGCGGCGACGACGTCTCGTCGTCGGTGAGGAACTCAGGATGAGGATGGTCTTTTGCATTGATGACTTCGCAGACCCGATCAAACCAGAGTGGCCATTTGATGCCTTGTTTTTCCACGTTTTCCTCTCCGAAAGGTGGGGTCCCAAAAAGAACTCAATTTGTTGGGAATTTTGAAGGTACAATTGGATGGTCAGAGCTTTTCCTAGTTGGGTTAAGATAACGGTTTATGGCTATGGTCACCTTCCCGTGCCTTTAGTTCGACTTTTTCAAGTCACACTGGCAATGGGATCTTTCTTTTTGTTTAGCAGGCCTTCTGACTAACCAGAGCTGGAACGTCTCATGAATGTTTTGCTCGCTCGCCAGCAGAGTCAAGGAAAAAAGTAGTTTGACGTTTCATGGAAAAAAACCCGCTTGTCGAGAACGAGTTTTTGGGAGTCCAACCAGATTATTCAGACTGGAATTGGCGGACCCACGAATGAGCCGCGAGGGTGCGGCGAGGACTTCATGGATACCTTTTTGGCTGGCGAATCCAAAGGGAAAGAGCAATACAGCATCATCTCGATCCATCTTCTCTTTCCCACTATCAAACATTCCACTGCCTTTTGGAAAGTTATTGATTTGCAGGTCGATAAGCATGAGACCCTCCTTCCAGAACCATGACCTTTGATCCCATTCAACCTTTGGATTGGAAAGAAACACTCACAAAGACAGTTCAGGCCAGATGGTGACTAAAGTCATCAATGCTTCTTGTTTGGCTTGAATTTCATTTGCATATGAATACACTGAATGTGAAAAGTGAATACCAGCTTCAAATATCCATTTGATTAGCCAAGAGGTCGATATGTGTCTCAGGTTTCCCCCGTCCAAAACGAGTCCAATGTAGAATAACTCCGTGTACTGGCTGGCGTAATTTTACCTATCTAGTTCAACCCTACTTGAGACGTCCTCGGACTCAAAGGTCACGCCCGAAGCTCAAAGTCAATCCAGGAAGAAACCCAGAAGAAGCTGCATGAAGAACTGTACATTTTCCACATACGTGTTCAAAAGGAAGGGGGGGGGGGAGATGACGATGGAATTCTACAGCATCGTCTTTTCGTGTTCTCTCCAGCTGGGAAGAAAATCAGATGATGCACAGGCCCGGGCCTTCTTGGGATGTGGCCACCTTACCGCAGCCAAGACTCTATCTTTAACCCTTGGAGGACGCCAGATGTGTTTTGACGGCGGAGTCTGAGTGAGGTGTTTGAAATGGATTCTGGATGACTTTCCTTCACGACGACGTACGTACACTGAATTAGTCGTCGTCGTCGTCGTCGAAGCAGCAGGAATTGGATTCCAATACCTTCTCGCAAGCGCGAACAGGATTCTTCTACAGCTACTTCCAAAGTAACATGCCGAACGAAACAGGTTTTTGAAACAAGGTTTTTAGCACACGGTGCATCAGTCGCAGGGAGAGGCAACCGATCGGGCGCAGCGAGGCCATATTTAGTTCATCGTCGATAAATTCCGTTCTCGAATTCTTTGGACGAAACGAGGAAAATGTCAATCGGTAATATTCAACATTTGACTTCAATTTAGGAAGCGCTACACAAGAGACACGGATCGCTAGCATATCTGTTTAAAGAGCCCATTGCGTCACCCTGCTGAAACTTGGCGCCTTTTCTAATGTTCCTGTCCTAAAAACCAGGTGAGACGGAAGAAAAACTTGATAGCTGACACACATGGCTAGAGATGAGCTCAAAATCCTGTTTTTTAATGTTCAAGGTGCTTCGCACCAGGATGCTATCATCAAACTTGTTTCCTCATATATGGAAATTCTTTAAGGCTAAGCTAACAATGAATGACCTTTCCACGCAAACCGGTTCAGTCGAGTACGTGCGGAAATGTTTTAGGCAAGTTATTTAAACATGTGCATGTTGTCTTATGAAGTGTGGACGTTGTTTATTGCTTTGAGAAGAAGGGCTGACGTCATATTATTCTCCACACAAATCAAAACTAATCCTCCAAAGAATCCCGTTATCCAAACATTTCTGTGCTAAGAAAACAATTTCGAATTTGAAAGGTGTTCCCCAAATGAAGGAATATGTTGCCTCGCTTTCAAAACGAGGAGAAAATGCTGAACCTTGGAAGAGATCACTTATTTCGATCTGCCAGATTCACTATACGTATTCATGATAAAACTAACATGAAAAGTCGCTTTTAACTTGAGAACGGTTTCTCGCTCATGTTTCTCTTTGTTAATCAATGCAAGGCGAGTTCAAACTTCATGAAAACGAAGACATATATTGAGGCTCTCAACTGAACAAACGTAACTCATATGATTTGATAATTGTGCGTTGACGGTGACATCCTTTATCCATGGAACACCCTAAACCTGTTTCAACGAATGAAGAGAGATACAATGATATTTTTGACAGTTCTGAGCACAAACTTGCAGAACAAGTCCTCACATATATTTTCGTTTATGGACTCTAAGCATGAATGAGCAATTTGCAAAATTTTGACATAAATAATGGTAATAATGATTGCCCCTCCGAGTGGCTCCAAATCTGGTTGCAAATGGCATCGCTCGTCCGCCTTGTTGGGATGATAACCTGTCAAGTTAAACACCACCTCCAATCCCCTTTGTTTGCTCATATATTACAAAAAGAAGCACTCGACAAGACCAGCTGGATAATACAATGACAACCTTGAATTCTTCATGGACTTGTTACAGAACACTTTTCGTAACAAAAAGGGAAATTGCTAAATCTGCTTGGAAAAACGAGTGTGGCCAAAAACAAGCGTCCAAAGAAAGAGCTAAAGGGAGGCCAGCAACAAAAAGCAATTCATTCTGCAAACCACATGGGTTGGATCGTAAAAAGCGGAACAAGTTTTGTTTTGAGTACCAGGTCAGTTTGGAAGCTGAAAAGAAATGCACGCTTTTATGTAGCCCCCCTTCGATCAAGACCTCACAGATCTTGGTGGTCACCCTGAAGTTGTTTCATTTGACAAATGGCAAGAGGCTTACAAATCTTAGATACGCTGGAGTTTATCTTTCTTTTTGGAAACAACTCAATGGGTTGAACAGATGTGCCAAAGGAGCTCAAAATAGCCTGCCAAGTCAATCTTTGCTCAGGTCTAGGTAACACGTGTGGCTAAAGATACTGTTTTAAAGAAGTTTCTCCCGCCCCAGAAGACTTTGGTCCATCTAACGGGAGCTAAAATTTGTAAAAAAAAAGAATGGAAGATTGAGGTTTCACGACTAGGGTTTCTAATAAGGTTTCATGGATTATGAAATATGTCAACCATTTGCACGAAGGTCGTTCCAGAGACGGCTTTTATAGGCTATTAAGATAGCTCAGCATTCCGGGAGTAACTTCGACTTGATGGACTTTTTGACAATCTTTATGTTAAAACGCATCCGCAGGAAGCATAAAGAAATAATAGTTGGTTCCTTCACGCCCGAGCAAAAGAACTTAGCGGATTTTTAGGAAACTGATCCAAAGTTGACCTCTGCTACATCTACTTCGTACTCTGGCACAGATTTGAGCCAGAGAACATTACAATGGATCAAGACTTACCCGCCCATGCATAGGCTCCAAAAAGATTTAATCGTGTCAGTTTTTTTCGGGGCAGTTACTTCAAGCTATTCCGTGTAGTGCACAATCCAGCGTCAGTATGTATATGAGGTTCACCAGGAGGCGAGGAACGGGTTAATTTTACGGTGGAGGAATATGAGAGACTGGAAATACGTTATGGTGAGTGTGAATGCGAGCATGAGGACCTACACTTCTTTTGTACGTACGTACGTAGCTTTGGAGCAATGAGAAACAACACTCGGATCTCATGGATTCCCGGCAACAAGAATAAAGAAGAAACAGGTTTGAAGTAATTTCAGATCCAGTAGAGCTTTGCCAACTCGACACCCGTGTGGATTGAGTCTCTGCCCTTGTTCGTTTCTTTGTTTTTAATAGATTTCCGAGCTTATATACGTACACATGGTCGAGAAGAACGAGTATGCAAAAATGCAAATGCATGCCAACTCTTGACTATCGCTCAGTTGGTCCAATCAACCTTCAATAAGCATCAGTGAAATTCACTTACAGCACCCAGTTACGACGAGTTTGCTTATCATGGGATGAATTTGGGAAGAGTTTTTTGGTTGTAAATTGTAAAAGAACACGTCTGACTTGTTTGCTCGGGGTAAGTTCAACGAGTGGAAACGTTTTGGCCAAAGTTTTGGAAACAAAGAAAACAATTAATTGGAACGGTGCCCGCGTTGTCTATTGTTAAGGCATTGATCGGTCAAAACAATTAGTTCAGGCACAAACATCGGTGAATTTGAAATGTAATTCAACGAAAAAAATATCGAGTTACCTCTGTGTGCCAATTTTTGATACCCTTCTTGGAATCAGTATGGCATCGGTTAAAAAAAATCTTTCGGAAACGAGTTATTGTGATTAACTTGAAAATTTAGCCAAGAAAAGATAAGACACTTTGAAGTAAGATAAAACGTATAGATGTAGTAACTGACAACTACGTGTGGCAATTTGCATGAATCCTGTTTGATTACGTTTGCATGAGATTTTTGTCTCTGCAGGTCAATTAAGTATGCATTTCTGCACAAGGCACCTTCCAATTTTGACAATGACTTGCCAGGTTACATTCGAAGTCAATTTGTTCAGTCCATAATCCAACCTTTTCAAATTGGACCATCTTGGAATTTCGCTCTTATCAAGATGTTAGGAAGTGTATGATCATAAAGTTTGTGCTGGTTCTGGTTTTCGTTTAAAATTTTGATTGATGAGGAACTTTAAATCCAACTCAAGAAAATTGCGAGAGGTTCCAAAAAATGAAAAAAACGTTCTGTAAAAAAATACTTTTGGACATGCATTAGGGTGTGGATGTGGCATAGTTTACTGCAATGGAAGGGATCACAGGTTCGATTCTCCTCTCTGACCTATCTCAAGGTCCCGTAAACGAAGACCTACTTTAAAGTTGGACCGGAAATAGTTGATGAGCTCAACCATACCTTTACTACAAAACAGAGTGAAGAAAAATAACTTTTAAGGGGTACAGTACTTTTTACTGTTTTATCCGGTTATTTTCAATATTCCTTTATCGTGTTTCAAAGAAGAATCTGGTTTTGTAACCACAAGTTGAAATGGCCGGGTAAAAATTAAATGTTATCCCGCCGTGTTCTCATGTCAAACGCATCTTTTCTCGTTGAAATTACACAAAGAAGTCAAAATTTGGGTTTGAACCATCCTCCTGAGACGTTCAGTGAGAGGTTTCTTTGTTATGCCAACATCAGTGATGTTTTTTTCACCTTTCATCTCATCTCAAATACGGAGGGCTGCCAATCACATGCTTTGAAATCTTACATGTTGGCAATGCATCTTGAAACCAATCTACTACTCAAAGATGTATACCATGTGAACAAGATTATCTTGCTCGAATCCTCGATCATTAGTAGAAATAGGTGCTTTGCCAAAGACCGATCTTAGTTGGTCCAAGACCGGAATCCGACAAAAGGCTCTTTGAATCATCGCTAAAATCAGTTACCAACATCAACTTTGTAGACGGACAAGAACACTTTTGGTCATTCATCTTCAAGCTTCTCTTTTGTTGTATGGTTCAATCTCACTTTTCTTAAATTTCACCATGTAATTGTCGAAAGGCGCCATGTTTCCTTTTTGGCTCTACGAGCTCTTTCCCTCGTTTCCAAAAAGTTTTGGAGAAAACTTTTGCCCTGCATCATTGCAAATGCAATTGTTCCCTCTTTCATCATGTTTTCAGAAGAGATTCTAATCCAATACGTACATAAATACAACTGATCATGGTGAAATATTTGACTTGAACCCACAATTCCAACAAACCTACTCAAGGTCAAGTTATGATAATAAGCGCAATTATCCCCATCAAGCAGGGTTTGTGAGTGAGACCCTCAGGGATTCTCCCGTGATGCAAGCGATAGCCAGATTTCTGCGCGCATCTTTCAGTCCCATCTCCACTTTTCAGTTGTTACCTCAAGTCGAAGATGAACATTGAATATGTATCTATCTGTCTTCAATTTGTCTTACCTGCAATCCGGGTTGATTTCGAACGTGGAGCACTATTGCTAAAACACCGTTGTGTCAACATCCGTTTCACCCTGGGTTGAAAACTCGAGCTTGTCTTCACTCTTCACGTGGACTGAACGATTTTGAACACCAACAAGGAACGTGAAGAAGCGCGCCACTCTCCAAAATTTCGATCCCTTGTCCAAGAGTTCCAGGCTTCCAGAGAACCAGGCGGCGCTTTAGTGAGTTGCAGAAGCTACGTCACACCGCATGCCACTCTCCAACAAATTCGACTACTGCTTTGGTCCCCTTAGAATACCACCATCATGATGATGATCCTGTTCTTCGAACGTGGCCTGCTTCGGGTCCGGAGATGTACGCCATGCACACAGGTACTTTAGTATAACATCTTCTATTACTACTACTCCATGCACTACATCAGAACGAACTTCTAGCGGGAAAGATGAGGATGGATGAAAAGAAAAAGAAAAAATTGTAGCACAACTGGTCGGCGAGGAGAAAAGCCGGTTTTTGATGAACGGACTTGCCTTGTTCGGGGAAGTTCGTCAGAGTTCTTCCAAGCAGCAGCTGCTTCTTTCAAAGACTTTTGAATAGGGGGGTTCCACTTGAAGAATGGACAGCTAACTGGTTTTGATGTTTTTGTGTTAATATTTGGTAATCATTAAAATGTACGCACGTACGGTTCTTCAGTTGGTCATCCAAAACCTCTTACTGGTCTTGTGAGCTGGTGAGCTCCAATTATGAGAAAACCAGACCACAAAGTTAACCTTTGAAGCATTCTAATTTTCATCCCTTGATTGCTATATGACACTTCATAATTCAACAATATTTGAAGAAGATAGGAGCCTAGGGACCTCTTTCGATCGAAAACCAGACCCTCTCAAATCTAAGATCGATTCGTAAATGTGATTGAACTCTCGCAGCATGTCAGAAGTTAAGAGGATGGCAAAACTGGTCCCTGGTTCTTGTTCAAACCTTCCAGTATCTAATCTGAGTTATCTAGTATCTGTCTGGGCAGAAGCCTCATGAGTATTTATCTAATTCAACCCTTCTTGACATATCAGATAACCATAATTCTTCGGGCCTTTCAAGCTCTCAGAAGACAAGAGAAGAAGACATTGATTAAGAACGTGTGCTAGATACCATCACAATTGGCACTAATTCGATTGGGTCACGCTATGGCGGGAAAATGTATTCTTATTTTTGCGGATTTTTGGCGCATTTAGCTCATCAAAAGGTCTTTGTTTGACCTGAACACATTAAGGGAACGAACGTTGGACTGGTTTTCTTACCTATGTTTGGTTGAACGATTCCTAGAGGACACTCCCCTTTTGACGAGAGGGTATTATGGGTTCTTGGAAGGACTCTTCAACCAGGATTACATAACTGCCAATCCCATAAGTTGCCTGTTCTGCTCTGAAGAACCATTGGTTCGGTTTACCTCGACACAATCTGGGGTGGATGGTCGAATCAATCATTATGCTTAACAAAGAAGCTTTACACTAATCTGTTGACCTCTAATAACCTACCAATCATCTGGAATCATCAGCAAAACTAGCAAGTTTGGACCTGCCCATGTGATCAAGATGGTCAACACCAGTCACTGGACTAACCACGTCTCTATGGTCAATTTGTATCTAGTATTTGTCCAGGTACAATCATACATCAAAGTGGTGTTTCTTAAATGGTGGTCGTATGGGTGGGCGAAGGAGGAAAACATGAACATTCGAGTACGATTGCGCAACCTTTGGGCCTATTGTGAGCTTCTTGACTCGATCTAACATTCTAGACAGTTCCCCTAATTTGATAGATTAACAAAATGAGTTGCCGGGTGATGATGCATACGAGGTATTTGCCACAGATTATCAGCCCAACCGGTTGGTGACTTGAATGATGTTGCATGACTTGGAATTGCCGAGAGTGTTCGTTGCCCTTTCCTCTTGTTCTGATCATCAAGGAAGATCCTCCGGAGAGTCTTTTGTGGGATCCACGTTGATTCCCAAACACCACCATGACTCCATCAGACAGGTTACTAAGTCTGAAAGAGTTTGTAAGTCACCATTGATCAGTGTTGCTACACATTCATTTCAGGGTGGTTCAAATCAAATGCATTCCTGTTTAAACCACAGCCAATATAATTTTATGAATCAGAATTGACGCTCAAAAATTGGTCGCAATAGATCCATTGCAATGTAGCACCTTTACAGCCTTAACCTTAAAAAATATTCTTACTCTGGTGGTATGGGATCCCGTATGATCCTACTGAATAACCGGTTCACAAACCAAACAACAAATGCCTTGGTGATCGATTGGCTGTCTGGCAACACTTCAGCAAATGAACCGGGCTTAAATTAAGGCGTGAATAGGGTTGAAGTAAAGCAAAAAGTTCTTGATACTCTCTGAACATTAATCTCCTTCAAATTGAACAATGAGAATCTGACGCTGAACGAACTTCTCTCAAACTGGTTCTTCCTTTGTGCTGGTCATGAATAGTCTTGTGAAGAAAGCTTAGACTTTTTGCACTTCTGAGAAGGCAAATGATAATAAATATGTGGTCATGAAAGTGACTTCCACCTTCAAGGGTCAAAATATTCAGATTGACGTTTGATCGACCTGAATGAATGCCATTCATTCACTTGCCCATTCTTTTCTTTGCTCAAGTTTTTCACTCGAAATTGCCTACTTTCCGTTTCAAATCAATTTTCAGTCCTAAATGAAGGGGATTTTGAAGGAAGTCTGGACATATTCTAAATATTTGCTGGTCATTCAAGTTCCATTAAGAGTCTGAGAGACGAAGCCCAAGTGCATACTGATAAGTCTTTTAAGCATGCAGAATAACGCCGAACGAAAAATTGCTTTTCAGGTAATTTTTTGTTTAAACTTAATGCGGGTCAGTACACAAAAATACTGCAGATGCCTTATTTTTTTAGTGCAACATTCCTTGAACCGATTAAAACACAGCCTTTCCAGTTGAATTTTTTTGTTATAAACAACAACCTTTAAGTCGGTTAAGGCAAACAGAACTAGCTAGTACTACTTCTTCTTCTCTTGTCAAATGCTGGATTTGAAAGATCCCGTGGGAATTCTCAAAGTTGGTCCAACGTTGTCCATTTTGATGCTCTTGACATTTACATGTGTCTCAGTACAGATTGAAGTCTTACTTTGGTACGAAAAATACTCCCAACTAGTTGTAACTTGCTTAACCGGCCAAACGTTTGCAAGGACTCCTTTTCCTTCAAACTATCCTTCTAGGAGATATATCAAATCTGATCAAAGGCCACTTTGAGAGGTGCTGAAGTTTTTTGTGGCCCTTCATTAAACTCCGAGAACTGCATACTCTTTAAACTTCGGTGTTATTGTATCACGTAATTGAACAGGGCTTCCAAAAGGAAGTCAATGAGAGACCATTCATTTACGGTGACCTAAAAAATTGCCGGAATGAAAGGGTTGTCATCCATTACCCACTTATGTTTCTGCCTTTGTCATTATCGTTATCACAAGGGCCCACTGCATTCATGTCCAAAACTTGATTGGACACGTAGATCCAGCCGCACTTCTTTCCAGGAACCTGAGTCATTCAGCCATCAAATCCAACCGGATATTGTCCGCGAGTTGAATTGCTCAAACCTGTTTCTTCGAGCCCTCGAAGAGGTGCCCTGTCACTCAAAGAAAACAAACTCCATCTTGCCAGATCCCTCTAATAACAACACCTGCCATACGGACTATCAAATCTCGACATCTCGAATTATCTCCGCTCTTTGGTATATTTACAGATTTCATCGGGTCCCATTAGCCAAGGGATCCGATTTCCACTCAACCTAGATCTGTTTGTAGGTCTGGCTCAAAACGAGTTTTTAGGGTCAAAAGCAGGTGCTAATATTTGTTTCTCAAGCCATGGAGATAGTTTGCTCGTACGTACTACACTCACCGGGCTTAACATCTGCATGTAGTATTGTAGCTGTATATTGTAGATAGAAGTATATCCAAGCTTGAAACTGTGCGTAGAACTTACCAAGCAAATCAGGCAGGCTCAATTCAAAATTTGAGAGAGTCGAAAGACCGGTTTTCGAGTGGGTTCAAATCCATATTTTGCCTGCGAGGCAAGCTTTTCTTCGCTTTTGGCTTCTAACAGAGGAACAAGAAATATTCTATTAGAAGACACCAACGAGTTGAAATAGAACGAAGACTTTGTCATGTTCAACGCTAATTGAAACCTCGATAGCGAATGAAACTGCTAGACGAGGAGGAGTTTAATGTGCAGATTAACAGGCCATTAATCGAGTTCACACGTGTTGACCGCAAATTTGCAATCCCTATCCACGTTGATAAACTGTCTTTAAGAGCCTCACAAATCTTGTCCATTGTGGAAGCCAACGTGTGCGTCATTGCGGTATTCCACAATCCGACCGCCAACACATATGGAGAACTCTTAATCTGGACAACCAGGCTTCCAGACCGTAAGAATTGGCATTCCATTTCCAAGGTTTGCTTGATTTGAATTGTTTCAAAATTCTTGAATGCTATAGCTAGTACCTTTTTCGTTTACCGTTTTCAGAAAATGGAATGACTCTTTTGAATATGATACTTGAACTAAACATTTTCAAATCTAATTCTGAGGTAATCTTGCAATGATAAAATATAAAATAAACATTTTCCATCCATCCACAAGACTCTGAAGGTTGGATTAATTGATTAGTTTTACTCTAGGGCTCTAGTTCAAGACAGCTTCAAGGCATGACTTCAGGCAAATTTCTAGTGTTTCTATGACATTCTGTAACTGCATTAAATGACTAAGACGCTGCTCAGTTGTTTGACCCAATGTGCTTAGGTTTTTATATTTAAAGCACAAAAGTGGCCAGAAATGTTGATAAATAAAATTCCTGAAAGACGCCACAAATGTCAGCTGATATGCCCTAATCAGCGCCTCTTGTGGTTATATTGAAACATTTAATAAATAATATAACCATACGGCAACTTTGTTTCAATTTGACCACAAGAGGCGCTGATCAGGGCATATAAGCTGACACTTTTTGCAGGGTTCATAAGTGTATTTACCTCTTGACGGAGGATTAAAGTAATCAAGCTAAGGTTTATTTTGTCAAGTAATGTTTCAAGTTTATGGCCATTACTTCTTTTCAATTCAATTAATTAAGCAGTAAAGGTGATTTTTGTCTGCTTTGGACACCTTTCTTTTGCGTTTGTTGGACTTTTGGACACTTCGAGACACCCTTGGGGTATTTTTGGACACTTCTAGACACCTTTGGGGTATTTTTGGACACTTTTGGACGTTTTTGGACACTAGGGTGCCCAAAACCACAGACCATATCTAAACCTTGCTTTGTGCCAGAAAAAAGGACAACTTTGCTTCATCAGCTGGTACATAACGCTAGTCCCTAAAATGGAGGGAATATCGAAATTTTCAAAATTTTGCCAGCATGGCCAAATCTTGAACAAACTTAGCTTACTTTACATACTTTGTTCTTCACGCGATTGAGCCTCGATACTTCAGATACGCGGTCGACCTGAGACCTGAGAAGATAGTAGCGCTGCCGAGCCAAGTTTTCCCTTTTTCTCTCGCCAAAGGTGACACCTAGGCTTTATATGATGTGTCCAAAACTCTCTTGATACCGAAAAATGCCCATCCTGTCCTCCATGCACACGTCACCAAAAAGCTGACCCTATATCTTAAAACGTCTACACACTTTGCTTGGCTCAAAAAAACTTTTTTTCGCGCTCTACTTATCCCGTCAATTTCTTCTCATCCTTGAAATACGATGTCCAGGGTTAGAGTTCTCTCAGTACAACAGAAAGATCGGAGACACATTAAGGGGATATAGGCCAGTCTTTGGCCGCCCATATATTTGTGATTTGATCAGGATTTTAATGATCTTTGGACGCCTCCCAGTCTGGGATGGTTGGAAAACCCCGCATAATATCAGCGATAACTAAATCTGGCCGATTTCTTGAAAAACAGAACAATTCGATGACAACGTGGCGATTTTTCTTTGGAGTCTACAAAATACTCGTTTCCAACACCGTGAACTCGTAAAGCAACATCTGATTTGGCTAGTACATGGACGCTTACTCGTGGTTTCTTATTCAAACAGGACGTTATGCCTTTAGATTTAATTGGTCTGCTTAAAGCCATTATCATCATCGTGGAGTCTAACAAGATTGAGAAGGAAGCTAAACAAGAGACCCGTTTTGCTAGTTCGTCTCGCCCCTTTGGAAAGTCCAAATCCACCAAATAAGTCTCAGGTTTTAAGAAGAAGAGGCAAAGAATTCTCGAAACTAATCATTAGTATGATCTACGGCCTTTTTGAAAGACTTCGTGTCATGACGTGTTCGACGAAAAAGAACCATTTCAGAGAACACTGACAAAATTGCCAATAACTGAACTTTACGCACACCTCAGCGAAAAACACCAATCTGCCAACATAAACAGAGAGAACGTAAATCACTTGTCGATGATTGTTTTTGAGAACATGAGCAGCCAAGTCAATCTTTTGTTTTAAGAAGTGTCTACCTTTGGAAATATTGGCATTAAATCACAGCAAAGACACTTATTCGAGTCCATCTTTTTTGTCTATGTGAAGGAAGAAAGACTGCTAACAATAACGCTCCAAGTTTTCGTTCATTGAACTCTCAAATGTACAATGAGCAAAGTATGAACTTAATTTTAACCTTCAATTTTGCACTCATCAAGAATTGGTAATTATTAATTTTGGTAATAAAAAGAATTGGTAGTTGGTAATGAATGAAATGTGATATAATTACTAATCCAATCGCATAACAATCACAATCCGATTTAATGATTTCGTCCAGGGGCAACTACATTATTCTTAGGTTCAAAACAATGGTTAGAGTGATATCTAGGGATGGGAAAAAAGCGCAAATAAACGTAGGCTTTAAATTACCAAAATTGCACAAAAACCTGCGTTAAATCGCAGAACAGAATGCAGAAAAATGTTGAAATCGCCAATAAAACTCCATAAAATTGCAAGAATACACGCCATTCAAAAATGAATTGAAAACAAAATAAATTGTTACCATTGACAGAAAATATATTTGTATTCAGGTGCAATTATTGTGCTCTAAAAATATGAGATGGCCAATTTTCATTGAGATTTTCGCTATTCTTGTTTTATTTATATAAATTGGCTGAACTTTTGTGATGTGCGTTGAAAAATATTGACCCTTCAAATCGGAAGAAAAATCTTCCAACACTTGATATTTTTTAACATAAAAAAACATATTTTCAGCAATTTGAAAATTTTAAGCCAAATTTCCGAATAAAAAGGGCCAATAAAGACGGAAAGTGCCGTAAGACAAAAAAATAGTTTACGTTACGAAAAATATGTTTGCACTTTTTGCCTGTCCCTAGTGATACATTATATTCTTTTATCGAACTTTGACTTTACAAGTATAACAGGCCATGGATATGGAAGTATTCAAAAGCCATTGTAAGTCAATAAGCACTCTTCAAGGAAATACTTAAGTACTAAATAATCTTTAATGAAATCTTATCTACGTGGTTAGTTAGCATTTAATGTCCATAAGTTCTTAATCCTATAATAAGTTTTGTTTCGTTTTTCTGTCCTTTTAGTAACAAATCGGTTGAATCAATGAAGGCCATAAAATTAAACACAATTTTAAAGTAAAGAATTGCTAAATAAAATTAAAAAATACAATAAAAACAAAAGAAATAAAAGAAATAAAAAATCCATAACTTGAAACCTGACTAAATGTGTTTCCCAGAGCAACGTTTCCCCAGACTTGGAAAAATCATTTTTTGAGGATATTCTTTGGGGAAAAATCGATTTTCAGATGTAATTTGGCTTTATGTGCATGAAATGTTGTCTTTTTACTTTGGTTCTCCATGCTTTAAAAGATAGCGCAAATAGATGTTTTCATTTACCATTATTACTTTTTAAATGACTAGAAGGTGTAAATGAGTGGAATTTATAATCATGTCTTTAGAAGAGCTTGATATTTTTTTGCATCATCAATTCAAAGACAATTTGCACCGAAGATGGTCAATCCAAAATTTGGTCTCAAATCTCTTGATAACAATGGTCAAAAAAATATTGGTTTGTACAGGAATGAGTCAAGGATGACTCTACGGAGGATTCACTTCAAGGTCGAAGGACCTACAGCTTAGGGCCAACACCGGCAATTTAGGACATGCGATGACTGCCTTTGATTCAATAAATTTTGATTATTTTGCTAATAACATTTGTTTTTGAGTGAATGGTGGAACATAACAACATTTTAACAGTGGCAAATAACCAGAGAAATGACGTGTGTTCAAGTGAATGGATGTATTTTATAACATTTCAAGGAGAGTGAAAGTCATGTTACACTCCAATATAAGTCTAACGTACACTTATAATTTTCTTGTCCCTCATGGTGAAAGTGCGTCTCAGGAGCCCCATCATTCCCTTCACCCGCATGACGATATCAGCACAGTGTTCACGGAATTTCATGTTCCGATCGAATATGATACCAAGGTCTGTTTCCATGTCTACACTCTCAAGTTCCTGGCCTTTCAGGATATACTTGGGAGTGGTTTTTGGCCTCATTCCAAACCTCATCATCTTACAATAATCCACATTGAAGGTTCCATTATTTGAGGCCCATTCTTCAGCTGAGTTCAAGGCACTTTGGGCTCATTTCTCATCTTGAGGTTGCAAGATAATCCCAATGATCTTCAAATCATCCGCAAATTTTAGCATCTTTGTGGGTGCAGTCCAATCCAGCCATGAAGGCACTCTCTTGTGGTTGATTAACCATTGATGTCTTGTGTTGACTAGTCTTCTCATAGTTGATCTTTCTCAAAATTAGTCTGTCTCTGTATCTTAGGGTTGCCACTTCAATTCCACGTGCTTGTTCTTGTCTAATTGGTGATGATTCCATTGCTTTTTCCCATTCATTTTCATGTTGAATCACCACACCAAAGTTTGCAGTAGTGACAAGAGAATACCAATATTCCCTGAATCCTACGATCCATTTCTTGTCCATCTATCTATCCATTGAATGATCTGAGAGTAAGATGAAATGCTCAAAAGCATGCGGAAGAAACACATATGTGACGCAAATGACTTTGAGTAGTTCTCATCAATAGAGAATACGATGTTCTTTGATTGGAAGAAAGAAAGAAAGAAGGATGAAGTCAAGCTCTCTTTTTCTTTGAAGGGCCACACACGACCCATCCAAATTTTCTCTCTCAATTAGCACGACTGGGTCTCTCTGTGCACTAAAACACTAGAATGTGACACTTGGAGATGGCAAGATAACCAGAATGATCGGTAAATCCACAAAGCTTTTGAGTGGCATCTTCTTTGAAGCTCAATTCACAATGGTCGCACATTTCTCAAGGTGACCAAATTGATTAGGGTTGGTTCATAACCTAAATTGACCACTTCTATCCAACATTGAACAACCCTCTCCAAAAATAGTTCAAAGACCACTTTTAGATACTGGCTTAAAATATTGAGTTAAAAGAAAACAAAAAGAACACAATTCTTGTTTTAAAGAAGATAAGAAATGTTGCCCCTCTCATTGAACCTCTCGTTCAAGTGGTCACCCTGTCAAACTAACAAACACTGACACCACGTGGAGAATTCTCAAACTAAACCAGGGTTGCCATGGGCAAAAGAAACAATATTATAATAGATTATTGATTCCCGTAAATCTTTCAATAACTTCAAAGTTTCAAATCGTTTTTCAAAATCCAATGGAATGAGCTTTGCTCATGAAAAGAAATGAATAGATTGTAATAAGATGTTTGAGTGGCGTCCCTGCCTCTCTCTTTTTTCCTCGCAAATATGTATGTTGAACTTCTCTCAACCTAGAATTAATGACGGATCAGTGATGATCCAACGCAAGGTGGATTGATGACGTCAAAAATACTACTCTGAAATTCGTCCTGTAGTACAGTGGTTCTTGAATGAGTGTACTCAAGACGAATTTCAATGATCGACAGAAAACCTATCATTGTAATTGAATGAGTGGTTTTTGTACCCAAACAATTGTTCAATAATTTTTTTATTGATCTAAGTCTCAGGAACCTTGAGATGCAGTCATAATATTCATCAATTATTTAGCTGTCCTTTGTCTGCATGAAATGGAAACATTCCGTTCTCTTAAGACTATGACTACCTCTGGTTTTGGGAACCAATGAACTCCACAAAATTTGACAAGGGAATAAAAATGGCTCAACAACTGGTTGCTTTGCCAATTTTATAATTTACAAGTGAGAACTTATGGAGTTGCGGTTAGTGCAGCATCCTGTAGTTAGAGAAGCCCAAGGTTCGATTCTCTTCCTCGACCTTTCTCAAGGAAGCTTGCAGACGTTCATCTACACGCACATACGGACAGTCGCTCTAAAATCGGACTTACAAAAAAACACAAACAAAAAAATGACGATGAAATGGTTAGCTTCACTGGAGGACTTTGATTTTTAATTTAAAATAAAAAACGGGACTTATCTCCCGTTAAAAAAATATTTTTGATAATGACTGATAAGACACAGATAAGGATCTAATGAATCTTAACCGAAACAGAAACGGAGTTTTTTTACAATTTGAAAAGCTTCATGACTTTTGAAATTTTATGATTTGCCAGAAAAAATACTGAATCATTTCTTGCTCAATGTGTATTCCTGATGAAAACTCGCATAAAAAAGATGAAATATTCTAGTGTTGTTGGGTAAGTGCGAGAAAAGCGAGCAATCATCATTATCGTCTTTGGCATGGCTGCCTTCGATGCTTCGATTCTGTGGGAAAGGGTTTGCTTAACTTCTATCCATCCATCCTCTGTGAGGGTACGAACAATCTGTTGGATGGATGGGTAAGTAGAGTGGCATGGGCTGGATGGAGACGACAACAATCATACCCGTAATTTTCGTTTGTTGAACCCCGTTGAGTCCGTTCATGATCGTCAACATCAGCTGAGTCAGTAAAAACAGAGACTACGGAGCAATCTAAACCAGTTTGATCTAATTTTGAAATCATACCAGTTCAAAGAAAGTCTGTAGGGAGCCTAAATGTCTTGAAATTACTTTGAAAAAAAGAACTGTAGGAATTCACTCTTGGCAAAGATGTTAGATTTCGACTCTATTTTGGCCTGTTACGTTACAGTTGTGTAATTGAAACTCAAAATGGTCAATTTGTTTAATGATAAAAACGCGCAAAATATGAAGAATTGAGCAAAAACTAAACCAAACTATGGATAATACCTAGTACAGAGTCAAAGCTCCCATATCGACACATGAAGTGGCGGTATTTAAAATCAGTGCCCCCAGGTGTTCCAGATGAAAACGCGCAAGAAAGCAAGAAAATTTGCCAAAAACGCAAGAAAAAGCGCAAGTTTTTTGGTTGCACATAAGAGAGCGCAAGAAAAACGACGAAGCGCCCAAATCGAAGCTTTCTAGAGCATGAAATATAGGCGCATTGCTAAAAGTGCATTGAAATCAAGAGGTTCAATAAAAATGGCACAAGTAACAAGTAAGTCGTCATGGTTAAATAAAATCTTTTTCAATCTTTTTATGCCTAATTTTAGTGAAGTCTAGCCTGCTTTGTTTTTCAGTGGTTATAATGGTAATTCAAATGGTTAAAATGAATATTATCATTGACAAGTTGAAAATTATTTTTAACAATCAACAGGATATTTGAAATCAGATTATTTGCAATTTCACAAACATTTCACAATATCCTGACCTCAGAAGTGACCCCCAAGACTGCAATTCACAAATATATTAATTGTATATAAATGTATGTATCCCATTATACAATGATTCTCGCAATGACCATATCATTAAAAGAATTATAAAGATATTATAATACACTCATACAAAAGCCACAGAAGCTGAAGTTAAGAATGCATTCATAACTCCATTACAAAGCTTAAGTAGTAATTTCAGTGTCAATCTGATGAAAGAAACCATAAAAGACAAAGAATACACTTTTCGCATCATGTTTGGTAAATTAGGAAGCCTTAAGAAATTCCTCAGCCATATGTTTTTGACTCTTTTATGTCAGAAAAGAAATATATTTAGTGTCATAAACTGGCCAAAATGAAAGATGAACTGTTAAAAAAAAGAAAAACACAACTTTTTCAATCTTTAACATATTTCATACTGACAGGGTATTTGTTATTTTTGCAATATCTCTATTGCAAAACTTCTATTCTCATATTGAGCAAAGTTTGTCTCTGATTTAAAAAATACTAAGATTTAGCAAAAGTACTTGTATTTTGAAAAACTTTCATGCTCACTTCACCATTATGATTTGATATTGTGGATCCAGAAATTGTTTCAGACTAAAATTTTGCAGATTTTGTGCTAAAAGTAAAATTAGGTGGTTCTAATGGTACCCAAAAACCATTTATGTCTGGGCAAGTTGAAGGTTTTGAGTAACGTCCACTAAAAACGTATTTTGAGGGTGTCAGGGGGGAAAAGTAAAAAACAGTTTTTGTTGTCAGCATGTGTAGAAGGTTAACATTGTTGATCAATGAATTCATTTCAAGTTTCTTGATCAAGATGGCCCTTTAAATTGAATTGAAGCTGTGCCTAAATTCCTAGAATCCCATTTTTGAAATAGGGCTATTAATTGAGAGAATGCTTAAACCCTTAAGTACAGTTGCTTTCCTGACCGCCAATTTGAACCAAATGTTAGCTTAACCATCTGTGGACCTTAGAAAAGTAAAACTGATATGATGTAAAGTATGAGCAAAATCAAGCCAAAATTGTGCTTTTTAAAAAACCTACTTTTATAAAAATGACTCCTTTGAATGGTAGATGACGTTAGTGTAACCTCAATTTCAAAAGTTCGTAACCGGTTTGTGACGCTTATTTGAAAAAGATCATTGGTTCAGGAGGTCAACATTTAATGGAAATTTAAAGTAATGACAAAAAATGCTTGTTCATATTCGTAAGTAGAGATTTCAGGTCATATGTTTTGTGCTTGGAGATGTATGCTTGAAGCATACTTCATCAATTGACTTCCGCTCTTTTTGAGTCTCTTTAACGTTTTCAGGCTTTTAAGACGACGCCATATTAAAGACACCTTCTTTTTAACGGCTTTTTAACCCAAATTTTCATTAGAAATGCTCTTGCAGGCTTAAAATACCCTTAAAGTTAATAATGGAAGCATGCTTGCAGCGTGCTTTGGTGCGGACAAACTATATGAGCCATATATTCCAGTGCTTTGTGATTGACTCAAACTTAGGAAATCATTTTTTGATTCGTGATATGCTTCAAATATCACCTTTCACTGTTTTTTTAATGTTTGCTTCCTGTTTTTTTCATTTTTTTCAGGGAGGTACCTTAAACGTACCTTTAACCTTAATCTTTAGGCCAAAATGTCAACTTATTATGAGGTGTGGTTTTCGAACAACGTTCGAAATTAAATCGATTGACTATTTTTTTAATTCGAGTGGCATAAAGAACGTGGCAGTTTTTTGAAATTGCAATATTTTTTAACATGTTTTTGATTTTTGGCATTTTTTGCCAACAAAACTCATGACTCATGATGAGTATTTCAATTTTTGGCACTCATGCCGTGAATCACTGGTAAATATTTTTCGGCTTTGGTCTCCCCGTTGCTCTTCAAATCATTGTTGTATTTTCCCTGCATAACCCAGCCAATGATTAAGTGAACTTTTTGCGCAGAACGAGTTCCTGGTGCAGTACTCGAGCTTTTCACAATATCTAATTCTAGACCCTATCACTTTTAAAAGGCATGATGAGCACATATTTCACATAAAGGGTGGTGTCATAAGATGGCAATTTAATAGCACCTTGATATAATTTCGGGCGTCGCCATTTGCTGTCTTGAGCCTCGAAGAGAAAGAACAAAGAAGTGGCCAGGTAAGCAATTTTTCTCGAGACTTAGACACTAGATAAACCATCAACCAAGATAAACGAGAGCGGAGAGCGCAGATCCCAGACCCTGAAACCATTTCAATAATAAGCCCATTACCTTCATCTCATTGGGGTGCCGTTAACCTCAACGATTATTTGAGTCAGAATAGCAGGCGTAACTTGTGTTTGCATCAGGAAACCTTTACGAACAAGAACAAGAATAAAAACAGTGCGCAATGTTTTCCCAAATACTACAAAACCTTTAAATTGCACAAGTTTTCTTTACTTACTTCATTCGTTCATTCCCGCTAAAAATATCTCGATATCCAGTTTCTCGGATGATTACATTTTGTATCAAGTCCAATAGGACATTCAATTGTTTAGTGAGTGTATCACAAACATGACAGAAGTGGAAAAAATCAAGCTAAAATTGAAACTTACTCCACTTCCGTTGGAAGGTGGATTCATTCGGGAATTGCGGGTAATCCTGACCAGTGGTCAAAGTCCCTTAGAGGATCAAAAACAAGAGGATCCAAGCGATTTGAACTCCTCCTCAATCTATTACCTTCTTCATGGAACAGAAGTCTCTAAGTGGCACCGAACTATTGGAACTGACGAGTATTTTGTATGGAACAAAGGCAATACACCCATGATTTTGCACGAGATTGATGTCGACAACCACTACAAGGTTTGTATTAGAACGTTATTTTGAAACATCTTTTTTTTGAGACCTTTTGTTCTTTAGAAAACCGTTCTGGGTGATCCATTTTTGGTCCCAGGGGCTGTTTTTCAATATCTAATCAAAGCAGGTCATTGGGTGGCTGCTGAACTCGAGAGTCAACTGAAAGATGATTATTGCTTGGTAAGGGAAAAGATGGTATACCATTCATGCTCATTCGTCAGCCATTTCTTCAAATATAAAGCTATCTTGAATTCCAGATATCTTGTGTAACTGCCCCACCTTTTCAATGGAGTCACTTCGAGGCTCTTTCAAAAGATGACAAAGGTGCAGAATTGCGAAAATGTTGCCCAGAAATTCCATTTGGAGATCGATATTTCATTCATCCCTCAGGGTTAGAAGAACTCAACACTTTGGGAACCTCTCTTTAACTTGCATCTTTCGTTCCTAATGAAAATGCATTGGAACCTGTATTTGGATCTATGGCTTGATCTCGTTTCCAATGAACCGGGAATGAAAAGGGAATTACAGTATGAATGAACAAATTTGACGTTGATCTGTGTTTTTCACTCAATTTCTCATTTCTACTTATTCTGGACTCACGAGGAATCGGTCCTAGAGCGCTCTAATCGGTCCGAGAAAAGAGCCTTTGGAAAACATTTCGAAGGACAAATCGGCGACCAAATTTTCAGTCGTACGATGTTTCTTTAACAACATTAATTCATATGAGGCGTAATGAATGACAAAGCAGATAGGGAGATTTACCATTTGATTTACAACCCCTCCTACAACAACAGAAGAACATTTCCAACATCAAGGCCTTCCTAAAAGAAATATGGGAAGACATATCCAAAGGACAACAGGGTCCAGAACAGCAGTACATCAACTCCCAAGTCATACTGATCCACAACCAGGTACGAACAGCCAACCACCTGATAGACGATCTATTTTCATTGGCAGACATTGAGCCACCCAGACCATCCCTAACCCGACGGCCCAACCGATCTGCACTGCTAATGGCCGGTCTAGCAACCATTGGGTCCACGCTAAGCAGTCTAGTGTACTCCCGATTCCTTTCGGTACGAATTGATAAGATTCAGCAACAAGGCGACTCCCTAGCCCACAACGTAGAGATTCTAACACGCAAAGTTGATGACAACGCCTATAGAATTGGCATTCTGGAAAAGACGATCCCAACTGGTGTTGCAATATGAAATCGAGCAAGAAAGGGAAATGCACCGTGGCATGATGAACATTGACACCAAATATCGAGCCCTAACAACATATTCCCAGACGCTTGCAGAAATCCCTTAGATCAGTTCAAGGATTTCGAAAAATAATGGATTGAGGTCGAAGCTTTGTTATGACTAGTCTTGGTCACCCAGGGTGATGATCAAGTGGGCTTAAAATATGTTCAAATAAGATATGGTATTCATTTTCTGGATCTTGTTGGTCAAATTTCAACTTTAAAACTTAGCAATAACTAAAACTGCCACTGAAAACTTGCTTTAAACATATTTCGAAGGATATTTGTATTTCGTCTCCCCTTAATCAAAAGAACTTTTTTCGATCTTCGAGTTCAAGTTTGATCACGCTCAAAAAAGGAGGAAGCTGCTCATCTGCTTTCCAACTGTTTCCAACACAACCAAAAACTGTCCTTCTAGGCTGTTGGTAAAATCAGGCTGAATTGGCAGCGTGCCTTAGTGGCTGTGACCAAGGATAGTCATAACAAAAAGCTGCGAAATTTGTCTATATCTAAAGATGTCCTTGATCAGTTATAATCACTAGATAGCGTGCAAGCTTTAGTCTGGCTGATTTGGCAAGCGAGGCGGAATGCGTTGAATTCATGAGGAAAATGTCGCCATCACAACTGTTGAGCGGACAGCTAGTGTGACCAAACATGCGAATCAAGACCAACTTTTCAAAACTCGTTCTTGAAGCCACTTGTCTTGTCCATATATGCAATGGATTAACCCTACATAACACAAAAGCTTAAATTTGTGTTCTTCCTACCAATGACTTATTCAACGTATTGGCAAAAAAGTTCCCAGTTGTAGTGATGGGACGAGACGGTATTTCCAATACATGAGACCAACTGATGCCGGTCTCAATTAATACATCTCAGAAGCTGGCATCAATTCTGTATCAAGTCTTACGAACGAAAAGACAGCTACAAAAGGTGCCCGCCACTGATTGAACCTACTTGTGTTAACAATTTTGTTGAAGCATGTAATCAAAATGTAACTCTCTTTTGAGGTATGTGTACTATGCATGGAGACCATGATCTTTATTGAAGCCGTATCAAGTAGCTTTTTTAGCCGAAATGGTCTGTTTCAATATGATTCCTTTCATTTTCAAATCTTAGGTGCTAGTCACACTTCTTAGCCAGGTTGACTAGAATGTGTGGAAATCGGATTCCACACATTATTGAATGAGTAGTTTCACCAAACTAGTTACCAAAGGAGCTAGCTAAGAGTTCTAAAAGATCCAAGTGAATGAATATCAGAGCTGGGCAAGAAAATAGGAATTGATAAACTAATCGGTGGAACCAAGGGTAACGTCAGTTTATGACGTGTCAATGGACCATCCACCTTCCCGATTAACCATCTTTTGCCCTTCAAAGTCTGATGAAGACTCTCAAAGTTCTTTTGGTCTTTTAAAAGCCTTAAGTGATACTGAGAAGCTCCCAAGAAGCCCCAGCCTTTGACATCAATGATGATGTTCGAAAACTCCAAGCAGTTCCAAAAACGACATTGGGAGACAAATGATGAAGAAATGCAAAAATGATTAATGCTTCCAAATGATGATCTGTTCTCAAAACCTTCATTGATATGCTTACCTTTAAGAATGAAACCGAATGAGTTAGTGAGCACAGAAAAGAACCTCCAGCCTTTGGATCTAATCGAGTTGGCATGTTTGGCATTTCATGTACCTTAAGGTGAAATTTTAAAAATGTGATCCTTTTTTTGAATAATCTTATACAGTCAGGAGCAAAAGTATTCGTAACCTCGAAAATTTTATTGATTTTTAAATGATACTCGATTTTTGAAAAATACATTTAAGAACCATTTTGCTCCTTAGTTTTTCTTTTATCATTTAAAAGCTATGATACTTTTCTTTTTTAAAAATTTACAAGATTTTGGTTAAAAAACTGCTCAGAAAATGTTTTAGACCAAGAGCAAAAGTATTCGTAACATTTTGTCAATAGTTTATTGAATGCCCTTTTTTGCTGAATTACACTTAAGAGACGTTTTTTATAATCATTTACAAGATTTTTACATACTGTACATCTGAAGGAATGTTAGCCCATTCTTCATAACAGATTTGCTCCAGTTCGTCAATGGATGAGTGTAATCGAACGAATTCAGCTGGGGATTCTGGGGCCAATATGGCTAGGGATAAGTCAGAACTAGGTTCGGACATTTCATAGTTTTAGTTTGGTACTGGAGGAAAAAATTCTTATTTCATTGATTGTCAAAATGAAGACAACGAATTGGGCTCTCGAATTTTGATTAAGTTTTATGAAGGGTAAGTCTCGACTCTGACGTATCCCTAGCCATTTTGGCCCCAGAATCCCCAGCTGAATTCATTCAATTACACTCATCCATTGTCTTTGGACATCTTGCACGGATACGGACTTTTAATTCTCTCCAAAGGTTTTCAATTGGATTAAGGTCCGGATTCATGGAGGGCCACTCCAAGACCATAATCCGATTGTCCTTCAACCATTTCTTGACCAAAATGCTGTTGTGCTTAGGGTCGTTGTCGTGCTGGAAGACGAACTGTCGACCAAGCCGAAGTTTCCGCGCTGAACTCTGGAGATTCTCAGCCAAGATATCCCGATAGTCTTCTTTTTTCATTGTCCCATGAATTCTCACGAGGTTACCGGTGCCTTTGGCGGAAAAGGAGCCCCATAACATGATCGATCCTCCACCGTGCTTGACCGTAGGGATGGTGTTTTTTGGATGAAACGCTTCTCCTTTACGTCGCCAAATCCTTTGAACATCGTTGTGACCAAAAAGCTCAACCTTTGTCTCATCTGACCAAAGAATCCTGGACCAAAAGTCACTGGTCTTGTCAAGGTACTTCTTGGCAAATTCCAAGCGAGCCTTCAAGTGTCTATCCTTGAGCAAGGGAGTCTTCCGTGGGCGACAAGACTTCAATCCTGCTTTGTGAAGTGAGCGAGCAACAGTAAACCTCGAGATGGACAATCCATTTTCACTGAGACTGTTCCGGATGTCCTTGACCGTTGTTCAAGGATTATTTGTGACCCCTCTGACAATCTTCCTCTCAAGTCTGGCTGACAGTTTCCTTGGACGACCGGATCTTTGGAGGTTCTCAACCGTTCCGTTCTTTTGTGCCTTCTTCACGACGTACTGAATCGTTGAAATCGGGATGTCCAGAAGCTTCGAAATGGCTCTGTAGCCCTTGCCTCCATGATGAAGACTTACTATCTTCAACTTCAAGTCCTTGTCGAGCTCCTTGACCTTGGTCATGATTGGCTGACTGTGAAGCAATTGTTCAATTCCGTAAAATTTAGAATCTAGATTTTAATTTTAATTTTTTTCTGTTTTGTTTTGTTTTGCGGATTTTTTACTACCGCTACAAGGAATGCGATTCCCTGTAAATGGAAGGATTTCTCCCGACAGCTTCAATCCGACCCCAACAGGATTCGAACCTCGACCGTCTGGGGAAGCACTTACACTCGGCTCTTATGGTGCATAAGGAGCAATGCCAATAGGAGATAAGCTCGTATTTACGAGTAATAACATGGAGAAATATCATGGAGAAAAAAAAGAAAAAAAAACAGAAAAATAGAGTACAAGAAATAAAACATCAAAAAAAAAACTGCGAGAAAAAGGGATCTGGACCAAGGAAGTCATAGTACGAAGTAATTAAAACTGTGGAAAGTGTCATGTAAGTATAAAAGGAAATGTTGGAGCATTTTTGTCTGTTTTTGGTTTTTAACATTAAGGATGAGGCTAACGTGGAGATATGTCGAGATCTTTGAGGACACTTCGGAATTTCTGCACATTCTGGTAGTCGCGAATTTCGGGGCTGAGTTTATTCCATGATCTCATCACCCGCACACTGAAGCACCACCATCGAACGGTACTCCTCGTTAACGGAATATTTATGCGGGGGAAACTCCTCAGTGCTATGGGAAGAGATTCCCATACACTTGTGTACAGCGCTCAAGGATTGGTCGTACATAGGTTTTAAATAGTTTGATTAAAGTTTTTGGTCGTCTGGATTCAAAAAATCGTTTGATAACGCCGCACATTCGGTTTGCCTTCATTGCAACCTCAGACGAGTGCAAGGTGAACTTCAGCGACGCGTCAAAGAGAATCCCAACACAGATATAAGTCGCGAAGCGACCAGATACACACAACTGCCGTGGCATCTGTTGCCAGTGGATTCAAACTTTGTCACTCATGGTTGTTGTCGTCGTTGACACCAAGAGCGCAGTCCGTTATGAAATGTACTATCCCGTTGCATTTGAGAATTTCTTCCCATTGAGGAAAACAGGTTTTCTCCCCTCCTCTGTTCTCTACGTACTTTGGCTTTAATGTGGCTGTTGCTGCCGGTCAGCTCCTTTCTTCTCTGTTTTGCTCGGAGTTGGGCTCACAATGGTCGACTGGAGATGTCTGGCTTGAAAGAGTTGAGATTCTTCTAGATTACTTAATGACATTTGAGAAAGAATCGACTCTTCTGATTCATTTAGTTCAGAGATTAGAGGTCCCTAGGAAACGCCACTGAGTTGTTGGTTTATGAATTAGGGTCAGACTTGCAACAAAAATTGAGCCGAGAGTGAACAAGCAGATGCACTTTCTATACTTCAGGCATATCTGCGCACAGAGTCACTTTTAACAATTTCAACCAACAGATGTCATGGCAAGGTTGTGAGTCTTTAGATATATTATATCAGCCCAAGCCGTCTTTGATCCCAAGGTCACGTTGGCAATGAACCAATGGTATCACTTGAGAATTCAATTTATAGATGGCAGGCGCTCGTTCCTTCCCAAAAACCATCACTGAACTCTTGGCCACATTGAACTCCATCTTATTCCTCTCTGCCCACTTTGTTACTGCATCCAAATCATTCTGAAGACAGACGTGATCTTCTTTGGAGATGACTTTGCTAAATAGCTTTGTGTCATCGGCAAACTTTAGGACCTCTGATGTCAGTTCCCTTCCCAAATCGTCCACGAATAAAAGAAACGAGAGTGGTCGGTCCCAAGACACTCCCTTGAGGCACACCTGATGTGACACTTTTCCAGGAGGAAAATTCTCCGTTTAAAACGACACGTTGGAGCCGATTTGTCAACCAGCTGGTAATCCAGCAAAGAAGGGAGGAAGGGATTTCGGATTGCGTTAGTTTCTGTAGTAAAACACTATGGTTCACACGATCAAACGCCTTGGCAAGATCAAGGTAGATAACGTTCACTGTCTCTCCCCTCTCCATAGCACTTGTCAGAAAATCCTTGAACTGAAGGAGATTTGTGTAGCATGATTTCCCTTTCCTAAAGCCATGCTGGCTGTCAGAAATAAGATGATTTACTCTCTCCTTCCTACCTTGGTTGATGATCTATTGATGAGCAACCAACAAATGTGCTCTCCATTTTAGGGTCGTAAAAACTCCAAGTGCACAAAGATCAAGATGAGATATGTTCTACATAGAATTCAGGGTCATCATATAAAGGGCTGATTGAAGAATCTGTATGACTAAAAGCAATTGGAATACTTTCAAGCTACCAAAATATACCCAATATACTAATATAACAAAGTCCTGTCTGACAAAATTCTTAGTGATGAACTTTGTTGTCCTTCGGCAAACATGATCCATGTACTACTGTAGGTATGCCTCCTACCAAATTGATACTGTGGTGGGATTTAACTGCAAAATTTTGCAATTTAATCCACATTTCTGCTATCATCGTCAAAAAAATCATCACTTTATCTGTTTCACTTTTTATGTTCCTTTCAATCTCTGAAATCTTCATTTAATTTATGTAGCTTGGATCATGCGGATCAATTTGGTGCTCATTTTTTTTCTTGATATGAAATTGTGTGCCTAAATTTCATTTTTACTTTCAATTTATCATGCGGATCAATTGGGTGCTCATTTTTCTTTCTTGATATAAAATTGTGTGCCTAAATTTCATTTTTACTTTCAATTTATAATGCTTATGACCTTTGCTTTTGCTTTGTACCCTTTCAGAGCCAACTGAAAAATATATTTCTGCCATGGTTATTAAATATATATTTTATCTTTGCTAAGGCCCTTGGCAAGGCACATCATTTTGGTCTTTTGCTCAATTATGTCGAAGAGTTTGAATCCGTAGAAAAGTCTTGGAAGGAAGCAAATGGTTAAGGTTGAAGAATCAATTGATGGCTTATGTTGTCAAATCGAGTGTTCCACAAGGGGCCACTCTGGTTCATCCTATTCATTGCTCCTCTCCAGAAGCTTAGTACAAACGGAAGTATTTTTCCTGCATTGGTGACAATAATGGTGAAAAAAAGACAAAAAGAAGGTAAAAAATGTCAAGATGTTTTCTAGGACAGTTCCCCTGTGAAAGCACAAGAAATTATTGACAAATCAAATCTCTCTACATACGGACGTCCCTTTTTACATTATCATGTAATATCAACTCATATGAACCCTGAGTTGCTTATCTACCAGGACATTGTCTGAAATTAGGACTCAATTTGTGAGTTGCAAAGTCATTGTTGATACAATGTTATAAGCAAAGTCTTCATGGGGACAAAGTGACAGACACTGGGCATCTCACGTTTTTGTTTTCATCATGTTTCTTTGTTTCATGTGAGTGGACAAATGTTTATAACATGAAGTTTAAAAGCATATGAAGATCTGAAACTATGTTTTGAATTGTATTTTAATGTGTAGTAGACGACTCCAGCACACTAACCTAACCTAGCCTAACCTTAGACATGCAAAATGAATATGAAAAATGCAATTACACACAATGGATGAAACAATATTGCATAATAAGACCAAAACAAAATTTTAGCACATCACATCTCTTGATTTTAGAATAATATCATCAGAATAGTGTTACTGATGTGATGAGTGGTGCTCCCTTTTACTGCTTCCTTTTACTTTCAACGTTGGTAAAGAACAAAGGTGTTCTTAATATCAGCTTTTATACAAAAAGACATTACCCTATATGATATACATATCCTATGAACACCTCAGACTACTTCAATGTCCCATCGATTTAATCCTCCACGGACAAGGTGTTTCCTTAACGGAGCGATCAATCTCGTTAGTTTGGCTCACCCCCCAGTACATAACGTAAAATGACGGATTTTAGAAGCCTGCCCCGCTCAAAAAGGCAAATGTTGGACAACCAACCGAGAATTCTTCCAATTAGCACCTTAAATGAGACCAAACCCTTGTGCACTTTGCATGCTCGGCCACTTTTCCACCACAACCCTTCCAACGAACTTTGAGCTCGTTCAAAGTGAAAGCCTACGATTTAGTCTCGTGAAAGGTGTTAATTGGATCAAATATGATCGAAGATCGGACCAAAACAGGTTTTAATTTCGTTTGGCTATTCCCCAATTCGTTGCTCACCGTTCATACATCGGGCATTTTTTCAATCCCATGACTTTCTGAATTCCTACACCGGGCATTTTTTTATGCCGAAGGACACATCGTTTGCTTACACGTCGGGCACTTTGTCAATCCCAAGAGGGAAAATACCGTTCAGTTACGGAGGAGGCATTTTTCTTATCCCAAACCTGATTAATCCTGCCTCAGTCAGGTTTCTGACCATCGAATACAGACAACGCTTATGAATTGACAGTTTTCATGAACTACTTTTTGACGAGGTTTCAAGAAAATATTGATGCCACACAAACGTAAACCATTTGAATTTGTACTTAAATTTAGTATTTTGGGTCAATCCCAATCACAATTTACAATTTGCCCAGTAACTCGGGCAAATTGTGTTGTGATCTTGCTGAATCGTCTTGCATAGAGAGTTTACTCATTTTAAATGAACCAACCGTTACTACAAAGGACGCTAAACATGTCAGAATGGCATTAAACCGTCGTAAAATATTTTTTCTCGGTTGGCTATCAAAACTTTGACTTTTTGACTACTTTACATTCGATCTTATTTTTAACATAAAAAGGGTTAAACACAAAAACAAGAGCCCTTTGTAATGTATTTGACTGACGTTAACGATGTATCAAATGTAATGTAATCACTCTAATGAGTCAATAGGGAATGAACTCACTATTACTCCATGAAAAGGTTAATTGTAGAGGCTCAAGAACTGAAAATCCACATGCCAAAAAGCACGAACGGGAACCACTCACTATGACCACTCACTTGGTTTGTCTCACTGTATGTTGACTTGGGGAAAACTAGATTTGAGCACGTTTTCAAGGTGACCAAATGGTGATTAACTTGCCATAGTCGGACATTAACATGGCACATACTTAAAGGCTCCCCAAACTAACGAGATTGTGAATCCTTGGAATATGGGAATCAAGAAATCGAGGGGTTAGAAAATCTTGCCCTGCTCTCGAGCTCGGCTTCCTGGTGCCAAGTTCTCGGGCTAAAGCCCTCGAACTTGTCACCCTGCAGCCGAGCTCTCGAGCAGGGCAAGATTTTCTAACCCCTCGATTTCTTGATTCCCATATTCCAAGGATTCACACAATCTTTGATTTTTTCCAAGCTCCGAAATAAACAAATTATTTGATTGGTCAAAATGGCTTGTATAATGGATCAACAGTCAATGTCATAAATCATTTCAGGATAGCGAAGATCTGATTGGACATGCTTTCTTTTTCTCCTCGAAGTCTTCTTCCCTAGTCTAAGAGAAGAGGGAGGGTGCTTCTCAGGTCTCCAGCAAGCCTTCCTAGCTAACTCTCTTCGCCTGACTTTCCCGGTAGCCTGACGGCTAGTCATCTTCCTCCCTTCCCCGTACGCTGTCCAGGCTTATGGATCGCGCTCTTTGTAGCTCTTGCTACCCGGGTTCTCCTTGTTTGCCTGGCTGACGTCAGTGGGTTCTCCTTGTTTGACTGACGTCTCTCTATCCACTGCAGTAGTCTCTCGGCTCTTGCTACCCCGCTTCTAACCTGCACTAAAGAACCTCTTGTAAAAGAAGCGTTGTCAAGACACTAGCGACAGAAAATTCATGGCGGCGAAGAGGCTAAGCTTAAAAAAATCCAAACAAGACATAAGCTCTAATTTCGACGAAGTGAATACGGATCATTGAGAGAATCTTTTTAGTCATACCGAGTGGCTTAAACGTTTTTGTTTACTAATATGTGCTCAAACATCATCTTTCGTGTGTTCCCAAATGATTTTTCAAACATTTTGGTCAGTGGACCTTGCGTCTGCCGTCCTAGTTGGTACGGCCACTCAATTGGATGGTGCCAGACTTTTGCGGTTGTTGATGCGGACATGGACGTTTCCTAAAAGTTTGTGGGTGTTGCTTATTGATGTATTATATCGAGCTCGTTCCCACGTCTCCATCCCATTTCTCAAGGCCGATTTTGTTCCACGGGTGGGGGTGGGGCAAATGTATGATCTCCGTTTGCTTGAGTACTTGATCCTGTGTGTGATATAATTGTGCATGTATTATTTGTAAAATACATCAGTCAACCAATTTCTCTTGACTCACTCTTACTAGTATATGGACCATGGGTCCCCCAACTTCTCTTCCAATTGGGTGCTTCTCTTAACCCCCCAAAGAGCCCCAATTTGGAACAATTGAATTCTTCAATATATATTGTAAATGAAAAGACTGGTGTAAATCTGTTGGCAAGGTTATATGTTCTCTAATTAAAGAACACGTCAACAAGGACATATCCATGACTTACTGAAGGCACGACAACTTTTTTCTGCAATTCCTTTTTCTGTGGCACCACTTTTCCGTGAAAGACATGTTTGTCTAAGCAACTCTTTACCCATTTTCTGATTACATTTTTTCCAAATAAATCATATTTCTGAACGGCAATGTTTCCGATTAACCTCGGAGATTTATTCCGACAATACACAAATGATTATTAGGAAATCTGACAAATCAGTCCTGAATCGGACTATTGACTAATGGGGAAATATATCAGATTCGGAAAACTAGTATTCGGAATTGTTTGCAATGCAAAAATGCTTGTATGGAAATTTGTTATAGATCTGTTACTGAAATGATCTTTCGAAACTCAGAAAAAGAACCCCAACCAATTGTTTTTTAAAACCACAAGCAGAATAGCTTTTACGTCATAGGGGCAAAAGCGGTAAAGTACACCTTCTGACAAAAGATTCAGAACAAAGAAAACCTTGGGTTCTTAATATCAAAGGATCCATATGGAGTTGTAGATTACAGTAATGTTAAGATCATGGCTTAGATGTGTGTTCTTACATGTTTATTATTACTTAGTGGATCAAATTAAAAAAAATGCCTTCTGTGTAGTGTCGGTCACGACGTGGAATCAACTCACACCCGATTGCAAAACTTCAAACTCCACGAACAAGTAAAAAGTGTGGCAGCCAAATGCAATCATCTGATCGGAATGACTGGCTGAGCATTGCTAATGCTGCGGATCTACAGCTGTTACATTCTCCCAATCATGGATTATGCTTCTCCAGTTTGGAATCCGACACAGAGCCAAAATGTTGCGGTCCTGACGATTATCCAAAGACGATTCACTCGCCTCATTGTTGGTATGAGGAACAAAACATCGGCAGAAAGACTAACTCTTCTCGGCATTCCAACTCTGGAGACACGGTGTCAACGCTTGGACCTTCTTCAATGCTTCCAAGTTTAGTCTGGCATAGATTCAATTGGTGTGAATCTGTTCACCAAAAATTCCGCTATCCATGACAAGGACACTCGCTCAACAGCAAATGGAAATCTCCACCCGGACAAATATCATCTTTGTACACGAGGCTCGTTCTTCAGCCAGTGGGTTATTAACGACTGGAACCATCTACCACAGGGACTGAAACAATCCAAGTCACTTAACAATTTTAAGAGAGGAATCCACATCGTTTTCGAAACCGGCTTTTGAGGGCTCGCTTGATTTGATCCGCCCACATTCTCCCCAAACACTGTGTTCAGAGACTAAAAGTTACTATACTAAACTGTACTATACTTGCCCACAATCAAACAATCCAAAGATTCAATTAGTAGCATTTCATTGTAATTAAAATATTTTGTTACATTATCATATAAATATTTTGGAACAAATCAATTCTCGATGCAGTTCTTGACGTGGCGCCTGGTTTGTTTGGATTTTTTCCTTCCTTCAATTTCTTCTTCGTCTCTCGACCAATCAGAAACGAGTGCGCGTAATTTGACTTCCCTTCTTTTACAGGAGCTTCTGTACCCTGCACTAGTCCTGTCTATGTATTAGAGCTGTGCATCGGATCCGAAAAGTCGGATCCGATCGGATCCGAATCCGATCGGATTCGGATTCGTTCGGATTGACGCAAGAATTTTCGGATTCTGATTCGTTCGGATTTTAGCGCGAATTTTCGGATTCGGATTCGTTCGGATTCGCCAAAACCTGTCGGATTCGGATTCGGATTCGGATTTGCGAAATATTTTCGGATTCGACACAATCCGAAACCAATCCGAAATTTTTCATTTTACTTTCTTATTTTAATTCACAATATTTTCATAATGAGACCTTTTTTGTTCGATGATTTAAATGCAATCTCCTGCCTTCAACTCTGAATTTTTTAATGACTCCACAAGGTATTTTAATGTTTCAGATTTTACCAATTAAATAATAGCATTTGCAGATCAAATATTTCTATATTAAGAGAATAATAGAAAGGTTTTGTAGTAAAAAAGCATCAAAAAGTTACAAAACGTCTCGAAAGCAAAACCATCCTATTTGAATAAAGTAAAGATTTTGCCAAGTATTCACCCCTGGATTACAATTAAGTGCGTAAATATCAGCCCACTTGACACCAAACTGACTTAAGGATTAAAATGTTTTTTTCCCAATTTAATTACGCAGTTTTTTCTGCATTTGACTTTTGGTATGATTGTGATTTTTTGAATTAATATCCTTTTGTAAACATTTTAACATATTTGGTTCATTTTGGGAAATTCTATTGTGCAAAGATCATTCATCAATTTGCTCTAATTGTTCTGAAATATTTTGCATAAAAAACAAGAAAATGCTTATTTTTTCCTGGAAAATGCCAAAATAATAAAAAAATCAAGACTTAATGTGGAAATATTAATGAAATATATTATATTAAAATAATATGTTTTGGGCACTTCTAGTTGAAATAGTGTTATTTCCAATTTAGGCCAAAATAACAAAATAATCAGATTTAAATCGGAATATTTTTAATTAATGTCTGATTGAGCTAAAAATTTTCGGATTTTTTCGGATTATCGCCAAATTTTCGGATTTTTTTTCGGATTTTGCGCCAAATTTTCGGATTCGGATTCGTTCGGATTTTGCGCCAAATTTTCGGATTCGGATTCGTTCGGATTGGGCAGAAGATTTTCGGATTCGGATTCGTTCGGATTTGGCAAAAAATTTCGGATTCGGATTCGTTCGGATTGAGTAGCAAATTTTCGGATTCGGATTCGTTCGGATTGAATGGAAGCTGTCGGATTCGGATTCGGATTCGGATTAAAGAAATCAAGTTCGGATTGGATTTTGGGGACCTTTCGGATCCGATGCACAGCTCTACTATGTATCCTTTATTTCCGTGCCCGTACGTACGTTGACGGCTACTCTAGAAGATCACCCAGTTCTTCATTGTTAGTAGTCCACAACAAAACAGTTTTCACCTCTCTCGATCGCTTCATCAGTAATTTGTGTGTTGCCATTATTCGGTGGTAAAATGGCCAAGACCATCGTCGTCCACATCCCCGGATTTACCGTCGCCATCGTCCACGTAGCCGACGAAACGCATACTATTGCGAGCTTGCAACCCGAAATCAGGAGCCAGAAGGGCCTTGCAGTGACGGACTTTGTCCATTTGGGCTTCTACCGTCGTGTGGAGGGATCTCCTGAGATCGTAGAGATCGTCTTGGTGCCTAATAACATGACGGTGCTCGACGCGTACGACTTGTTCATCCAGGTCAGTTCCTTTTGTCAACATATCTCGGTAGGACAGGAACAAATGTTTTTGACCCGACAAAATTGACAAAAGCCACTTCCGAGTTGTCGTTAACCCTTTTTTGTACAACATATTTCTAGCAAACGAACGCTCCAGACCAAAACATCCTGGCCCTTGTTGGAGATATCGGGGTCGTTCTGTCCGCACCCCCAGCGTAGGTGCGTCTTGGAGGACTTCAGTATCAAGAATGAACAACTAGCAACCAAGTGCCGCCAAAATGTTTAACGTTGCAAGAGGTTACTTGTCCAGCCATTGAGACAGTTCATTGCAAAACTGCCTGTCTTTGATTGAATTTGAGGTGAAATGTCTGTTTGTCTGAGAAAAATGTATAAAGAATGCGTAAAAGACGCGGGGTCTCAAGTGACAACATCCAAACTTTTTTTGAGTGTGGACTGTAATGGTAAAAAACAAAGAATGGCCAAGGATAAACTGCTTTGCGAATTTGACCTATTTTTAGAAGTCGTTTTGTGAATGAGGCTGTTCCGTCCACAATCAGGGGTTGGGAGGCCCTGAAATAAGATTCACAAAGTGGAAGGAGTCAAATAGATACCTCTGACCCAAGCACTAGGTTGATTACCTTGATCAATTTATTAGACTTATCTTAAGGCTTCTGGCTAGTACCCTGATAAGAGCATCTGACTTCATTCAAGAACCGAATAATTACACAAACAAGCAAACTCAGTTGTCTAGCTCTGGCAAAAAGGGGTAGTTGGGACGAGTGAACAAAATGAAGGGCAAACTTCTTATGGATAATTGAGAGACCAGAAAGTCGGATGGCTCCACACAACTCCTCTGACTTGTAATGCCTTCGGATTTAACGTTTAAAACCTTAAATTTAGGTTTTAATGTTACCTAAAACATTAAAAATGGTAATGCAACTCTTTTTCACTCAAATATTACATTTTTTAGTTATATTTGCAAATTGATTTGTCTAGATTAGCGATCTTAATCATTCTTTTGTCTTTTTCATTCATTATTTTTCTTCCATATTTGAGGATTTGTTCTTCATTGTATGTTATCCTTTGTCTTATCTCTTATCAGTTAGGTGTGAGATTGGCTGTCTGACACTCTCTCTTGAGCTAGGTTAGTCGAAACTCTTGCTTTTTCTTCTTTCCTGTTGGCCAGAAAGTGACGTTCCATTAGGTGACGTTCTGTCTTCTCACAGTTAGGTGTGAAATTGTTTGGTTGGCTCCCTCTCTTGGGCTAGGTCAGTCTGGTCAGCTTGTTCACCTAGTTGTTGCTTCCTGTTAATCTTTCTTCACACCTCCTTCTTCTCTCATTACTTTTGTTAGAGTTGGTCGTTAGTTTTTCCTTCCATTTACAAGATGGACGCCATCTTGAGTCAGGTTAGCGATGAGGCTAAGAAATGTCTGCATTTAGCCCAGGGGGAGCACATTGATTTAAGGCTTGCTTGGGCAGCCAGCCGGCTGTCTGCTTGTATTTCGGCAGAATTCTTAACAGCCGTTCAGCTGATTTTTTGGTGCTTGGTTGCCTGTCTCGCACTCACTCACGCGACAATTTCAGAACAATGCGCTCTCTGGCGAAATGTAATGGTAAACCTGAGTTTGTCGCCCCCCTTGATTTAGCCCTAGAAGGGAAGGACCCCTCTGTTGTAAAGAAGGCTTTCATTGTTGAGGCTCTGGTTGCTTGGGTTAGTCAGACCAGAAAGCTCGTTGATTCAAAGGTGGACTCAACTGTAGACAACTCCACTAATACCGAGGAGATTGAGGTTGAATTGGTTGAAGTAGCTCAACCAAAAATTGTCCAGGAAGCCCTAGCTTGTAAGGAAGTCTGTCCTGACCACAAAAGGCAGCCTTGTAGTCCTGAAAGAAAAGGTTGTAGCTCTTTTGAACATCCACAGTGGTGTCAAAAATTGTTGAAGTTTGGGCTCCTGAAATACAACAAGAAAGGGTGCTCAAAGGTCGAGTGCCCCTTCTTCCATCCGTACATGTGTCGTAGGTCAATGAGTAGTGGGACATGTTTCTATGTGGAGTGTAAACAGGTCCATGTCAGAGGTACTCAGAGGAAACCGAGACCAGCAATATCTGGGTCTCCTAGTTATGGATATAGGTTAGCCTCCAATCCCCAACCAATCCCCCGAACATTTCATCCTTTCAACCTCCCCCCTCCTCGTCCTTCTCGTCCTTCTCCTCCTCCCAACTCTTTGTCCCATTTCCCTTCCCTTACCTCGAAACCTATTCCTATTTCTACCCTTCTCCCAAACATCCATAACCCCGCTCCTCATCCCACGTTTTCCTATGGGCAACCTAAGTCCTACTCCAATGTAGTCGCCCCTTCCCCTCCTCAACAATCCCTTCCTGTAGAGCAAAATTTTGTTAGTAAGCAGGATTTTTTAAGGTTAGACAGGAAGGTCCAAGAACTGATAGACTTGGTCCATCGGAAGACCTTAAGCCCATAAAAGGGCTCTATTTGAACGTGCATTGTCTGATTTCCAAAAAAGACAACACAAAGGTCAGAGTACTGGAGGAGCTAGCCATTGATAGAGAGGTCTCCTTCATCTCCATTACAGAGACTTGGCTTCGTCCAGGAGTTTTAGATGAAGAAGTAGCAATAGCTGGTTTTAGGCTAGTTCAATGTGATAGAGTACGCCCTGATAATCCCATCTTCCCACATGGGGGCGTATGTCTATTTGTCCGGAAAGACTTACATTTTAGTCATGTTCAAATGTCGAATGGAGAAGTAGAAGTTTTGATTTGCCACGTCAAGGCTCTTGATCTTACGGTTGTAACAATGTATCGGCCACCTTCTTGTAGCTCTTCTTCATTTCTGTCAGCTCTCCAATTCACAGGAAAGGAGTTAGATCGAGAGGTTTGTTCTCGACTCTTTGTTGTTGGCGACTTCAATTTTCCGGCTAGCATTGTAGAGTGGGAGGTTAGTCCGGATGGGTACATTCCCATTTTGAAAACGGCATCGCCGTCTTTCGAAAAATTAGAAGAGTTTGCGATCTTGCGTAATCTCTCTCAACACGTTGGTGTTGCAACCAGAGCAGAGAGTGTTCTGGACTTAGTTTTTTCCAATGACCCTGATCTGATCCAGTATGTCCATGTTGCCCCATGTAGCCTTTCAGATCATCACATTCTTGAGATAGGGTCGACCATTACTCAAAAGCCGGCGAGCTCTAGAGTTAAACCTGCTAAAAAGGTGGGCGTGGCCAAGTTTAAGTTCAAAGATGAACACTGGCCCCTTATAGTTGAAAGATTAGGCGAGTTGGATATGATTTCCATTCTAAAGCAGGAACCATCAATAGATAAAGCTATAAATAAGCTTATTTTTCTTTTTGACGAGGTTTGTTTGTCCATTGGTATTCCAGAAATAGTGGCAAAAGGTAGGTCATTGTCTGAAATTCCAAAGGCTAGAAAGAAGTTGTTTAAACGGAGTTGTCAGCTTTCGATTAGACTTCGGCGTACTTCAAATCCACTAGTTGTAGCTAACCTCCAAAATAAATTGACCGTGGTTCAAGCTAAGATTAGGGCCTCCATTGATTCTGATCAGATGGAAAAGGAAAGTAGAGTTGTCCAGGAGGTTAGGACCAATCCAAAGGCGTTTTTCTCGTTTGCAAACACAAAGAGAAAAATGAAGCATCCTGTAGGACCTTTTGAGGTCGACGGTAAAACCGTCAATGATAGTGAGGTTATGGCCAATATGCTTGGAGATCAGTTCTCAAGTGTATTTTCAATTCCAAAAAGGGTAGTCAGAGCAGGCCATGACTGTAGCAATGTTGTTGATGAGACTGGCATTGATAGTCAGGATAATCGATTGGAGGATCTGGTAGTCACAGATCAAGATGCTTTTGAGGCCATCAAGAGCTTAAAGCTCTCGAGTTCTCCTGGACCTGATGGTGTGACATCTCAGTTTCTGATGAAATGCTCACATATTCTAGCCCCAGTTTTCTCCTACTTGATGCGTCGCATCTTAGATCAGGGCAAGTTTCCCTCTTCTCTAAAAGTAGCTCATGTCGTTCCAATTTTTAAGGGCGGAGATAAGTCACTCCCTAGTAATTATAGGCCCATTTCTCTGACCTCCAGCGTGGCAAAGGTTTTTGAGAAGATTATGAAGTCCAAGCTTGTAGATTATTTGGAAGCCCATGATTTAATTCCTTCTGGACAACATGGGTTTCGAGCTCATTTTAGTACAGTAACCCAATTGGTTGATCATATGGAGCAAATCATTGAAGGGCTCGAAAGTCACGAGTCAGTTGATGTAGTCTATCTTGACTTTGCCAAGGCCTTTGATAAGGTAGATCATGGTCTTTTACTTGATCAACTCAAGGAGTTTGGTGTCCAGGGTAAGGTCCTGACTTGGGTTGATAGTTTTATGAGTGATAGGAAGCAGATAGTTAAAGTTGAAGGATCTTTTAGCGGCATGTATGATGTCAAGTCAGGTGTTCCGCAAGGTTCAATCTTAGGTCCGCTCTTGTTTATTCTTTTTATTGCTCCTCTCCAGAAGTTTAG